>KZ308609.1:462820-574043 GCA_000376725.2 Ladona fulva
TCGAAGAATCTTACATTTTGTCTTTGCTGGGAGAGGTTAATCATAAAAAGAGTCTTGCAAGTATAATAAAAATTACTGTAATATAAACAGTAACATCCATATTTACTGCATAACTTCGTAATTTCCAGAGTTCATACTGCAATTATACAGTATTAATAAATTTCAAGAATCATGCATAATACTTTACTTCGTAATTTCCAGAATTATTACTTTGGTAAATAAAAATTTCCTACATCTACATCTATATAAGTACCCTGCAAGCCACCTTTCAGCGTGTGGCAGGGGGTGCAAGCACCATGACTCTACTTTACTAATCGATTTCTTTCGCATATTGTTCACGGAAAAAATGAATTTTTGAAACGACCTGTTCTAGCATCTATTTCTCTGATTTTTCTCGCAGTATCAGAACGGCCTATATAACATGGAGAATGCATTATGTCAGCTACATCATCTGTGAACGTGCTTTCTCTAAATTTATTAAGTATATTTATCCTTTGTTTAAGCCTTCTATCTTCTAAAGATTCCCATCCTGCATCCTGAAGCATTTGCGTAACACTCACTGACTTGTCGTAACAATTCTCTACAAATGTATCGCTTTTCACTGTACTTTTTCTATTTCCCGAATACATTTTTCTGCGGGGTCCCATACACTACTCATATTCCAGGTGAGGCCTGACCAATGCAACGTAACAACACTCACGGACTTTTTCTTCGGTCCTACCGACAATTCTCTTCACGAATCTGAGTTTCTTAAGTGCTCGACCACATATATTACAGATGTTGGTACCCCAGGTTAAGTTATTGGTGAGGGTTACTCCAAGGTATTTCACAGTTTCTACTGTTGATAAAGTTTGCCCTCAGAGCCTGTACGAATAATCATTGGCATTATTTTTCCTTTGGAAGAAGTTGATTACTGAACATTTATCTATATTGAGCTCTAATTGCCAATCATCGCACCATTTCATAATTTTATCCAAGTCACACGATAGGGTTAATCTATCCTCTGAGCTTCCTATTTCCCTATAAATTACCGTGTTGTCCAAAAATATCCTAACTTTACTATTAATGTTATTGCTAAGGTCGTTGATGTACATTAAAAATTGTAACGGTCCGATTACACTTCCTTGTGGCATACACAAGGTCACTTTAACCGAGTTGGAACTTACACCATCTAATACTACTCGTTGTTCTCTGTCGGAGAGAAAGTCCTTAATCCAGTTTATTACTTCTCCATTGTTACCCGCAACTTTTAATTTGTATAATAATTTATTACGTGGAACCTTATCAAATGCTTTCCGAAAATCTAAAAATATCGTGCCAACTTGCCTTTTATTTTTGGCAGATTTCAAGATATCGTGAACTAACAACGCTAGCTGAGACTCGCAGGATCTTGTCTTACAAAAACCATGTTGGTTGCTCACTATAAATTTAGACTTGTCGAGAAAGCCCATTAAGGAACTAACTACTATATGTTCCATTATTTTGCTGCTCAATGATGTTAATGATATAGGCCTATAATTAGATGAATCCTCCTCCAAGCCGCTTTTAAATATTGGAGTAACATTCACAATTTTCCAATCTTTTGGAACTTTTCCTTCGCTCATCGACTTTTCAAATATTACTTTCAGAAAGGGGGCTGTGCTTTCCGCTACTTCCTTGAATACCCGAGCTGGTAGTCTTCAGGACCAGGAGCTTTATTAGGTTTAATCCACCGCAAAAGTTTAATGATGCAGTCTTCACTGAAGGTGATTTGTGACATGGCTTCAGACCGATCAACTTCCGGTAGGGTACCTAATGTGTTATTGGACATAAATACGCTACGGAAAAAATCATTTAAGATGTTTGCTTTGCCCTTGGTATTGTTTATTATGTTCCTGCTATTATCTTTTAATGAACCTACCGTTTGCTCTTTACCTTGGACCTCACACACGTATGACCAAATTCCTTTTTAATGTTATCTCAAGATTCAAGCATTACAGAAAACTTCATCCAGGTTACAATTAATTAAATATTTTATGTCTTCTACTGACCATAATTAGGAAGCAAGCTCAATTGCCTGAGCACTTGTAATTCACTCTCATAATTCAAACTGTGTTTAAAACTTGCCATCTACTCTCCAACAGTTGAGAGAGTGCATGTCAACTGGCAAGCAAGTTCAAAATCACTAGCTCTCAGCTCTTCTTCCAACCAATTATTCTCAGAGTTGCGTAAGCTATACAACTGCTGTCAAGTACAACATCTGGTACAACTGCTGTCAAGAGTGACTTGCCAGTATTTATTCTGAAGTAGACGTACATCTTACAGATAATGATTTAAAGAAAAACCCATATAAAATGGTGCACATTCAAAAAGTGAAATAGTTAAATATGCACATTAAAAATGCATAATTTAAAACATAAACATGAAATATTTTCTACTTCATAAGGTTAGCATTTGAATAATGCAAAAATAAGGCTCAAAAAACAAAATTAAGCTAGTTTGATTCAATTAATTTTTATTTTATTTTATTCATCCAAGTAATAAATGCAATAATCCTATCATGACATCCATTTAAGTTAAATGACAAACAGTAGGGACCTAGGTCCCCTAAGACTTTGTACATTCCCTTGACTTGGATTCCATAAGATAAGGTATACTTTTTGTTGGTTTTCAACTCCAAAAATGATTCCCTAGGAATGTTAGAAATCAAATTTGACAGAAAAATTGCTAAGATTTTTATTCTGAAAATGGATTTTTTCAGGTCGGTACTTTGACAGTTAAATATCTATTACAATGTTTGCTGTTTTGTGAGTCCTTTCTCAAATTAATGGTTGTAATGAAAATACTAAATCCCGAGAAATTCTAAAAATATACAAAGTAATTGATGAGCCAACTTTTCATGTACAATATAAATCAAAACTAATTTAGCAATGACAGAAGTCAAACTGGTCTTACCTCCATGAACGCAATCCAAAAGCCTGAGGTGGAAGTCCAAGAAATGCAGGAGGGATCTCGTAGGAAGAAATCATATCTCCGGCACCAAAGAGATCTGGCTGTGACTGTCCATTGTACTGAGCAGCATCAGAGAGCACACCCCCACAATGCTGGGCAGAGAGATGGGGAGGCAATGGAGGAGGAACGAAGAATTGCCCATTTCCAAAGAGGCCCTGATAAGGTATAGGTGGTGGGGGAACTCTGTCAGTCTCCCCAGGACGGAAGGGGAGGCGAGGTTGGGGGGGTACAGGGGGCTTTGCCCTCATTGTTGGGGGTGGCACCGTGAAACGAGATGGAATACCCCTCTCAGGGCTAGGGAAGCCCTAAGTATGAGGAACCCGAGACAACTATGAATACCACTCCAAACAACTACTCTAGATTAATTCAATCAGCAATCCAGACACATTATCTTAAGGGAGTTACAAAAAGGAGAATTTTACTATCCCAATCAGCAATATTCTCAACAACCAAGTCATTAAATAAACATTTATAAAGCATTACACCTTAATTTAATCCATACATAAAATAAAAATACAGTAAAAAATAACCCTCTTGTATAAATATGTAACTACTGATTGTTATCATTTTCCTATGTGAGAAAATTATGTGGTTTAACACTACATAGTTGGCTGTGGCAGAGGAGTGTAAAAATACAGGAAATTTTTATTTTGAAGTTATTCTAACATTGAATTTTCTTATTTTCCTTAATTCAAAGTTTAAGTAAAGATGGTAAATTCTAATTTATTTGTATATGAAAATACTATCTTGCAGTAAAAATATACTCCCTAAAAATATACCAAAATATCTTTAACAGTTAAAGTGATAAGGATAAAGGAAAGGAAGGTAACTTAGTAGGTCGTAAAACCTACGAAAATCCCAAAGGAATAACAAGTGTGAAAAATAGCGACACGACTGGGACTCGAACCCAGGTCTCCCACTTTCCGGGCAGGTATTCTAACCACTGAACTACCGTGCCGCGTCTCTCTCACACTGTTAAGGGAATGCTTTGTGAGCAAGACTGGCAGTCTCCACATAGTGGCACAANGGCTGCCTCTGTGAGGACCTCGGACGGCAGGTTGTGCCACTATGTGGAGACTGCCAGTCTTGCTCACAAAGCATTCCCTTAACAGTGTGAGAGAGACGCGGCACGGTAGTTCAGTGGTTAGAATACCTGCCCGGAAAGTGGGAGACCTGGGTTCGAGTCCCAGTCGTGTCGCTATTTTTCACACTTGTTATTCCTTTCGTTAAAGTGATAGCTTAAAATTTTCAGTTTGCATAAAAAAAGAAGAAAACTCTTATTACAATAGATAAGTTATTTTTGTACATCAAGTACATATTATTAAGGAAATATTAAACAAGTAATCCTAAGACATCAGTGGTAGAACAATCTAACTTACAAAATATTACACTCCTAAATTCTGAAAAATCTTTAACTTGGTATAAGTCATTAAAAGCTTGTAAGAATTTCCAAAACTTTTTACAACATACTTATGGCTTTTCTGCAAAACAAAAGCATTCTGAGGAATGAATTTAGATAAATGCTGAACGAAAGAATTCCGTTAAATATTTTAAAACTCTAAGAAATTATAAGTGAGAATACTCAAGTTTTACAAACAATTAAAGAATCTCTCACCTTGATACAATTAAAAAGTCACACAGAAATAAATTTCTAACTTTTTACATTTTTAATATGGCAGAAACAAGAAGCAAAACAAGCTTTAGGACAGCACATGGGGGTTAAGAAGTCAAGCGGTATGGTCTCCTGAGATTGAAGAGCAATTATTCTGCTCCAGAAGCTTAAATAGTTTAGCCATCAATCAGTGAATGGACAATACAGGTATAACTAATAAAGCTGGACTATTTCACTATCATTTATGAATTTTTAACCTTTCATGTTTGAAGGATACATTTGAAATAAATTATCCCACATTAAGCTAAATATTGAAAACTTATGATTCGTGGCTACATCATACATTTGATATTGAAGAGATTGCCTTTGCAAATAAAGAAATGAAAGCACAATACCAAAAATGATGTAAAATCAAAGATTTCTATCACCTAAAAATCAGAGAGCTCTTACCTTAACTGCAGATCCTTTGGAAAAACCTTGGACTTCAAAATTCTGAGAAGTTACAGCGGAATGAGATTCAGAAGCTTGCTGCAGCTGAGATGATGACTGTGTTGTCCTTGGTCGAATCTGTGGGGGAGGCAGCATCAAGGAGCTTGGAATTGGAGGTGGCTGATCTTTGCGGCTCATGCAGAAGGCGGGAGAAAGAGGTGAGAGTGGGGTTGATGATGGACGATTGGGCAGTGTCGTTGGAGCTCTCTCTCCAACTCTAATACTTCCATAGTCACGATCAAATGATGTTCCATTCTCTCCTCCACGAGATACCTGAAGCACGCTCATGGGGAAAGGCTAAAACAAAGTCATACAAATACAATGGTAAATATAGTGGTATGATTTTAATTGACATACAAAGTAAGGTGTACCTTGAGAGACCAATATTTATACAGTAAAACAATTGTATGCAGATTACTATGAATGCTATAGTTTTTTCTTAGGTGTTTACAAGGTGCAAGAAGTTTGTATGATTAAACTGAGGGAGCACAACAGTAAAAAAATCAGCTTGGAATTTTCTTCCTTCAGAATTTTGTCCATTACGTGAATACCCAGTTAAAGAATAGTTGCTCTAAATTTGAATTTAAAGATAACCAACTTATATGATTATTTGCGATTTGCTATTGATAAATTGAATATGTTTAATTTATGTATGTATTCATTATGTAAAACACAGGTTTCACAGATACTATATACTATATTACCAAATGGAACACCCAAGAAAACCCTACACGCAATTATTGTTGACATCAATTAAATGCAGTAAAATAAAAGTCAATAATTAGGATTTAATTAGCAGAAATATCTTATATGAAATTTAGTAAATATTCATCATGGAAGAGTTTGTGCGCTCATGTAATGAATTAGATGAGTCATTTCAGATCTCTAAATACGATCATTTTAAAGTTTTTTCATAATATTACTAATGCATATTTTGCTTCCATTCCTACAACATCCTATTATACAATTTGAAAAGTGGCTTTCTGCCTATATCTATATCAGAATATAGTTTACTGTAGAAGTAGGAGACAAACCAAACCACTTTCTAAAACGTAGCAACCCACAGGAAAACTTATCTCTAACCTAATCTCATAACCAAGAAGTTAGGGCTTGAAACAAGGTATGAACCCACAATACACATATATTTCTGTAAGATTACACAAGATTTTTCAATTTCCAAACTGCAAGATATCATTCCTTCCTTCATTAAAATACATAAATGTGAATGATCCCAGGTTTGATTTTTAGTGGGGACCTCATGTGAAATGACCTCTGGTGTCGAAGCACTTTTAAACAATACTACAACTAAAACTATAATCTAAATTATTATTGCAATATCTTAACTTAACCCCAAGAAAAATATCAATTTTTATTAACAGAAAATTAATATAAATTAATAAATTACTTCTGAAAATATTTACTTAGTCTATAATTAATCTTTTCTAACACCAGCTTTCTAAGAACTGAAACATATCCCATTTTCCATGAGCTACATTATATTTTGGTCTACTTTTATCTATACAGAATTCTCTGAACAAATTTTCACACAACTCTCTGTAAAAACAAACACTGTCCTTTAAGGATAGAAGGACACGTTCTTTTACCTTGCCATTAGGAGATCTTCGGGGAGGTTTTACAGCTGCCATTTCCAAGCTGAGATTACTTGATCCTCCAGTCTGAGAATTTGATGGAAAACAAGCTCCTGAGGTTCCATTTGACCCTGGGATGACACAATCATTGACTGCAGAACTCTTTCCATTTCCCATCAAGCCATTTTCTGCACTTAAAATCTGCATGTAGTTAAGTAGCTGCTGGTTGCTAGGCATACCTTGGCCATAAAATGTAGGAGAGGACACTGCCAAAATAAAATTTCAGAATATATCAATTAAAGTTGCTTGTAAAAGCTATTCATGGTTCATCTACATTATTTCAAATTAACCATTTACAGTACTTACAACGTGAATTTATCCTTACAATATATGTATCATGTAGGATAGGGAATATATAGAAAATGTATCAACTGCATTTAAAAAATAAAATCTCACCTCAATATTTACGAGTTTTTCAAAATTTTCCTTAGGAGAATTTAAGTAAAATGTGAGACAAGGAAAACGGCCAAATATAAAAAAGATATTCTGTAAAACTGAGTAACAAACTAGGATAAACCCCAAAACCATACAACCTTCATCTGATTTAAACATTGCATTATTTATTTTCATTTAAGGTATAAAGTACCTATATATACCTAAACTATCCCAGGATACCCAAGTGCATAGAAAAAATTCTGAAGATGTCTAAATGCTTCTCTTACAGCAGAACTTTGCAGATCTCTGTGATCAGGTGATCAAGGATAGTTTTAGAGATGTTTGCCATATACTTAACTAAATTCCCCTAACTTTGTTTCCAGTGATAGTTTGTGATCTCCTTTCTAGGAGAGCTTAACAGAAATATTTAAAAATTGGGTACAAAGCATTCATGAATGAATTACTTCACACAAGGGGATGCTTTGTAAACCACGATAAGTCAGTCTCTACACTTAAAGAACCTTTGATTGCTCAGAGAGATTTGATGCAATAAACCTATTATAATTTAACATTAAGGATGCTATTACTATTAAAAATGCAAATAACACTGCTACTTAACAGAGGACCACACATAATCAGTGAAACGAATTTATGCATATATTTTGAAATTTGCAGTTGTTTTTGACTAAGGTATTACTTTTTTTCATTTTACTGGTCCAAGATGTGGTGAACATCATTACAGGGTATGCTGTATCTACAGGAAAATCAGTCAAACTGGCAAATACATTTATAGGAGTGAACATGCAAAAGGGCAAAATTGCAAAACATTTGACCTACCGAAGGAAATATGTTATAGATGCTCACAGCTTTAATACTTGAAAATTTTCCATGAGTAGTAGCAAAATGAGTAATGAGATGCATACCGTAGATAACTTTTACTCATTTCCAAAAAGTCTTTCTCACAATCAAACCAAATTCAACCACATCAGGGACTACAGTACTTACGGTGATTGTAGTCCATAGTGCTCATTCCTGATGTCTGGTCCATGCCCAAAATTCCATTCATTCCTCTGGTGGGTGGTGTGGAGTCACAAGATGATGGAGAATAAAGAGATAGAGGAGATGGAAATCCAGAGTCAGAAGATGGAGAGAGATCTCCCAAATGACCATTGGAAGTGGGAGGGGAGGAAGGATTGCCACCAGATGAGCTGGCATGTCTGCTGTGAGAAGCATAAGAGGGGGGAGGCTGTGAAAACGAAGGAGCTGACATAGTAGTGCTCAAACGCTGACTTGACTGGGAGTTTGGATACTGTGAGGATATTGGATAGAGAGAAGAGGAAGTGGGCGACGACAGCACATTGCTTGGCAACTGATCTTGCTGCTGCTGAAGTAAGGGATGCAGTTGGGCTGATGGCATTATTGGGAGAGTTGCCTGCAAGAAACGAATTTATTAGCAACACATTTCATATACAATAAAAACAACTGTTTGTAATAAAAATTAAACAAGTAATTTTTAAAATGTATCAAATACAAAAATACAAGGCAAAATGTTTGATACCAATTACAATAGATAGATGCTTCATTGGCAAGGTTATGCCAATGAGGCTGGGTCTTTTTTCCCAACTAACCTTGTACATCATTCTAATAGGTAATGTTTACAAAGACTGATGACATAAGAAATAAAGAATGTAGTATGGGATAAAATTTTTTAACTTGAGGTAAACAAAGAAAAAACTGGGAAACACTCAAATGGAAGGGGAGTGAAAAAAGGAAAGTAAAAACAGTAAAAAAAATACAAAGAAAAGATAGTGTATACCCAAAATATACTTCATTATTATATCGTTTAATTCTTTGCCAGTGACAATGTATGAAAAGAAAGTAAAAGAAAGATAAAGTAGTACAGCAAAGGAAGATGAGCAGCACCAAATTTCTCAAAGATGATAGGATGGTTATTGATAAAATGTTCCTTCAGTTAATGAGAAAGGGTCATCAGAGAGTAATCAATATGGAGGGAGGGTACTGATAATAGCGAGAACATGTTGCAAGTGAAAGTTGGATGTAGATGAATAAAAGTGAAATAGACAGGTAAAAGATGTAGGTCTAAACCAAAAGCACACATTAAAAACTGAAACTAAACCTTAATCTTACTAATATAATAAACCCCTTAACATGCTTTATGACTGGTCATCCTGCATACTCTTCAGTTTATTTGAGTGTACATGATGATGGTTAAAGGAGACACAGCAAAGGAATCACATATAAAAAATCTTATGAAAGAGTTGCACTTTGTACAATACAGTACTCAGGGAGATTACCTAATAACAGTATCAGATTTTCTGATATAAAAATAATACATACTTTTATACTAAACGACAGAGATGATGTATAAACTACAAACATTTGAAGAACTAAGAAAAATATTTAAAAAGTTGTGACAGCTTACCTGAAGATGATCTGGGAATGTATCACCATGAAGAGGGAATCCAATTCCCATTCCATCTAACTGAGAGAGGCCAATTAGATTGGCAGTAGCTACAGCCTCTTCATCAAGCCTGTCTGGAGCTGACACCCTTCCCATCATCCTCCTCCTATCCCTCTGCAAACCTGATGTTAAGTCTGCAGCTCCATTGTTGTTCTCTCCACAAAGCAGGGAAGCTAACCCATTGGAGCCCATGCCTGTCATGTCCGAGTTAGTCTGTGGAGTAAAAAGTTTGCAGTTTACAGTTGATCATCATTATGTTAGTGGAAGAACTATCTTCCACACATATAGCATATATAGTATTAGAGTTACGGAATGTTTTATCTCTTGAGAGATTTATAAGAAGCCAATATTTCAACTACAAAAATGATGAATAGATGAGATAGATGGTGAAAATCTTGCTAGTTGTCACATATACTTAGAACCTCAGAGTGAAACTGCCAAAAAGATGCTTTGCCATACTTCTCTGATACAGAATAAAAAGTTTGGGTTTGCACAGAAACCATGGTCGCATAAATAAATTCTGTGGAAAGTAAATCTTTGATTTTTTCTTCGTTTTTCAAGGTTTTAAATGTCTAGAGTTAAAATATATATCTTCCCTTTGTTAATTTAATAATTCTTTACTGTCAGGCTAAATTTCCTTAAGCATATTGTTCTCAAAAGCTACGACCCAAATCATTCTCGAATTTCAATCACAAAATTTTGGATATTCACACACCTCTAACAGTTTATGTTCGCAAGCCTCAACAAGCTTTTACCTGTTTCCCTTTCCTGAGTACATCTATCTTTCTTGAATATCCAAAATTTAATAATAAATAGAGTAATTAATTCCCAAGCCATTCCTAAGTTACAAATCAACTCATTGAGAAGTAGAGGCTTAGTGATAATACTTGGTTTCAGAAATGTGGCATTTGGCAATTGGCAGACATCTATGACTGTTGCCACAAGGTGGCAATAAAAATTCCCAAATCTTCAACATAATATTTTGAGTTTTCTTAAATTGACTAATTTGTGATTAAAATTCAACTTCCCACGAAGGATCCATTTATAAAAGCTAGAATGAAATCACTGAAAATTTCTGGATTAATATTTAAAAGGAGGGATACAGATAGCAAATACCAACCTCATCCTGGCTGAATGTAACACCAGCTCCATTTGTCATTTGTTGTCTATCTACATCATTAGGATATCCTTGAGAGCCACTTCTAGAAGTTTCCACTGAATTATGGGTGAGACAATCCCTTCGTGAAAACGATGAAGAACTTTCTGAAGGTGGCCACCCATTGCCACACAATGAGAGCAAGTCCATTTGATCACCTCCGAGTGAAGGCAACCTAAAAAAGTTGATGAAGCAGCAAGTTTAATAATTTTTATACATATAATTTATTATGCAGGTGGTTATGTGTACAGTAGTACCTTAACCTACAAACCTAAATTTATTTTAGGTTGAAGTTAGTAACTTGATAAGTTTGTAGGGAGACCTATTTTTCCACTACATTTTTCTGGCTTGCATCTCAATTAAGTTCATATCTAAGATCAATATGGGTTTGTAAAATTTGTAAGTACAAAAGACTTCTTTTCTTTAATTACAGGAACACTATCCAGAGAAATGCTATGGCAACAAAACAATTTCAAGGGTGAAACTAAACATTTCATAAATGTGAAAAAGGTATTGTATCAATCCTATTTCCCCCATAATGTTGATGATTAAAAAGAGCAGGTCTCAAATGCAATTGCTAACCTGGTAAACATTCTCCCAGGTTATAATTATAATTGTGGTTAGAGGAATTTTTCCACTGCCACAAACTTAAAGAATGACGTTAAGTAATCTCAGCTGGCCAGTCAATTATAAAACAAATTTGCAATAATCACGATTATTCTATAGTTTTATGTAATTGATCACCATGGGATCAAATAATGGATGGGGACAACAAATTGATGAAGATTTCTTATAAAAATTGTCAGCAATTTTTTCATGATATCAAAAAAGGAAAATATTATTAAACTAAAACAATAAGATATTTAATATGAATAATAAGATTATTTGTTCATAAGCAGAAATTACCTAACTTTTCCTATCCAACTGAACCTAAATTGATTAAATTTAGTGCTAAAACGAGAGTACTTACCCAAGAGATGGAGAGAGCATCTGCTCATTCTGAGATTGTGAATTGGGAGATGAAAAGAAAGGTCTTGATGAAGAATCTTCTTCGAGTATTTTTGTGACCAAGTCATGAATGAGAAGAGAGCTGCCTCCCCCAAGATCTGAGGATGAGTTTAAGTTGAACGAGTCCCTGCCAAGCTCTCCAAACTCTCCCAGTCCTCCAATTCCCTCATCACCAGCTCCATTCCGGCCCTCCCTCGACTCTCCATTACATATTCCCTGAGAGAATACAATAAATGAGGTGAAAAAGTGATGCAGAAACAGAAACATAAACTTTAACTTTCATAAATACTATGAAACATTAAAAGATATCAAGGTTTTACATTTCATATGTTACCTAAAAATGCACGCTTCTCCATGATACATACCATTAATTTTTGTGAAAACCAAAACTTACCGCAAAGTGCACAGTAGGACGTTAACACTTTTAATTATGGGTATGTGATTTCCAGAGCCAAAACAAAAATGCTTATGCAAATCAATAATGACCATTATTTACATAAGCATTAAAATTTCAAATGCACCAAACTTCTGAACTGCTACTAGTATTATGACTTCCCATCTATAAAGCAAGCTTTCTTGATCAAATTAATCTCAAGGAAAATTGAAGTTTCACTTCAGGAAAAACCTACCTTTGGTTCTGAAAGATCTTAAAACCAAATTTCACAAAAAATACAAAATTATAATTACACTGAAATTATTCTCATGTACACTATACTAAGTAAACTACAAATACTATATAAATTCCTCATCAATTTCTAATGGTGAATTCTAAGAGAGGGGTCCTTTGAGATTCTTTAAAGAAATAAGAATTTTCGAAAACAAATTCCAAAGCCTCCAGAATAGATCATTCAAAAAGAAAAAATAGTTAACTCGTATGTGCAAAAGAAGTAGTAAAAGATGGCACTTCACAGAACCAAAGAATACCAGATTGTTTATAAATAAAATGGAAAATTTTGCAAGATTAGATCAGTCAACAAATTGGTCTTTATCAATACAAAATGTCAGTATTGGCACTGCAATGGTTACTAAGCTTACCTAACAGGCTTCAGGTTTATTTAGATGGATTGCACATTGCCTAATAATGCTAATAATATAATAACATTTAGTGGTGTAAAAGAAACAATATACAAGTTTGTTCATGGGACACCTCATAAAGTGAAGGTTGATTGCTCTTGGTCCCTTTCAAGTCACTGCACTTATATACTGCTTCTTTTTAACATGTAAAATCATAGCTTCTCCTGGTCTCATAAGAATGAATAGTACAGTCCTTTGAGAATCCATGGGATGGATGTTAGCAGCCTGCACGGGGCCCACCCTGCATACAAGGTGAACTAATTATCTTGTAACTAATGCCAACACTAGGCTCTGTACCTAGATCTATCGCAGTAATGCAGCACAAAATCAAAATTGGGAATCCATTCATGTTTTTCACATAATTAACAATGACATATGTATGTCCTTGACACTGTTAATGTAATGTATCTCTTAAAAAGAGGACAGTGGTAAAGTCTTCATTGTTGGTTACACATTAATCTGACAATAATTTTTATAAAAATATAATTTGAATGAGGTGAGGAATTCCACAAAAAAATGTCATATGCAACTATAGAGAAGAAGAGACCATGGTACACAATATCAGTAGAACTTCCTAACATATAGTATGTTTTAACATTGACATAAGATAAAAGATGGTATTCAATTTTGTACATTTGTCTTGTATGATGATCCTGTTTAAGATTAGAGTCAATGTTCAGCCCAAGGAATTTTAGAGTATCCACTGTGGTATAATCACCAGATCCAAGATTTAATTCATCGAGTAGAGCTAAAATGATTTGTTACTGGGGGAAAAGAACATCAATTGAGTTTTACTTTAATATAAGATTAAATAGTTGCTCCTACACAATTTAGTCACAGACTGAGTAAGTATATTGCCTAAAATGAAGAGAGAACTTGGGGAACCCCTTTGCTTATAACTTGGGGCACTGACTCAAAAGGATTCCCTTCTTTTGACACGATAAGCTTCTGTTACCAGCCTGTGAAATCTGTCTTAAGCCAGTTTAGTGCAACTCCTCTAATACCTAATAATTCATACTTACATAGTAGAACACCATGACCCATAGAATCAAAAGCTTTATTTAAATTGCAAAATATCCCCATAACCTTGTTTAAACTGCTTTAAAGAGGGCGTCTTCAGTCGACTTATGTTTTCTAAATCCAAATTGGTTAATATTGAGTCAGTTGTGGGTATTCAAACAGTTTTATCATTTTGCACAGAATACATATCCAAAAAGTTTAGCAAGTTGGGGAATCAAAGATATTAGTCTATATTTGCAGGTAGTTTTTGTTACATTTATCTTTGAAGACTGGGATCACTTCTGCTGATCTAAGAGCATCAGGAAATAAAGATAGAAGAAAATCTTCCACAGTCAACTATGCCCTGGGGGCATCCACTACTTCTACAACATCATTATTCTAAGAATAGAACTGCACTGAAAATTCCTTCCTCTTCTTTGAATTCTTCTAAATTCATTCCAACAATGAAAGGAAAATCTTTTCTAGGCATATCTGTAAACTCAAATGAGTTCATATGTAAGAGCTCTCTCATGCATGATTTGTCTAAGCTGCATCGATAATCATCTTCAACTAAAAACTCAGCAATTGACTTAATTGGGATAAATAAATTTAATCAACCTACTGATAATATATTCTGCAAGCAATTCACCTGTGTCAGGACAACAAGCTAGAAAAACTAATAGAAAAGTATTGCTATGATTGCTGTATATTTATTGCGTTAATGAGGGAAAGTTTCTGATTCACTATTACAAGGGCAGAAGGCCAATATATCAGCTCTTGGTGTGTGCAAAAACTTCCACATGTCAACATAATGGTCCCCTTTTTTCTCACTTAGATGCTCTAATCCAAGAGAATTGATTGGCTCTCAGAACACTAATCCCTTATCTCTGTTGTTGAGTCCTATTCACAAAAGAAAATCTCAAAATAATACTTAATCTGAAAAGATATTTTTATGTTTTATACTAGAAAACTTGGTATTCCAGAGTTGCTCCTTGCCCTTTGAAGCCTTGGCAGTTTTTGTAAATACCATCAGATGGCATTGAGTGGTAAATGTGTTAATGGTCAGTGATAGAGAAGTAAGGCAGTAAGATAACATTCAGTTAACAGTATAAGGAGATGTTCTAAACTGTGCCCCTTCACAAGTTTTTAGATTAGTTCCTCCCAAAGACTGTATACTCATTCAAATCCAAGCCCACTATCCTATAGAATGTAAGATTTGATGAATCGATATGAGAGCATTTATAGGAAAGCAAATTATCTTGGCAAAACCAGCAAATTAGACCAGCTACTTTGATTTACATCAAAGATTATAACTAATTTGAGTAATTTCTTCCCAGTCTTCATATGTTACATGAAAATCTTCAACCTGAAAAGGCCATTTTTTCCTGAATTATTTCGATTTGTTAAGAACTGTGTCGTAAGTTTTATAGAAGAAAATCTTCTATGAGTTCTAGGATAATTCATAAAGGAAACTTGGAATTATGATACATCGATGCAAGACTGTGCTTCAAAAATAACGAGACTGTTCACTAAAAGGAAATGATGTAAAATGTATTAAGTAGAAAGTATCGTTTACACATCCTTTTCTTTCTCATCTAAATTTTGACCTGCTTTCAACCGAGGTCATCGTGAAAAGGAAATCCAGAGGATAATTTGTAGGTGATAATAATAACAGGGTCTACACCAAAACCCGGTTGCCATTTTTAATGACCAAAGGGCATTTTGAAAACAGGTTTGTTATAGAAAAACCTAAGGAACTGGTCATATAATTTACCTTTGACTTTATAATATACCTTTGACATAATGAAAACATAAAACTGTGAAATGCACATGATAATAATGTAAAATCAGATTCTTTAACAAACTTAAAAAAACAATCTTACTAAGTTCTTTCAAGCGTAATGAGATTTAGTTAACAAAAACTGACATTCAATCAATCTCAATCCAAAAGTAACTCTTTTCGTTAAAAAACAAACTGAATTTGTACAGCAATAAACATTGCCTTCCGATAGTACAGCAGATTATCTAGCCAACTTACACTAAACCAATAATATACAAAAACTTCTTACTACTAATACGATCTGTTGAAACAACGATATTCCTAATACATGTAATATATAACTGCGAAAAGTGCTTACGCAATTCTAATCCATACGAACGGTTAAAAAATATCGAATTTTGCCAAGGAATCAGACGGATGGCATTGAAATGATCAACGAAAAGCAATGCACTTCTTAGTACCTAACGAACGCAGGAAAATAAAAATGACTCATCATAATTCAAAATCAACGCGCCACTTCCATCTACGTAGCTCGTTGAACATCAGATGTTCCAAGAGAAAACCTACTCCATTATATTCGTATTGAAATGCCATATGAGGAATAAATTAGCTGACCGATCATTGTTATGAAACAGTGAGCGCCATGAAGAAACGAAGACGTCAGACGTCGAAACCTTTGAATCAATTCAATGTATTCTGTGGTAAATAACTGTGAGGATGCAAATAATGCAGAAAACAGATTCCATTTATAACACAATTAACAGTATTTCTCGATCATCAGAATCAGCTATAGCAATAATCCACAACTATCCTAAGGAGCTCGCGCAAAGCTGCTACATATTGATTCTTCCGGACGATCATTCTACTGCTCAAGAATTTTTTTATATATTACGAGATTTTAAAGAATGTAGGCATTAGGATCGATCGTAGGAACGAACGGAATTCTAACTGTACTTTCAACCAATATTCCCGATCCATACGTTCGAACTAAAAAGAAATTGACAAATATGCTGTGGACCCAAGTTGATACATAATTTGATTTACTTCGATAAAAATCTCATAATACAATAAGCATCAATATCCCTGGTAAGAAATTTTCACTTTACGATGTAAATACGATGGAAAGTAGAATCTCTCGCTTGAAATGCAGTTGTGAAGGAAAATCGGTCTGAAGGGTAGGGAAAGAATTTCTGCGCAGTTCGGAACTGTATCTCGTTTATCAAGCGCCTGACAACAGACGAAATCACAATGATTCCCAAAGTTTCGCCCGTGCCGACTGATCGAATACTGAAACGTGAACTTTCCAGAAAACATTAATCCTTTCCATTGTTTGTTATTTCCTGGTGCAGTATCCTTGACCCATAACAATAATATATAGGGGTGTTCGTGATTTGTTTACAAAACCACCATTACATAGATATCCAACTATCATAACAGCCTACATTACCCTAATTTTAAAGATTTTATTCACGCAACGGCAGTAAGAAAGAAAAGGAATAGATACGCCAAAACGAAACGAGATACAAATGGCATGACGAATCCGCACTTTCTAGAGAAATAGCGCAGCAGTGGCGTGGCAAATACTAGCCTACCTGGCAAAACTCGGCGTATGCTGCTTTTCCAATCATGTCCTGGTATGACCACTGATGTTGTTGCTGGCCCATACTGTTTCTTACAACACTTCCACAGCTCCCGGGCATATCGTCCCGTTCTCCTCCGCTAGTCGAAGATACAGCCTCCAAGAGGCTCCTCCCATCCTGATCACACTGAAAGTTTAAAATGTCTAGCTCTGATCAGTTGTACAAAAATGACAACTATTAAAAATAATATGTAATTGGAAACTAATCACAACACTTTCGAAAACTAATCACAACGTTAATTTATTAGGTGAGGAAAGGAATCGATAGCGAAAGCACACTCAAGTAAACATTGTCTTTCAGTCGTGAAATCAAGACTGAGAGCAATATTTATCGTTACAAGCATTGAGTACCAAGAATGATATTCATCAGTATCTTTTCCGAGATGGCGAATATCGTCAAATTTCAAAAAAGCTAATCCAAATATTCGCACAACGAAGTATCACAAGAATCCACTCCAGCAGTCGATATCACACACCAAGCCAATCGCTGGAGATTTTGCGGTCGATGACGGCCGAAGAGCTGGAATTGAGACAAACGTCATCCGTAACACACATTCGTTTGTCGCACACCTGTGAAGACTCGAACTGCAATTCTATTTTCTCCCGTCTTGTTACGTCATCGCCTCTTTAGGTGAATAGACGATTTCAGAACTGAAAGTATTTGCTCTCCGAGAAAGCCCGAAATCAAGACTCACTTTTTGCATCAAATTATTCTCAATACTCGATGACGTACGAACGACGCAAATAAATTATGGATAAAGATATGAAAATTAGATCGTCAGCCGCGAACTAACATTCCCCTTAGTGTCATTTACCTTAAATGACCCTTCTTAACCGCCTCAGAACCTCACTCCTTAGGCCACAATTCCCACACCCTCCCCCACTCGCTTGCCAGTTTTCACCCTTGAGGTCCCAGTCTCACCTACGTACGGCCCCTACGCGCTTCACCGACGAATGCCACGTATCACTCCACAAAGAATATGAATATGAAGCGTCCCTAATCACACAATAATTTTTTGTAGATTGGCAAAAATCGATCTCCTTGAGCTAAGGAAAGTCATAGTCGGCGGACGAGGTGACGACTCCCACGTAAGACCGCAGTCGCACAGAGCGGGTGAAATCAAAGAGCCAATGAAGGATAGAAGTTGTTTCAAGAATATACCTTTCGCAACAATAATTTGTTTGTGTCCAATGATCTGTGTAGTCCACGGTAGTCAGACAGCGCCATTTAGAATACACCTGCTGCATACTTCATATTGTCTTTGGATATGCAGACTCTTTTTCGGCTGTTCTAAAAATTGACGATCACCCCTAAGCTATTTCATTATAACATAACAGCATCTAAAGGTTATTATTGACAGAAAATATTTATATAATATACAATTAAATTTTAAATAAATTCAATACGATGATGTTGAAGAATAAAATTGTCTCATATAACCACAAACTAACATGACGAACATTATTACCCGCACGCTAAAAGTAACAGCCGTTCGAAATCCGTCTGCTAGAAGTTTTGGGTCGAGTTTAATTCATTTTCTTTAGGGCACAATTATGTTTAACTCAACTTTTGAGGAATTTCGCCACCATTGAAATAAACTGAGATATTAAACTAACCCTTTGACTTCAATTTAACTTTGAGGTACATGAATATATATGTTCCGATGGCATTCTAAGAAAAAAAGTCTTAATTCTAAAATTCGACATTCGTCTAACAGTTCTTTATAGTTATTTAAAGGCAGTATTTCCATTTAGATAAATGAAATATGCACTAAAATATTAAGGGTTTAATCTCTGAAATAAAATGAATGGTACACTTTGGCAAATAACCCAATATACTTGACTTACGTTAACAAACTAATAACATTTGTAACAGCGTGGCAATATTATTACGTTTCCCAATAAAGCTCATCAAATCTATGTTTCTCAAATGTATAAAATTACTATTTTCCTCCAAGTATAATTCTTGGGAACAATTTTCACTGATGCGATGCACGCTTAAGCGTCTTATTTTCTTAGCGACTAATTTACTCCTCCTTAAACAGTGATATCACTTTCTTAAACCTGGAGAGGTTAAGTAATGCCAAAATAAAGAGATTCCAAGGTCAATAGGGAGGAGGCTGAAAATTTTAGATCCGTGAAAATTTTTCAAACTGATAAAATACTTTGCTATGCCTTCCAACGATCGATGAAGAGAATTGAGATCGATATCAGATCTGTAAATGAAGAAATACTCGCACTGTCACAGCGTCCATTGGTTCTTTAAGAGAAATTTGTGCATATTCGTGCGTATTGACGAGGAGGTAGATATATTCTAAATTCAACAGAATTTCATGCGAAGCTTTACTGAGATTCAAATGACTTACACCTAGAAATAATTAATCTAGAAAACAAAAGTCCTTACCTTCATTAAATAAGTTTGTTTTCTTCGTTTTTATACTTTAGTAGAGTTTGAGAAGTGAATCAACCCAACACTATCAGTGTATGAAGTCCTTTAAAAGGCAATATATGAAATTGCCAATGTCCCATTTCTGGAAAACGATCAATTATGACTAAATGGAAATTATCTGATCAGTAATAGCTAATTGGCTATCTCCGTTTACTTCTGAAAATGTTGAGGACAGAAGTTTGAATCGTTTGAATCCCACTGGAATTATCCCCAACAATCGATTTACTAGGTAATTGCCTCATGAGAGACGCGGCTAGCTAATTATGCCCCACCTGTATGCACAATTTACACAATCTTATCATACAATGAGAACTCGTTTAAATTATTAATGAAATGAATATTCTTTGAAACGAAAAGAAGAGGGCTATATTCACATTACATGCTACGAGTGACGAATCTTGAAGTCATTGATAAGAACGAGTAACGGTAACGAGTTCTAAAATAAATCATTTCTTGATTGAATAATTTCTTGTTTTAAAATAAATCATTTTCAACAGCAAGTAAATGGTACTTTCATTTCTATGGAAATGATATAAATATATTCATATATCGTTTCAATTACAAGCTTAAATAGCCACAGGAAATTTCTACAGTAATTTGCTGCGTGTTTGATTTTGAAATTATTTTTTTAATTATATATTTTTACATGGTAGAGAGCTAAATAGTCTTAGTACGGCCACTTTGGCCTAATTATTGGGAATGATTAAGAAAACAATGAAATTGAAACAACACGCTTTTTTCACGATTCATGACAATTTGTCTAAATTGTAATGAATTTGAGTGTGTGTTTGTTGTATAGAATAAAGATGGTAGGGGTAGGAGTAAGCTTAAAAAAAAGGAGGCTCAACTCAGGAACGAGACAATTTAAAATATTTTTTTAGTGTTAATAAGTTTACATAATCTCTTTGAGGAAGATCATTTATAAGTTTAAAATACAATAGAGAAATAATGGTAATGTAAAGAAACGCCAAGCAAAATGGCCTTTGAATTTCGGCTCTTTCTTGGAATATAATTAACGACCGAGAAATATTTTCTAAGAGGAGCTTAAAATTCTGACATTCATGCTCCCTCTGGCAATAATTCTCTGATTACAACCGACCATGGAAATAAAAAATAAAAACTACGATTTTATTTTGAGACAAGATATTAGGCTACAGCTGCACCGTAAACCGATACCTCAAAGCTGCACGTGCAAATGAAGGGATTGAATTTGAGAAGCAACTTCGACTGGACTGGAGACCTCGCAGCAATAAAAAATAAAAACTGGGTGCTATTAAATTCTAGAATTTGAAAAACTGAGAAAACCGAAAAAGCAAATTGTGTTGTACAAAATTCACTATACCAGAAGTCCATATCTCTTCAAATTTACCATGCAAGACCAATTCTTCCGCTCACCTTCCCTTTTGACTAACTTATGTTGCTTTACTCGCTTACTTCTTGAATCCGAAATCTCTTTCAAAACTTAACTTTAGGGACTACGGCATACCTAAATACGCTGTCGCTGAGGAAACTGTATATCGCACTCACAATCAGATTCGAAGCCACAGGTGGAACAGTGCTTCAGGGAAGGCAGATCTCAGTCATCAATTACTAAAGATTTATCCGCGCGAAAGAAAGTTATGAGTTTAAGTTCTAACAATATTTAATTTTCTACGTATTTGATTGCGGTCTATTAATCGAAAAATGCTCCCTACAACATAAAGTATGGATAGTTACGCAATATACTCCTGTATCTTTGCAATCGCGAAGAAAATTTCGAATCACAAAGTTTCTCTTAAATCGTCTTCGATTTCATTTACCAAGAATCTAGCTTGAGTAATTACTCCAGGAATTTATTTTGCACAATTTTACATTAAGATTCCTCTATAATAAATCATTGGTTTATTTCTGTGCGTCAACAACTCCATTTTCAATTCAGCTCTATCATATTTCACTGAGATGGAACATTAGAAATCTGATTTGGCACGTACACGCATGCGAGGTATTATTACTATAAGCCCGTAGATGATTCTAAATGGAATCAGACCCAGAAAATCAGACATCGAACGTGTTAGTAACTCACAACGTTCACTTTTCCTCTGACACATTATCCCGCTATTGAAAAGAAGTTAGAGATGATGAGGAAAAATACCGGACAAAAGAGAAGTTACGTATATGCCCAGCCATTTTAATGTCAGTCTCTTTTACTTGATACGTTCATGCGATGAATGCCATTCATCGGATTTTTCGGATCGGAAAGGGTTTTTTGACGAAATTGCACGTTTGCTCTGAAGAATTTACATAAAGTCTAAGATGAATGTGTCGAGGCCAATTTCTTTTGTTCACACTCAAACTAAGTGCAGAATAAATAAAACACATAATTTATGTTATTTTCTTTTTCATGCAATTTATGAAACATAATTAATATTCTTTTTAATTTGAGCTTTTACATTGGGATTAGAAAATATGTTCCAAAAATGTTTATTTCTATTAATAATTTTGTTAATAGCAGTTTCTAATAATTATTATTAGCTCTTAAACTAATTTTTATGCTTCTAACATTTTTTCAATAGTTTCAGCAAATTTTACTGAAATTGATACTTCGCATGTCCCACATTCATAAGCACTTATGTTTGGGAAAACAGGCACCATGAAGACCTTTTTCGAACTTTTTACATATTATAAGGATTCTTTTCCGCTTCCTTTTCACTGTTTCATCTTTTGCTGCACACGCAACAGTTCTCCTTTACTACAGGTAGCCGTTCTCAGTGGCTTGTCTCGCTTGTCGAGTCTATCTAGTTCCCCTGATTTGTCATCTTTGTCATTTTTCTCTTGGAGCCAATAATTTCTAAGATCCGCAATGATACTAATTGTAATAAGCAAACGAAGCAGTTTTTCTCGGAGGGGAAGTTTTCTTTATAAATAATATAACTGTTGAGGATCATCTGTCAAAATATGATTTTTTGTATCGGCTGGGTGGAAAAAGTTCAGGATGAGCTGGAAACGGTTTGTCGGAAACATTTTAATGAACCATGGAAGTTTGTCGCCTATTTACACCCCTTGTTACTAAGCAGGCAATGCAGTCCTTCAGTTCAGGCATAGTTATATTTGTCCATTTTCATCAACGTGATTCCGAGAATAGATATCAACATAACGTAAGATAAATTTTTGCATTACAACTCTAGGACCCTAGTAAAGCATGTATCCCCTCGAGGGGTGTATGCTTTGTTCCTGGTACCTATAGAATACAGCTGGATTTGGGAGGGTTATCTTTGTTCATAAACACTCCTCCCAAACACCTTACCCAGATTCGGATAGAGTTTCTCCTCCAAAAATCTTCAGACATGGAACTCTCAGAGGAAAATGCTCTTTGTTTTCGCATCGAAGCGAGTCCACCTGGGCGGATCAATGCCTGACGAGCTAATATCATATCCGTATCATATATCATCCGCGTCCGTTGAAAATTCGCTGTCATTGTCACACAATTCAAATAGCACGCTTTTAATGTTTTCGTCCTTTAAACCTTCGCCATTAAATTTTGAGAGATCAATATTATCCTAAACATAAAAGTTACACTGAATAATTTGACGTATTCTAAAATGCGAAAACAATATGGTGAACTAATTCGTGAGAGTTCGAAAAATTCGAAACTATGCGAAAAGTATTTCGGAAAAGATTACTCTACTTATTATTACTGGCTATGATGTATTTACAAAATAATAAGCCAATAAGAAACTACTACAAAAGAAAACTTACTGCTGCTGTCCTTCAAAAGCAATAGCAAAAAGGACTGCGGAGAAGATGGCTGATGATGGTACGCATAAGGAGCAGGAGATAAGCATGAGAGATATCTTAAAAGTATTTATAATTGCCGCAAGGAGAGGGTCAGAACTTAAAATTAATAGTGATAAAAAGTGGGATGCGAGTTTGACAGCTTCCATCGCAACTAACAACGCTAATACCAGATAAGTTATGGAGCAAAAACATCAACGTTTTTTCAGTCAAAAATCCTTACAAATACCTCATTATCATTAAACAATTTCATTAACAGTGATAAAGAAGCATCACCAACATTGAAAAAGTGGTTACGAAAGCTATGCGAAGAGGAGGGGAGGGGGACCGAAGCGCAAAAACACCCGACCGGTAGATCGGCCCGTGACATTTTTCACACGTACCCCATGGGCCGATAGATCGGCCCGTGACATTTTTCACACGTACCCCATGGGCCGATAGATCGGCCCGTGACATTTTTCACACGTACCCCATGGGCCGATAGATCGACCCGCTGGCACTATATGGCTAGCATTCTGTATAGCAACCGGGACCCCAATTTGAGGGGCCAAATTTCGCATGGATAACTTTTTATTTTACAGATGGCAAACAATATATAGGTATGAAATTTCTTAATATACATTATCTTGCCCTTCTCTGGGGCTATTTACAAGGGCTTGCGTGTTCCTATGACATAGAGAGCGTAACTGGCAGGAACTTTGTTCCTGGTAGGGTCACCAATGCCAGGATGGTCAATAGGTAGGGGCCAGACGAAAGGTAGTCCACGCAGTGTCTGTACCTCAGTGAGGCGGCTGCAAAGGCGTCTGTACCCCAGTGGGGCGGCCATTATGGGTGATGGTGGTGTCAAGTTAAGAGAAAGGTTGAGGAAGGCAACGGAAAACCACCTCGACTACCACATTTATCCCAAGCAATCATGATGTGCCAATATAAGAATATTGTAAGTGGCGTAAACGGGACTCAAACCTATACGGGGAGTGTCGTGCCCGGCAGTGATAAGAGTAAGACTATCTCGGTCGTCATTCCACGAAACCTTTACCCAGGAAACGACAGAAAAGAAGAGAGAAGATGGCCAAGGAAACAAGGGTGGGAACCTGGAATTTTAGGACAATGCTTAGGAAAGGGAAGTTGGAAAATGTAAAGGTAGAAATGAAGAGGTCCAACATTAACATACTAGGGCTATGTGAAGTAAGATGGAAAGATGGGGGTGATTTCTGGAGTGATGATGTCAGAGTAATTTTCAGTGGGGGAAATTCTAGCCAGAGGGGAGTAGCAGTAGTGCTAGACAAGAAAATGGGTAAAGCCGTGATATCTACAGAGCTAATAAGCGTCTGGGTTACGTCAGTAGAACTAAAGGCTGAGCCAGTAAACACGGTGATAGTTCAGGTGTACTTGCCCACTAGCGAACATAGTAATGATGAAGTAGAACTAGTTTATGAACAAATAGAAGAAGTAATGGGAAGGGTTAGAGGCAATAAAAACAGCATTGTAATGGGGGACCGGAATGCAGTAGTTGGGGAGAAGAAGTGGGAGGGTTCGGACTAGACTATGAAATATGCTGATGTATGACTTCTAATTGTTTAATGATATGCGTAATGGTGGTGCAAAATTAGCTAATGATTTAAGGAAAGGTGAATTTCTTTGCACAATGAAGCCATGCAACTAATCCCACAGGAATAACAAGTGTGAAAAATAGTGACATGACTGGGACTCAAACCCAGGTCTACCATTTTCTGGGCATGTATTCTAACCACTGAACTACCATGCCATGTCTCTTCCAGTTTCTTTCCCTAAACAGTGTGGAAGAGATGGGAAGTGGTAGTTCAGTGGTTAAAATACCTGCCTGGAAAGTGGGAGACCTGACAGTCATGTTGCTATTTTTCACACTTGTTATTCCTGAAGCGAATGATTGTTAAACCTATAGTAGGTTCAAATTTATCTAAATAGAAGCTTTATTAGATGTATTTTGCCCTGCCTTTGTGCTGACCATAGTTATTTATCGTTGGCCATAAGAAATCTTTGTCTCATTTGCTTCAAGTAAACTTATATTCTATTTAATACATAAACAACAAAATATGATCGATATAACGAAGAAAAATGGATACTGGAGACTGAGTAGCCACAAAATTATCTGATTGAGATTTACCAAAACTGTATTGAGGGAATAAAATAGGGAGTATTGTGTTGTAAATATTTTAATAATTCCACCTCTTCCAAAATTACCATTACATTCTCTCTCAAACAAAGGCATTTATCATACACCATTCACATCAGATTACAAGTATATAAATTATTACACAATCACAACCAGCATTCACAGCACATCACACTTTCTATATTCTCACTCATGATAGCACAGTTTATTTTTGTATAATGAATAGAAAACTATTCTGAATGTTTTGTCCTCTCAAATAGAAATATTAAAAACCTCCCCTGGAGAATGCTGATTAATGAACTTGTCTCAAAAATTTATAGTTTTGAGAATTTAACTTCAATTCTTTTTGTTGTGGTTACATTAGAAAACGGGATCACATAAAATTCAAAATCTTAAGAAATAATTGTTGGAATTTTACTTCTTAATATGTCGAACATCATTGTTAGGCTAAACCAAAAGAAAAACTTAATGTATGTAGAATAGTTTAGTAAAAGAAAGATTTTTTTAATTCACTAAGCATGGTATATCCATGGCCATATTTGAAAGTTTCATAGAACAATCGATCTCATCAATTTGGTTATCTAATTAAAAAATGAATAATTTATCCTACACCCCTTCTAAGAGTTCAATGTACAATTAGAAGCTTCATAAGGTTCAATACTATTTGGTGGGCAATATTTTGCAAAGAACTGGAAATCCTGAATTTCATTATTCTGTAACTTCTGATCTATAAATTCCCATTTTTGATCCATTTGCATGGCCATGAATATATNATGCAGCCATAATACTGTGTTATTAAATGTAAAATTGATAAAATGTGACGCTCAACATTTTGTCCCTCAGAAAATAAGTGTATGGATGATATTCTCTAGTGGATGGAAAACTTCTTTCAAAACTTACTTAAGAAATACGTTTTTACTGCTCACAGGTTATTTATTAAAATGACCATAGTTTTGGTACCTGGTCACACCATCATCAGATATTCATCAGGTGTAAATCACAACTGAAACCATTGTTGTTTAAACACCCCACATACCTGTGTGTTAGATGCATTTTTCACAATTTTTTAGGTTTACAAGCAGGGTACATCTTAGAGGAGGATATAGATTTTCCATGTTTATTAAGAGAGATCAAGAATACAGTCCCAAAAACCTTGCTGTGGCTTACACGCCAGTGCATTTTAGACTTGGGTATGAATGGTAAATAACCAGTATAGACATATTTCTTAAGCAATCTTTAAGGTATGATGTTCCACCAGGTTTCACTGGACACAAAATCCTTTTTATAATATATTATTAAGCAAGAGTAGAAATTATTTTAAGAAAAATTTTATATTGTTAGCAAAAAAATAACAAGAATGATCAACAATAAAGAAGTATAAATAGGCTTTATACTGAGATAATATTAATTTTAGAAATCATAGATTTAAAGATGTTTTATCACATGTTGCATAGCGAATTAAATTCATAATTAATGGTCCTGGGAAATAATATAGGCTGGTATCTCATCACTATCTACAACAATAAAAGATAAATGTAAGTAAAATTTACACAAATAACTACAGAATTAATGATATAAAACAGGAACAAATTATTCATGATTTTATTTTATAATGTATTCTTACTTTTGAATAATCAGTCTTACAGGCTGATAAGACAAAAAGTAGGATAATATTTTTGCAAGTATCCTGATTACAGCCTGAATCAAAATTTTATTAAAATTTTAATAGCGTATAAAAATTACAGCTTAGGATTTCCCTATTAATTTCTTACAAGGATTAGGGCATCCAAGACTCAACAGTTTTAAGAGAGAGATTTTCAATTCTTGATAAATATAAGAATCATAACATAAGATTTAAAATCATTTGGATGTGTGGTTCCTTTGATAAATCTGCAGAAGTTTTCACTGGTTATGTTTTATTTGGCGATTTTCAATAGGAATATCATAAACATTTCTCAATGAGGACAGAAAATAATGAAAGAGCAAAAACCATTTGGGTGTTAAAAAGCAACACCTATAAAAAAACTTGAGAGTATGATATGAAGATGGAGTGTACTTAAAAAAAATATCCATGAAGTACTCATTGCAGTAATTTTTGTCTCAACTCTGTGAGATTATCAACACAGAAAATTAGGAAAATTTGTGGTAAATAATTCTGAAAATAATAATTGGAAGATAATTTTGAAAATTTAGAATAGCAAAAATTAAGATATAATTGCAATTCTAACAATGAACAAAAGAAACTATGAAAGGGAGACCTGAACATCAACAATTTTACCTTTCAACCCTAGATGTAAACTTTAGAGATGAAATAAAGAGAAAATACAACTCAAAGCATCAAACAAAATACCCATCTTCATTATCCTTCAGCAAAAGAACATACCAGAAAATCAATTCACAAGCAAGCTTCATAAATCTGCAAATTTGTAAGTAGTTTTGATTTCATATATCTGTTATTAGAGAGCATTTGGTGGACGATGTTACCTTCATACTTAATACAAATATATCTACATAATTTACATAGATTTACTCATTTAAATGTTATAAATTAGCATTCTTATTCACTGAAGACAATGTTCAGCTACAAAAATAAGGATGCTGATGCTGTATGCTAGCCCTGTATTTCCAATCTCTGCAACCTCCTTTTCGGCAATGTCATGTATATCCATATTTATATCTTAAATAAAACTACAATGGATACAATATTAAAGACTTGTAGCAGAGGCAATGGGTGAGTGAACTTCGATGCCATTTGTGCCCATACTTCACATCAGCTTTCTCTATTCATGCTCCAAAGTGATCATTCTGTATTTGACTTCAGAGCCAACTTTTGCATATTTTAGGCCAACACAAAGAAGTTACATTCATGTACAATCAAGGCCAACATGCTAAGCATTTCATCACATGACTTAATGGCGTATTTAAAAACATTGCACATCTTAAATATGGAACGCAGTCCGTTAATTCTTTTAAAATGAAATAAAGTTACCGTACAATAAGAGAGCAATATAAAAAATATTTACAGGAATTCAATGATACTTTGAATCTCATCATAAATGCTGAGATCAGAATGTTAATTGGAAATAACTCCAAATTCAACAGACTTGGGCAAGATATTCAGCTGAGATATAGATATTTACATTTTTTTCCCTTATAGAGAAATTTCTCCTGCTCTGCCTGTTGTTTGAGAAACGTCACGACCAATTCCTACTTCAGCTTCATTTCTCTCCTCCAGCTGACTTATCCTTTGACGAAGAGTGCGTACCTTAAACAAACAGACAATCAAATACAATTATTACGACAATTATTATTAATTATCTAATTTCTGAAAAAAAGGATAAATTCAAAGATTATACAAGGAAATGGTAGAATAAAAACAAGATTTTGTTTATTTTAATGAAAGCTTATTGACTGAAAACTCTAAACTTTAGGAATAAAGACTTTCTGAGTCTCTCACAATATTTCTTGAGTCCTCCTTTCAGTGTTCAGTCCATTTCAACTAAATTATACCTTAAATATCATCCTAAATTCAGAACTAATTGTAATTTTAATTTTTTTGAAATTTTACACGAGTATCTAGAATGAATGTATGTGTTCATCAAAGCACACCAAATATTAATGTAAAAGACTTTGGCTAAGTAATAAAGAACTGTAATTAGTTTTAACCTCCTACCTGTGATGCATGCCTCTCAACCAGATTCTTCATTTGCGTCTCTAGGGTTTTAAGCCTTTGCTGATACCTTCTTCTGCAGCGATCAAGTGAATGAGCAAGGTTTCTGAAATCATAACGACCTTAAGTTAAGAATAAAGAATTATAACTATTTCAAATCCTGATTTGATTAAACATGTTATATGAAGGATAATTTTTTAAGCTTGATTTCCAGAGTTTCCAATAAACTAGCAACAACAATATTAGAAGGAAGCATTCACTATTATAAATTTATCTTTCACCTCATTTAAAATTCAGAAATGTAAATATATGGCATTAAGTTTTCATAAACAGTTTCAAAAGGCTTCTTCAGGATATTAGGACAGTCACATTCATTATTAATATCTCTTTTGCCATGACAGCCAGGTTAGACAATTTGCCATGATTACGTAAAAGAAGAGCTGTATTTGCCCATGCTTATAAGTAAACTTAATGGAAGAAAAGGAATATTTTCTTTGTTTGATAAAAGTTTGTTGATAAACATGATTTAAATTAAATGTTAGAAAATGAGACAACTTAAGGGCCTAGTTTTAGTAACTAGAAATAATAATATGGTTATAAATTACAAAAAATGTGACTTTGTGAACATTTTATGAATTCATCATATATATAAAAGCAAATATCTGTCTGTCCCCCTATTTATCTCAGAAACGGCTTGACTTAGAGATCTGAAACAAACTGCATTGTATTTCTACGATGCTGAAGCCCCCAGGAAAACTATTTTCATCTCTGTAAAGGACCGGGTTCTAACCCAGGAGCACAAAATACGTTTCCATAAGAGATGTACGTAACTTACATTTTCATGACTTGCAGAGGTAGTTTCTTTTACAGAATTAAATTAGAAACAATGGTCCTACAAAATTGAGACAAATGTCACAAGAAAGGAAAATAATCATAGAATTTTATTTTAGTCGTGAATCATTCATATAAATTCAAAATTGTGAGAACTTTGATAAAATACACGGAAAATTTGTAAAATTTTTTGGAAATAAACAACCCATCCCTTTGACGACTAAGGCCATTGTTGAATGCTGATTTCATGAATTATCCCATATGTGTGTACATTTATTTTGGCGAGGTCTGTAAAGAATTGGTAACAAACCATCCCTTTCTGAAGTCTGCCCTTTCCTTTCCAGCACCAAATAATATGGAGACCCTCTAAGGGTGTTAGTAGAGGGCCCTGGATCTTTGGAGGACTCTCTGAGTTCAGGAATCAATTTCACAAATTCTGAGGGTACTGATAAGGGATAAATATATGACCTAGTTGCCTCACATTATTCCTAAGAATCAAATAAAAAATGTATGCTCCCTAAGGAACTTGCTCAATAACCTTTACAATGAATTGATTTCTTTGAGAGGAAAAATAAGTTTAAAGAAAACTTCTTTAAATAAGTTTCTCAGAATAGAATAGCTTGTTCACTAATTGAGGAAATTTACGGGTAAAATTATTTTTAGTTTACATTAGAGTAATGAATTTTCTGAAATACATCACTTTTAAAGATTTATGTTGGTTTAGGTTACTGCTAGTTCAGATTATATTTACATCTTTCCTGTCTTATAGGCAGCAAATATCAAATAATGACATAAAATGTTCACTTTGCTCACATGGTAATGGGCTAATAGATAATGTTTTATATCTATCTAAAATTACAGTTAAGTCAATTTGATTGAACAATAATAAACTGAAATTGAGAAAAATTACAAATAATTCAAAATAAAACTATAATGAATGGGAATAACTAATACAAATTATATATTTCTAGTTTGACCCAATAAAAGTTAACAACACAATAATTATTTAGAACTCATCATATTGGTAGAACATTCTTTTTTAAATTATACAATGTGGGCATGTACCTAGGAGATATCTATGAAAACTGAAAGCAATAGCTCGAGGAACACAAAACTGACCCATTTGTCCTGCGTAGGTCATTCATCACTGCTGTTGATTGTCTCAAACGTACATCTGCACTAGTTGCCACTTGCTCCAATGTGAGAGCCAGTTCCTGAAGACGTGTCTCCAACCATTCCTCACGGCAAATATTGTCCACCATTGCACCACCCTCTCTATGTCTCTCAGATGATTGCCCACATCTGCCACTCTCCTCAACAAGTCTTATCAGATCCTGTGAAGCAAACACATATACCATTGCAATATAACCTACAGCCACACATCAAACTGTAACTTGAGTTGTATTGATGTAGATGTGGGTAAGTGCATATCCACAGTAAAAGAATAATTTGAAAAATAAAATAACAGAAAGGAGTATTGTTTGATATTACTTTGACTACCCAAGGCCTTGTTCCGAGAATAAATACAGCTAAACCCACTTAAGATACTTTTCAGTACAAAGTAAAAAAAAACAAATATGGAATATATGTATATGGGAACTATATGGACTTAGAGATATAAGTAACAGACAATGCATAAAAAATATTTGCTAATAATTAACAAAATTTACTCTTATTTTAGCGATTATAAGACCTCACTTTTTTCTGGGGCTAAATTTGAAAAAAAATCCTAGTCTTATAATTGGGTAAATAGTAGTTGGGAACCTCTGCCTTGGATGGATGGAAAAACAGCAATAACAAAAACAAATCATGGGCAGGATTAAAATCAAGCTTTAGCTATGTTTTGAGTGTTCTATTTTTGAATATTCTTTTATTTAAAGTAAATAAGACATCAAAATTATAACATTATCCAAATTTAGTGGCATTGGGCACAATGGGCATATTTAATGCACTAAATTAAAAAAAAAATAATTTGTGCTCTTCTGTAAGAATATCATATTAATGGCTTCAACCAAATGCTCAAAACTGCCAAAATGTTGCTCTAACAATGAAAATAATGGAATAATTTGAATCTCTTTAAAGAATTTGACAAAAGAAATCTTTGAGTATGATGGAAAAGACAGACTAATTGTAGACCCTTTTCAAATTTAATTAGAATTTTTAATTACATATAATAGTAGATGACTACATCAATTCTTGTTAAGGAGTGATGAGGACTTAACTAGAAACAAATCATCAATTTTAAGAATTTTCAAACAAAATTCCATCTTTGATCTATAATGATTAAGAGATTATCTAAACAAAACATCAAAATTTGCATATGCCATTGACAGATGACAAAGAGCCTTTAAATTAGTACAATTAAATCTTAATTACTAAGACAATTTTTAAGACAAATCAAAGAGTTAATGATATACATCCTTCGGGTACATAAGTGCAATTGCATCCAATAGAAAGAATGGCAATTATGTTACTATTAATCAAAAGGATGCATCACAATACAAATAATATAAAAAGTTCTGAGACCAGAAAATCAGAATTTCAGAAAATAAATAAATCAATAAAATGAGAAGTGGAATACTTTGTATGAATTTGGGTAATATTTTTCAATAGGTAACAGACTCATTATTATACATTCAAGGCCTGACTAAATTTACTTTTTACTTTCCAAAATATTTTCAAAATTTGGATTACATTGACTATTGACCTCATTCCTTTTGGATATTACATTTTTTCACACATAATGATAACTAATCTACCATTATACTGCTGGGGCTGTCCCTAAGTCTCATTGGTAGACGCAATCCTGGAGAAAGCCTACTCACCTCAATAAAATTTGGTGCCAGGAAATGCATCCAACAGTAATAATTAACACCAAAAACAAATTCATCTAAGTCATTAATTGTCATAATCATAATTATTTGTGTATCCTACAAGTGATGAAAGTAATAAGGCTAAGAAAGTATTTTCTATAAGATAATGATGCCATTAAAAGTTTTAAAAATTATGATCAACATAAAAATATTATTTACAAAAATCCATCCAAATTTTAGCTAAAGAAATTTATAAAATTACATTCATGATTCTATTTTCATTTTTAGCTATATGGCAACCTTGGAATAACTTCTTTTGGTCATGATTTTGCTTCAATTTAGTAGTTAAGTTATTGAAAATATGCACACAAAAATATCTTTATCTACATTTCATTAGGTTTAAACAAGGAAAGCAAGAAATGGCAAAAATATTCCATCTCATTGTATCATCTTAATGTATGCAGTCTCTCAATAGTTCATAAAGCAAAGTATTTACCTTAGTAGATGGAATATGAGGAAGAATAGAGCCACCAGCCCCAGCTTCAGCTGCTTCCTCTCCCCTTCCCAGCTTCAATAGCATGCACATCCTTCCAAGTTCCTCCCTTTCCCCCTCTAATGCATGAATCCTTTGTCTAAGAACAGCTCGCTCCTCTCTCATGGCCATTAACTCCTGAATCAAAATGAATTTCATCTTATAATACTACACTCTTTATTTAATTTAGCTATTTAATCCAAACAAGGTCTTTATTAAAAAGAAGCCTTTTCTATAATTACTAGCACTATTCAGGCAGAAATTTTGTATGGGATTAAAAAATTTTAGGACCAGGTTCTTATCTCTGCAAGGTACATTTTCCCTTATTATTCTAATTTCAAAATTTGCTTACAAAGCTTCAAGATGAAATAAGAATGAAGTATTTCATGATCCAAAATTAAAATGGTATCCTGGTTGTAGGAAGTGATCTGTGGTAACCCTACATAGTGTTCTATTACTATCATATCAGACAGATTTGAGAACTGGTCTGGCAAACTCGGGAAGCTGAAAGGAGAGGTTTGCACAGACTGGCTGAATACCACCACTGCCTTCCCCCTATTGCTGTATGCCTTCTATGCAACAATTAAGGATTTATAAATAAAATTGATGTTTTTAATAGCCACTATGGGAGAATTTGAGATAAATATTAATTCTTCGGTTAAATAGACAGTTGCATGATTACTGGATCAAAAGAATGTTTTATGCTGCAAGTAAATATCTAATTACTGATTATACTACAGATTTTGATCCCTTCATGATAGTCTAGTGAAATAAATTTTACATAAAAGCTAACATTTTTGCTGAAACCGAATTCTTGAAAAACATTCCTTTAAAAGCACAAGCAATCAGAAAACAGCAAAAGTGCACTCTGAATACCCAATATCAGCACTTCCATTTGCATGCTGCTTTCTATTTGCAGCAATTTCTAAGTGATAAACAGATCATGATGCTAGAAAATAATTTACAACTGGATCAACGAAATTATTTTGCTTGGAATTTAAAAAAAATCTGAATTAATCAGCTTTACTTCAGTTTATAGTTGAGCACACATTAAGTTAAACTTAAGTTGAATAATGTATGTACCATAAGTACCTGCATATAACATGCACCAAAGTATGAGACAGCAAGGTTTTTGGGACTGTATTCTAGATCTATCATACCAAATACCATGTAAAATCTATACCCTCCAATAAGATGCACCATGATTTTTTTACAAGTTATATGCACAGTAAGCAATGTAAATTATAAATATTATAACCATGTAAAATCAGTATTACATTTAAAAAATAAAGCAGTTTGTATTAACTTATACATTAATTTTCGTCCTTAAATTTGTTTCAATGGTAATGAACAAAAAGTACTAAACTACTAAGCTACCAGAAAGATGTATTGTTTAAGAATAGGGGGGGAAATGCTTAAAAAGCTAAAAATATTATGTAGAACTGAAAGAGACATGGGTGTGCTTGAAATGCTGTTCAAGATATTCCTTAATCAAGGGGTTCCCCAAACTTATTGGTCCTGTACCCCATTAGGTTTTAAGTGTGTCATCCCACACCCTCAATTTGTCATTATAAGAAATACATTTTTAAACTTAGCCAGAATACCAGCATGGATTTGCATGGTAAATTTTACCAAATATTACAAATGTGGAATAGCTAGGAAATGTACCTGAAACAACAAATTTTGGAATACTTATATTGCATAATGTAATTATTTATTTACTACTCATTATTTTCACTCATAATTTTGTTATTAAATCATATTATCATCCCTGGAAAAAAGCATATTTTGCTTAAGTTTAGTACATAGTTAAATTTTCCAAAATTGTTTTAATAGTCGATGGAAGGCAATTTTTTCTATTGAATTTTGTGGTTTTCCTCAAATGGAACAAAATTGTAAGCAAAAATAGCTGGGCTGAATTCTCTAATTTGCAATAAGACAAGACAGACTAATAGACTTCAGCTAACCTGCATTAGCACAGCCACTTCTAAGTCTGCCTTCCTGCCAAGGTGTCCTTGTGATGATGGATAAGGTTCAGGGTTTGCATTAGGTGCGAGGAGTCCAAGTTCATTTTCAGATGAAGAGGCTTCAGCTGCCATCTCGTTAGCCTTCTTAAGATCAATACCACATGATGAAAGACTTTTCAAGAGAATAGAAATGTGTTTTCCAAGCTGCCTCAGCGTATTAGGACATCCATCTTCTTCTTTCCCTAAATTTTCAATCCTACAGAAAAAGAGCATTGTTACCTCAGCAATGATGAAATCCTAAGTTAATGAGTTGGAATGGAAACAGAAAGCAAAATGATCAACACAAATAATGCATTATTTCCAAAAGGGGCAGTGAGGTATACCTTGTTTAAACAATTTCACTAATACAGGACCCAATTATTCTTAATCTTGAGATTAAATTTGGAAATGAATATAATTAGTTAAAAAAACCTTAAAGATTATAAAATAGTAAGTCTTGAGCTTCCTTTTCAAATAATTTATATAATTATGTTATGAACAGAATTGCATTAAGTAATGAAATGAAAATTCTTTTGGAAGCTATCATGCAAAAATTAAATTAATGAAGAAAGGCTCACTTATACTTTAAATTGTATAGAATTTTTACATTTAGACAATCCATTCAAAGGGGAAAAGAAAACTTAATGAATCTTCTACACCAATCCATCATGGTTTCTTGAGTTCAAATTGAGTTTTGAAGAATTTTCATCAAGATGCAGTTGACACACCTTGAATATCACTACACACTGTAAAAATCTCAAGGAAAAGAATGTAGGCAATGAACATCTAGAATGCGAGTCAGTCTTTTGCTTTAACACTAAAAACTAAGGGTGATTCTGAACCTCATTTTAGCATACAGAATTTTGCCAAAAGAGCAAATAATATTTATAATGCACTTACAATTCTCACAGTTAAGCTATACTGTTATCAAACAGACAAAATGAATCTTAGAATGAAAACAATCAAGGTCACAAATGATAAACTTATGGAAAATCAGGTTTTGTGGATGCAATAGACTCACTGCACCACCATTTGTCACAAGAAAGGGAATAACACAATGCTAACCAGTTAAAATCTTCCCAGGAAGGTACCCATTCTTTTTCTGGTGTTCTTCTATTACTATCTCCACATTCCTCAGCAATCTCCTCAGTTCTGGTTTCAGCCATATTGAGCATTTTCATTTTACAGTCTAAACTCTCCACCAGAGAAGCAGCCTCTGCCTCTAATATCCTCACCAAGTCAGCCGCATCCACTCCCCCACAACCAACATCTGCCCGAGTGGCCACACACTCCTCTCCACCACTAGATGAACTGGTGCTGCCAATTACACTGTCCCCTCCTTTACTGCTCCTGTCCTCAGAACTTCCACTCCTACTTCCATGGCTTAGGATTTTGCCATAACCTCCCTCATCCACAAACATCGCCTCTCTTACCTTTCTCCCTTCTTCATTCACTTGTTCATTGTTCCCACTTTTGCTAAGCTCTTCTTTCTTACTCCCCCAACTTCTACCTAATTCCTCCCTCTTCCGACAGAGCCATGATTTCTCAGGCTCTGCTGATCTCCCAGATCCTGATGACCCTCCAGAAGTGGGCGCATCACCTTTCTTGCTAGATCTTGACCTTTCTGATCCCTTGGAATCCCCTCTACTCTGAAACTCAGGGATGCGACTTTTCATTTTAGCCAGTTCTTGTCTAGTGTTGGAAGTGCTGCTCATGATCGTAGCTTCTTCTGGTTTCCCCTTCTTCTCAGATGCCTGATGGCTGTCAAAGAGTCTTGTTAGAATAAAGCAGGCCCGACAAAGGGGAATAGCATATGAAAGTGCCAATGCTAAGCCCACTATGTCACTTCCACGACGGCCAAGTACCAGGGCCTGGCGTTCACAGGCTGATCGACATTCCTCCAGAGAGAGAGCGGTCAATTCTGAAGTTGCACGGTGTGCCTCTGCACGTCCAGCCTGTAATGACATAATATATCATGTTGCATGAAAATTGTTGAAAAACTTTTTAAAAAAGTAATGATGATATACTGCCCACATGTTATTTAAATTACCATGGTTTTGATGTAGGGTCATACCATCATAAGGTTAGGAAAATCAACCTGAATCTTGGTAGAATCATGAATACCTAAAATGGCTTCAGCTGATGCTTACACTGTGTAGGGTAATGATATTATATTATTTTGTTAGAGATAAAGGGAAGATTGAAGTTCATCTCCACACTAATCAATCATATACATGGGAAATTAACTAATATTTTCTATATAACTCTAACAACTCATTATAATACTGGGCCCTATAGTGAACTTTAATTAAAGTCCATTTCAAACATACATCATAATGCCTTAATGTTTTAATTGGATTTCATTAGAAGAAACAGAAAAAAATTAGAAAGCAAAATACATTAATAAGTAATAATTGGTAGAATTTATCAATGCAGTATTAAAGCACCAAATTGAGAATTATAATTAATATTAAAGGGCCAAATTACTTTGAAAAAAGTATAATTTAACTAGCTTTGAAGATAATATATTATCATTCAGCAACAAAAAGTTATAGGAAGTATTTAAAGATTAAAGGAAAAAAAAGGAGTAATTGCGGGAAGGTTGCAGGAGATTACAAAAATAAAGGGTTGTTCTTTAAGCCAATTACATAATTGTCCAGAAGAAAGACACAGAAACGTCAAGAAGTGAAAGAAGAGCAACCTGGTTAGAATTCTGGAAAATTCTGTGTCATGAATTCACCAGGAACATACCAGATTGTTCAAATTAAAATTACGATAAAGAGATGGCAAACAGGCTAGATCACTGTAAAGAGAATTTACCAGAGTTGCTCAGACATAAAAGAAATTTAAAATGACAAACAAAATAAATTTGACTTTTAAAAATATAGATTAAATTAGAGGTTATTATACACATTGGGCATTAAAACATGCAGTTTAATCTATCTCACTCTCCAAATACAATTTACAAATACATTCTAAAAGAAAGACAAATGCTAGGATGAATTTAGGTCCTATCTGCAACATTGAAAACCTGATTAAAATTTTTCAGGCAAAAAACTATTTTAAACCGATGAGATTTTCTGTGACTATTAGTACAGTCAAAGCAGATTTGGATATTTTCCAATGAGCTCGCTGACCCAGCAGTTACACTTAAGAGGAGCAACTCACCTGTCTTTCAACTTCCAATTCGAGTGCTCTAAGTACAGGAAGGCAGCCACAGGAAGGCTGTATAGGAGCCTCCCTTTCAGCTTCACCCATCTGAGAGCTTTCCATTGGAAGCCTAGTTATACAGCTCTGACTTGGAACAGTTTCTCCTTTCCACTAATGATAAGAGCAATAAAAATAAACCATTTTTTCATAGAGTTTAAGAAGAAAAAAGACAACTAAGCTTTACTTGTTACATTTCTTTATTTTAATTAAAACAATCCTGGACTAGATGAGTTGCTAAATTTGCCTACCCTAATTTTAAGTGAAAAAAATTCAAAATTTTAGCATTCATGGAATAGAACAGTTGCATATCTTTAAAATTATGTACTTGCCATTACAATGAAGCTTTACATGACTGATGTTCTACCAAGCCAGATGTCACTTTATTATAAGGTAAATAACAAATAATAAAAGAAAATCAAACAAATAATTTTAAGTATACAAATTTGAAATATGTAAATGTGATTATAAAATACATCTGAGAGGTCCAGAAACAAAAAATGTCATTCTATCATTCACAAAAAAATTCTGTAGACAAGGAATGTGGCATACAATTTCAAAAGTCAATAAAAAAACTAATTATGAAAAAATGATGGTAGAATTTAAAAATAAAAACAAACACTGAAATGAAACTAAATACCTGAATCATAAATATGCTTTAACTCAATATCTAGTAATATTCATTCATGGTAAATGCAGTTATTAGGTGATAAATAAAATCATGGCATCACTATATCATGCTGGTAAATGTATTGCTTTAATCAATAAAATATTTTATGTTTTATCAAATAAAATTTAATATTTAATAATAAAATTACTTATACAATAAATAAATTTGTCAGGTGATAAGTAAAATCTTGGAATTACTGTATCATGTTGGTAAATATATTGCTTAAAATAGTAAAAACAAACAACAGTAGTAAAATATAAGATTAAAAGAAATGAATCATCAGTTAGAAGGAATAAAAGAGCCATTATCAGCATTCATTGAACACAATAAAACCAACTTAATGAAAACAATCAGAACATTTACCTAGAATAGCAAACATCATTATAAAGGTACCTGGTATGGTGAATTTGGTGACATTCCTGAGGAGCAAGAGCCAGCAACATAACCACACTGAGTAGCATGTCTTAATTCTTGGGCTGCAGATTCTTCCCTCATGTCTCTCACAAGATGCTCAGCAGTCCGAGAATTACAACATCCCTTAAAAAATACAACAGTAATTGAGATTACTTCATTATTTTTTGGGATTGCTATAGAAATAACATGATTATAAAATATAAACTTTGATTTCCAACAGGGAACCATAAAGTGAATGATAATCTTGTTTATACCAAGGAGAATCTCCAACTCCATCTCCACCAACTCACATCTAAGCTTAGTTCTTTATACTACCAGAAAAGTATCTATTTGTCTCATAACACACAACTGACGTATTTTACTGATATTTATACCCTATAAAATTGAGTAGAGTTTAAATTTAGAGGGTGGCTCCCAGATACCCAAGTGAGTGGAGCATTCACTTTCAATGAAAGTGATCCTGAGTTTGATTCCTGGTGTTGGCCAACATTTATCAGTTTTCATTCAGTATTCTGATGAATATGGGTGACAATCTAAATTAGGAGATAGTGGGTCCAGTCCAGATTAGCCAATAGAGGGGCATGGTAGTTGATGTGTTGACCTCATGTCATCCAAAGTAAATCTAGCCTGGCTAGACCATATTCCTAAAATGGATGCTGTGTGATAGACTTTATATTTGCATTTTACATAATTTTCATCTGCCACTGATTATTTCATAATGGCTGTTTAACTGTGTTAACTTAAGAGATTGTTGATAAGTTCAGCATATCAAACTTTGGTTACCCGAACTGTAACATTAACTAAAAAAATAAGAATCTTAATATAATTTACTTTTTCTAGGTACCTGAATCTACTTAATATGATAATTCTCCCTTATTTAGATTTCCAAAATAAATAAACCTTAAAAGTGATGAAAGTGAGCTTCAAATACATTTCTTACAAGAATCCTGTGACTCACCAGGGGCTAATTCATGAGTTTGCATGGTACATCAAAGAACATCAACCTTCTATATTTGTTGCAACAGGAGTTACTAATTACTTATTGCAATGAAATTATAGCAACAATCTGATATAGCAATTTGGTCAAAACAGAACCCCTAAATATCATTATACATTACTCTAAAGCAAATAAAAGCAAAATGTAAATACCATGCTTAAGCAGTAATTGCGGGAAGGTTGCAGGAGATTACAAAAATAAAGGGTTGTTCTTTAAGCCAATTACATAATTGTCCAGAAGAAAGACACAGAAACGTCAAGAAGTGAAAGAAGAGCAACCTGGTTAGAATTCTGGAAAATTCTGTGTCATGAATTCACCANTTTATGTATAAGCTGTGTAGATCTTTGATAAACACAATCTATTTCAATGACTCTGTTCAGTTATCTATTATAAATACAGTTGGGCTCCTGGATAGGTAACAGCCTTAAGTTGTCCATTCAGGTCCTGAATTTCACTTTTTAGGGATGCCAATGCTGCCTGGTGAAGCTGAATTTAAATGCAAGTAAAAATGAATGAGTAAAGCCTTACACAGCAAATTTTTGAAAACTGAAAATAAGTTAAGAACAAAAAAATTAGTGTAATATTAATTAATTATAAGGGAATAAATCAATGAGAGGTGTTACACATTTAACATTATACAACAAACATTAATTCATTAATACAACAAACTGGATGTTTTCCAAAACATAAGTGCTAAAATAAGAATTAAATTCTCTTGAATAAATTAACTCCTTTGGTCAATGACTTAATGGTAGATCTTGGATCTAATTTAAGACAAGAATAATTACATAATGATACGCTAGTAAATTTTTGTTAAAACAGGGTCATATTTTAGCAATTTACACTCTTAAACATTAAGTCCTAAGGACCAAAAATAACGAAACTATTCAAATCCACAATGAAATAGCAGAATGTTCCAACATATACTCAATATTAGTATAAATTATCAAAATAAAATGCAAGGAGCCACATTAAAACTGAGTTAGTCAGGGCAAAATAGCTGGTGGCTTTATCCAAACTTATATTTAACTCATATCCTACCTACGCAAGAGTCACAGCAAGTATCAAGATAATTTCTTTTCCACTTGATTTCATGAGGTAAATAAATGGCAATATTAACTGCAGGTATAGGGAACCAAACAATTTAATTTTCTCCTTAAGTCATAAGGTACAATAAATATTATAGTTTGATACCAATGAAATTACAGTTACCTATTAACACAATTTGTGTTAATCGGTAACTGTACTTTCATTAACACAATTTTTGTTACCAATTAACGAATTTTGGAATAAAATGAGAGATCTTTATAGTCAAAAAGTCTCCAAAATCCTTACTGAGGCCTCAATTTCTTCATACTTAACTTCCAAAAAATGCAAAGTTTGGTGAAAAAGTATAGCTTCCTACACTCATTGAAGGCCAAAGGGTGTACCACAGCAGGTGGTATTTTGTGCAGGCCAGCTGTAGGTATTTGTACCTCACTTAAGGGGTTAACTTATAGCACAATAAAATGATGTGATACCTTATTAGCCATATCGAGGAGGCTGGCAGTTCCCCCTTGGGGGATGGGAGGATTAGTGTTAACTCCCGAAGGGGTCTGCGTTGGGGTTGCCAGAGTGCCCTGTGTTGTGGATGCCAGGTTTGTGGTAACCACTTGCACTTGTTGCTGATTTCGTGAAGTAGGATGTGGAGCCTGAGGTTCAGGGCTGAGGTCTCTTGCACCACTGTCAAATTCCCACCTCTCCTGTCTCCCTCCTGATCCAGCACCTAATGAAGGACACCATATTTCACCATGTCACATGGGAACAGATTGAAAGAAACTCAGGATAGCCACATAAACATATAGATGATGACAATGGAAGTATTTTCCTGGTTTCAAGGTGCTTCCACAGACAATTTTGTGGGATGCATAAGTCTCAGCTTTCTGGACCCAGCCAAATCCCCTCTATATTTTGCAATTTCAAAAGGGGATTTTCCTCGTTAATAAGCAATTTTTCCCACAATAAAGACATTATTTATTTATTCCTACACGAATCAGCTACTCTTCATAAGCTATGATTTATTTATACATATGAAACAAATGAGGCAGAATATTAGAATGTGCAATAAGAAATCACAGGGAATATTGTTAAAAACATTCTTAATTATGAGATTTTATGGCCCACATAATCAATTGCATTTTACTATTAAATGCATAGAATAACCCAAACTGAATGAAAATGAATTAGTCTGAATGAAAAATAAATGTTTAGCAAAAGGATAGATGCATATGTTGAACAATTAACCAAAAAGTTGTTTATTTATTAAGAATTATTTTTCACTTTTAAAAATTTCATTCTTGTTATCGTTTAGCCTTAAGTAACTCCTTTCAACATCATTACATTTCAGTAAGCTCATTTGCCTGGAAATAAGAAAACAAAACTTGGTGGCTGAAATTATTTTTCCAGAATCATTTTTTGCTTCTTGGGAGTAATTTAATTCACTTCAAACTCCACCGAAGAGCCAGCTATTTGAAAAACAATGAATCTTCAGCATGTGGAGATCCTAGCTACTCTTTGGTACACTGAATTACCTAGGCTGTTCTCACTGCTTGTAGGTTGCCTGTATTCTTGCTGCCTTCCAGTTGGGGTAGTTGTGTCTATAACCACTAAAGTCCTCCTGAATCCACTGTCCCCAGAACTTTCCCTTCCTTCACGAACACAAGATTCTTCGTCCTCCCCTTCCTGTCCCCTGTGCACCCCACACTCACCACACCCCCAAGTCCTTCCCCCACCTCCCCTCCTCCTCCCCACTCCCCTGCTTCCTTCGTCTTCCGTCTCCTCCTCGGTCTCCTCTTCTTCTGTCTCGGTGGCAGTGCCTCTGCCAAGGCGCCTGGTTGCTGCCTCCACTTGTCCAGCCAGCTCCAGGCGCCGTCTCAAGAATCCTTGGTAAGAGATGCGACCATGTTCGTCCGCTCCCAGTTCCTGCATCAACTCTCCCACACATTGCTCCAGGTTGAGCTCACGGCAGATGCTCAACAAATCCTCACTGTTAAGAAGAGACAAGAACATTAATATTCTTATTTAAGAGCAGAGCACAATAAAAAATTCAATGAATAATTCAATGCGCATTTTTAGTAATTTATGTATAAGCTGTGTAGATCTTTGATAAACACAATCTATTTCAATGACTCTGTTCAGTTATCTATTATAAATACAGTTGGGCTCCTGGATAGCCAAGTGGGCAACGTGATTGACTTCAGTTAAAGCAATCCCAGGTTTGATTCCTGGTGGGGGCCTACATGCAAAATGACCAAAGCAGTTTGAGCACTTTTAACAATACTACTATTACCAATATTGTTATAACACAAAAAGCGACCAAAAATTACACAACATTATAAAAAGAATTTCCACATACCACAATCAGATGTTTACTCAACTTTACCAAACACTCTGTATTACTTTCTATTACCTAAAAAAATAAATTCACAGCAAATCATTCCATGTAGGGCTAGGTCAACATACTTAGCAGCTTTTGAGTGACATGTAACACCATGACTCTCACTACACTATCAGTGATCTTTCAAGACTGTATTGGATATGGTACTTGTTCATTCAGGTAGCTTCCTAATTGTTTCACCAAACTGACAAGTCAAAATCAGGGATCCCACATTTATGACAATTTTTACCATAGCTGAATACTACACCCAATTGAATATTACAGGAATAAATTTGATAAAGTTAAGAATGATGCAATATTGCTCAGCATTGAATTTCAATCATAAAATACAGGACCAAAACTTATGCTGTCACTTTTTTGATTTCTTGGAGGTAAATGTGGTTAACTGGAGTCAATGACATTGGTTGGCTGCTGAGGAAAAGGCATTTTTGATGACATACATATATTTATGTGTATTGGCAACGTTGTAACTCAAAATATAGATGCATATTGTACTTGAGACTAATATCAAGCTTAAGTATTGAAAACTTTCAGGTTTTCCTGGTGTATGCTGCAGATGAAGTCCTCTCGGGTTCTCCACCACTCAACGTTCATATTGAGTAGTGGAGAACCTGACTAGAAGATGACTTTTGAGTAATGATGCTCATGAACAGTTGAAAGAAAATGTGTTCTTGACTTACAATTAGAGTCAGTATTTATGAGCTTGTTTAAGATTTGGAGTGTAAATAGCAAAGCATTATGAAATTTCTGATAGAAATGGAAAGATTCATTTTATTTTGAAAGAATGAGTAAAATTGGATGACTCAATTTCAGATAGAGGAGAATTTCATAGTTTTAAGGAGTTACAGCAACATATTTATGAAAAATCTCTGTTCCATGATGATAAATAAGCAATTGATTGCTCCATTAGCATTGATATTATGAACAGAATCCGGACTTACAAACTTTTCATGGAGGTATAATAGGGTCAGCAAATGCAAGATATACTGACCTAAGACTGTGAAACTTTAACTCTGATCCAGGAGATATTTTATAAACATTAAATATGTATTAGCATTTTTCAAATAAAATACAAATGCAACTTATTGATATTGTAACTTGGCAGTTGAGTGTGGCTGTTGCAAATGTCTCTGTAACAGGGCATATCATCACAGAATTTTATCACTTGAATTTCAATAGGTGTTAGAAAATTGTCTAACTACCTAAGAGAGAAAATAGGATCTATATAAAATAGGATAGAATACATCCTTTTGCACAAAAGCAATCTAAATTTGTCTTTGAGAANAATATATTTAGGATATGATATAAGTATTATGTAATACAAATTCTTTCCCTTTAAAGTATAGATGTCTAAATAACTATTGATGAAGTTCTCAAAGTACCTTTATTAAAACTACTACCCTAGATTGTCTTTACGTTGTCTATCAGAGACATTTTCACCTTTCTATGCAAACGGCGCTGCTGTTCCAGACCTTCCTCCTCTTCCTCTTCCCTCCTCAAACTTGGAGTCACTAGATCTTGTGTCTGAGTGTGATCTGTTGCATCATCTGGTACAACAGTGCCCTCTCCATCAACCAGTTCGGTTCTCCCAGATTCCAATTCACAGCAGTCTTGCGTCTCTGTCTCAACTCCTTCTTCACCTCCAACTCCTGCAACAATTATCATAAAAGCTTATTTTATTAAATTACATTAAAATAAAAGCTTATATTATTTTCTGTGCAAAAAGTAGCATTCAATAGGAGATATGACATAAAGAAGATTTAATGTGAAGTTAGGATTACTTCAGAAATTTATCTTTTCCATTTTTTATTCATTTATCTATGGGCAATATCCTATTTAAAGTCCAAAGGCCCATAACAATAAATGAATGATTATCTATAACCAGATCATAATGTGAACTTCTATTTAGTCAAGGCTAGCCTTTGCTAATTGTGGTTTTTTGATGCAGTTAAGAGATGTCTTCATTTTCATAATTCTGCAAAAATGAATCATTACAATAATAGCTACATCAAATCCCTAAGTTTTGAAGCTATTGGTCCTTCAACAAAATTAGGGACAAAGAGTTAAGTGGATAAAAATATATCTTTGACGATAACCATAGCTTGCCATTGTCAGTATGCAATATGAGTGGGTTAGACAAGAAATTGATTAATATTTATCCATCAATTTCTAAGGTAGATTGTAATTGGAGACTGAGATTCTTAATTAAATTCTGTAGTGAATGATATCATTTACTTCAAGTACTCAGAATTACAATGAACAAGCATGTATAATGGCATTTTTCGGTTAAGAAGTTTTAATAAAAACTACCTAGTAATAAAATACAAAGAAGAAGCTAAAAATATTTCTGTTATAATTAAGTTACAAATTTTACCAATGAAAGTTGATTACAGTCAAGATTTCAGAACAGAAATTGATCTCAATGGAAGGTATGATGACCATTGCCACAATAAGCTATTATTCTCAAACGAATTTTCATCAAAAATTATCAAATGCTTATTATCATTTAACTGATGAATGCAGAACATGGTGATGAGTTTTTTGTAGGAGAAAATGCACTAATCTCACTCAAATAAAGGAATTATTTAACCTAACACATCATTTTTATCTTGCATTATTTAGAACATAATTCTTAGTTTTAGCAACCAAGGTTAAGTATAGCAGGCATACTTCAGAAAGAATATGAAGATAAATAGAGGAAAGAAATCACGTAATTGGTGGTTGTGAATGGAAAAACCTCCACCTCACATCTGAGTTCAATCTCCAGTCATACTTAAAGATTAAGTCAGACTTAAAAATTGTTTTATCATTCCCTTTCGTCCAAAATTCACACCAAAGGGCATTAATATCTAGTTAATTTTCTTTTACTGTAATAGTTAAGACTAGACAAGTTAATTTTCTTTTACTTCTTGATATGTACCTGATAGATCATCTTGAGTAGTATCAGCAGCTACAGATTGGCTTCCAGCACCATCTTCTTCATCTACTTCATCTTCTTCTTCAATTTCATCTACCTCCTCCTCTTCATCATCATCATCTTCTGCAGCTGTTGTAGAGTCATCCTCATCTCCTTCTTCTTCTTCCTCAGTTATCACACGGGAAGTTTGCCCTCTAATCTTTCGACTCAGCTCAGCTATGACACAATGCAGTTCTGTGAGCCTCCCTTCGTAGCGTTGTGCTTGTGATTCTAACCTTTCTTCTGCATCACGCACTAGCCTTAGCTTTTCAAGCTGGGAGGACATAAATAAAGAGAAATAAAACATATCAGAGACGAAGAGTAAACTATTAGTCATGATAACATTAATTTGAAATAATTAGAGTTTGAGAAAAACTCCTAAACTTTGCAAGCAAACTAACCGTTAGGAAATTTCAACCAGTGGGGGTTATGGTTCTCCACGGTCATGCTTTGCAAGTATTCTTCTCAATATGAATTTCAGCAACTATGTTGCCATCTTGAGGAGAGAAGATAACAGTTGTTATCTTCTCTCCCAAAGATGGCAACTGGTTGCCGTAATACACATTGCATATAATACATATTGACTCAGGTTTGTGGTATAATCGTTCTAGATTAATTTTTAAATATCAGAAACTTGTGATCTCCAGATAATGTATCAATAACTACAAATAATGACATGTTAAAATCACAAATCAGATGTTATCAAGCGAGCCATTTTATTACTGTAGAGACTGATTTAGAGACAGTCTTGTCAAAAGAATATTTAGAGAGAATATCTTTTTAAAATTTTTAAATGAAGATTTTACCTGAATTTTACTCAATGATCTTTCCAAAAAGTCTCGTTCTTGAGTAACAGCCTTAAGTTGTCCATTCAGGTCCTGAATTTCACTTTTTAGGGATGCCAATGCTGCCTGGTGAAGCTGAATTTAAATGCAAGTAAAAATGAATGAGTAAAGCCTTACACAGCAAATTTTTGAAAACTGAAAATAAGTTAAGAACAAAAAAATTAGTGTAATATTAATTAATTATAAGGGAATAAATCAATGAGAGGTGTTACACATTTAACATTATACAACAAACATTAATTCATTAATACAACAAACTGGATGTTTTCCAAAACATAAGTGCTAAAATAAGAATTAAATTCTCTTGAATAAATTAACTCCTTTGGTCAATGACTTAATGGTAGATCTTGGATCTAATTTAAGACAAGAATAATTACATAATGATACGCTAGTAAATTTTTGTTAAAACAGGGTCATATTTTAGCAATTTACACTCTTAAACATNTGAAACTTTTACATAAAAAAATATATATATAAATAAAGATTTGCCTGGAAACTGAAATAATGTTTGTTCGCCCAAAGAAGTAGCTTATGTAACCAATATGACTGTACATGAGGGATAATTTCACTCTTTAAATATTATTACTACACACTAATATAAAAAGGTCAAAGCCAAGATGCAACAGCTCATGTAGCAGGTAATAAGAAGTCAATTCATCAATTCTGGAACTCGGTTATTGGAACTTAAGAACCACAATGTGCATGCTTCCAGTAGCTTTCCAAATTTTAGAAAAGCTAATTAAACACTGTTGCTTCCAACAGGAATGAAACTGGAGTCCACTTCTTACAAGAGCAAACTGTTTACCTTTTTTGACTACTTGGGAGATTATTCCTCATTAAGGATTTACTTTAATTGGAGACTCTGCCTGAGCTTGAAAGATAATGTTCCTCCATGGAGAAATTACAGTTCAATGAAAATGTAGCTTATTTACATTTATCATGTTTTTTTTATCAAAAACTTTCATTGTAAAAGTGTACTTACCCCTAGGTCAACCATTTCGGATGGAGTGAGGTTTCCATGATCTCCTACAACATTTTGACCTTCTGCCACTCTATGGATTCTAACTCTCTCAGCCACTTTGGGATGGGAATTCTCCCTGAGGGGAGGAGGTGGTGGAGGTAAGAACTGCGGGGGTGAAGCACGCAGTGGAGATGGCTGCAAATGTGAAGCAGAGGTAGAAGTGATAGCCTCTCCAACTGTCCCCACCCACCGATCTACCATTCCTCCACGATCTGGCACTGAAGACATCCTCCTTGGACTCCTACGAGGCACTTCATGAGAGTGAGCCACTGGGCAGCAAGGAGGCCTCTCTGAAATATTCCTCCCATGGTATTCAGTCATTGGAGGTATTTCAGGTCTGGATGGAGCAACTGGTGGTGTAATTATCTGCAGCTGCTGAAGGTTTCCCTGAAGCTCTTTGACCTAGAATTATAAAAGTAGTAAGTCTATGAAATTTTGAGAAAAATATTATTATTATGTTAATAATGGATAAAGGGATGAATGAATTTCTCTACCAAATAAATAGAGAGGTTAGTAATTAAAAGCATAGGAAGGATATCATAATGTCTTCTCTTTCAGGCAATGATACAAACAATACCATGGCTTATATGTCCACTTAAATACTTAAATATTAACCCATTTATGCCCAGCATTTTCATTTGAGTACAGTAACATTCTCTTAGAAGTCAAACCTTATTGTCCTGCTGACCTTTTTCTGAGTAGTATCTGTTAATAACACATTGAGCATCTACTGCAACATATTTGTCATTCTTAAACTAATCTTTGCTGAGAAACAAGTTTTGAGTTTCCTTTATATTGGGGGCAAAGAGTTACCCTCAGAAATTTTTTAATTATGGAAAATAAAATTCATGGATTAAATTACTGAATGTGGCCAATTATGATAATAACTAAAATCTTGAATGCCAATGCACTGGAGAAGAAAACAAAACTTGGTGGCTGAAATTATTTTTCCAGAATCATTTTTTGCTTCTTGGGAGTAATTTAATTCACTTCAAACTCCACCGAAGAGCCAGCTATTTGAAAAACAATGAATCTTCAGCATGTGGAGATCCTAGCTACTCTTTGGTACACTGAATTACCTAGGCTGTTCTCACTGCTTGTAGGTTGCCTGTATTCTTGCTGCCTTCCAGTTGGGGTAGTTGTGTCTATAACCACTAAAGTCCTCCTGAATCCACTGTCCCCAGAACTTTCCCTTCCTTCACGAACACAAGATTCTTCGTCCTCTCCTTCCTGTCCCCTGTGCACCCCACACTCACCACACCCCCAAGTCCTTCCCCCACCTCCCCTCCTCCTCCCCACTCCCCTGCTTCCTTCGTCTTCCGTCTCCTCCTCGGTCTCCTCTTCTTCTGTCTCGGTGGCAGTGCCTCTGCCAAGGCGCCTGGTTGCTGCCTCCACTTGTCCAGCCAGCTCCAGGCGCCGTCTCAAGAATCCTTGGTAAGAGATGCGACCATGTTCGTCCGCTCCCAGTTCCTGCATCAACTCTCCCACACATTGCTCCAGGTTGAGCTCACGGCAGATGCTCAACAAATCCTCACTGTTAAGAAGAGACAAGAACATTAATATTCTTATTTAAGAGCAGAGCACAATAAAAAATTCAATGAATAATTCAATGCGCATTTTTAGTAATTTATGTATAAGCTGTGTAGATCTTTGATAAACACAATCTATTTCAATGACTCTGTTCAGTTATCTATTATAAATACAGTTGGGCTCCTGGATAGCCAAGTGGGCAACGTGATTGACTTCAGTTAAAGCAATCCCAGGTTTGATTCCTGGTGGGGGCCTACATGCAAAATGACCAAAGCAGTTTGAGCACTTTTAACAATACTACTATTACCAATATTGTTATAACACAAAAAGCGACCAAAAATTACACAACATTATAAAAAGAATTTCCACATACCACAATCAGATGTTTACTCAACTTTACCAAACACTCTGTATTACTTTCTATTACCTAAAAAAATAAATTCACAGCAAATCATTCCATGTAGGGCTAGGTCAACATACTTAGCAGCTTTTGAGTGACATGTAACACCATGACTCTCACTACACTATCAGTGATCTTTCAAGACTGTATTGGATATGGTACTTGTTCATTCAGGTAGCTTCCTAATTGTTTCACCAAACTGACAAGTCAAAATCAGGGATCCCACATTTATGACAATTTTTACCATAGCTGAATACTACACCCAATTGAATATTACAGGAATAAATTTGATAAAGTTAAGAATGATGCAATATTGCTCAGCATTGAATTTCAATCATAAAATACAGGACCAAAACTTATGCTGTCACTTTTTTGATTTCTTGGAGGTAAATGTGGTTAACTGGAGTCAATGACATTGGTTGGCTGCTGAGGAAAAGGCATTTTTGATGACATACATATATTTATGTGTATTGGCAACGTTGTAACTCAAAATATAGATGCATATTGTACTTGAGACTAATATCAAGCTTAAGTATTGAAAACTTTCAGGTTTTCCTGGTGTATGCTGCAGATGAAGTCCTCTCGGGTTCTCCACCACTCAACGTTCATATTGAGTAGTGGAGAACCTGACTAGAAGATGACTTTTGAGTAATGATGCTCATGAACAGTTGAAAGAAAATGTGTTCTTGACTTACAATTAGAGTCAGTATTTATGAGCTTGTTTAAGATTTGGAGTGTAAATAGCAAAGCATTATGAAATTTCTGATAGAAATGGAAAGATTCATTTTATTTTGAAAGAATGAGTAAAATTGGATGACTCAATTTCAGATAGAGGAGAATTTCATAGTTTTAAGGAGTTACAGCAACATATTTATGAAAAATCTCTGTTCCATGATGATAAATAAGCAATTGATTGCTCCATTAGCATTGATATTATGAACAGAATCCGGACTTACAAACTTTTCATGGAGGTATAATAGGGTCAGCAAATGCAAGATATACTGACCTAAGACTGTGAAACTTTAACTCTGATCCAGGAGATATTTTATAAACATTAAATATGTATTAGCATTTTTCAAATAAAATACAAATGCAACTTATTGATATTGTAACTTGGCAGTTGAGTGTGGCTGTTGCAAATGTCTCTGTAACAGGGCATATCATCACAGAATTTTATCACTTGAATTTCAATAGGTGTTAGAAAATTGTCTAACTACCTAAGAGAGAAAATAGGATCTATATAAAATAGGATAGAATACATCCTTTTGCACAAAAGCAATCTAAATTTGTCTTTGAGAAGAGAGCAAACACTGAAATGCTGAACTTACAGCTGTTTTGTTGAAACCTAAACAATATCTTTACTGAAATAAAACTAAGTTAAAACATAAATTGTTGAGTTTATATTTACAAGCAGTATTTCATTCTTTCAAGGCACTCAATCCTTTACCAGCATGATTAATACCAAAATTCACCTCCTCCAAAAAATATCTTTTGATTCAATATTTCATTTTTTATAAATATTTTGCAAAAGTGAGGCAAAGAAAAACTTGCTTGTTCTGACAAAAATATGCTCATAAAACTGCATTCATGAAAGAAGACAAAATACAGACCAAAGTCATGCATATATAATGGGGACAGTTAAATGGTTAAGGTTCCCTGATTTCTGAAAGTCATTCTGTATACCAACAGATAGCAAGCTGGTATGTTTTTTTGCTTAAACTACCAACTCACATCCTTTTCCTCCTGATAGCAGCCGCTTCTTTCCGCCTTCTTAGAGTTCTTTCCTCCCACTCTTTCCTTTTCACTACTTTAGTGGCAACCTTGCCTTCTTGTGCAACATCACTTGTACTACCCATTTTGTTCACTTTCAGACAATTCATTGGTCTCAAAGCCTAGACTTCCTCACAATGAATCAGATTAACTCATACTTTGTCACTCGAGGGTAGTTAATGTCCAATACTTGACATTAATTTTCCACTTAAAAATCACTTTAAGACTTGAGAAAGCCTCTGAGATTATACAGAAGAAGAATAACGCCATTATTTAAATGGTGTAATTCAGATAGGTATTTCTGTATAGACATGATGATAAAATGTAAGATTTTGAGCATAAATATTATTGCAACAGTGGTATCATCTTCTTACATATAAATGTAACGACCTCCCTAGAGCACATTGTTGCATCTACAGACACTGCCATTGATTTACTTCAATTTGAACTTAAAAATCAGAGAACATAAAGTCTTTAGGGTTGTTGTCTTGATAAAATACTCAGCTGAAACAATATTCCATCCAAAATTTCATGCTTGAGAATGAAATTGGTCAATTAAACCATTCTTCCAGAAATTACTATCGCATGAAATGATTGATACTCCTGTCAGTCAGAAAACACTAGTTGGGGATAACTGGATTCAGTACATGAGGACTTGATGCTTTTGGTGTACTCCACCCACAAGAGCAAAACTCCAATGGGTTGAATTCCATACACAATGAAAGAATCAGAATTGATGCACAGAACACTCAGGCTGGCAGATCTTTACACACATTCTTAATTAAAATTTTTTTTCAAAACATTCCACTAGGGGTATAATCCATTGTGATATGCACTTAATTAATCAGGAATAACAGCAATAAATCCAGTGACATGACGGAAGCAGTTTTAGTTGAATATGGACCATCCTTATGCTACCCAGGGAGGAAGTTCTGATGAGATAGGAGCACATGTTCAACACTGGTCCCCCACCAAACACGAGTGAACCAAGGGAATGACAGAGAGTGAATAAGATAGAGAGAGGGGGAAGAGTGGGGAATAAAGTGGGAAGGATTGTGTGAGTGTGTGTGTGTGGAAGGATGTGGAGTAAGAGGTCTCACACAGTGTGCTCCTGGGAGACCATATGGATATAAGGAAGAGGGTGGGGGTGGCAGGGAAGGGAGATGGAGGGGGAAGAGTCAGAAACAGCCTAAGTGGTTTAGGGAAGAGGATGAGAAGATGGGTTATGGAGGCAGTGGGGAGGAGAGTGGAGGAAGCTTAGTGGGGGACTTGATGAATTAAATACAAGTGGAAGCTCTTTCAAGTACTTTTTTAAGAAAATGCATCTCTTTTCTGAAGATCCTTTGTTTGATACCACAAAAATTTAATGAGCAGGAGGAAAGAGATAATCCATATCTTAGCTTCATCATGATTCAAAATATCCATAGAGAATATGGAAGGTATACCAAATCAAAGGAAAATATTTCAAATTCATGGAGGAGTGTTTTAAAACACGGGGAAGGTCCACAATAAAAGATGGATGGGTTATGATTTTTATCTCTTTCAATACTAGAAATATGACAAATATTTCCTGTTCTGTTAGAGGAATAATGTATAAAACATCTCTTTCCTCTTATATACTGTTATCGAATTCAATTGGCTGTAGATGAAACCCAATAATACACAAACAGTGTAATATCCTCAAAATTCATAACATCTGATTTTATTAAAATAGCTAATCGAAGTAGTTACGGAATGCAGGGATAAAAAATGATATGAAAAATGCAGCAGAGTGAATGTTTCAAAGGGGTACCCTCAAAAGGATAACTGAAAAATCCATGATAGTTCAATGGAAGAAAACTTGCTACCCTAAGGTAGGATAAAACAGTATTTAAAAAATGTAACTCTGAAGGATAGAATACGAGGAATCTTAGACAAATGAGAAACGCTTCCTCTTGAATGAAGAACGATGGAAACTGAATTTCATTCCCACGGCCGATTTTTGGACTTTTTCCAAGTAAATAAACGATGAAAAGAACCTAAGCGCACCAAATCGGTCTTTTGAAAACTGGTTCTAATAATGAGTCAGAACAAAAATCAACCATGAAAGGACAAAAATAATCCTCAACCCTTTCAGCACCAAAAATAGTTACCACTTCCTACAGTGACAGCTAACTAATTCCTCCTATTTCTGACGACTTTTTTCCCTAGAGCGACTTTTCCAATGACCGAGACGATCCTGCACGATAGTTCCCTCATTCCTCATTTAACCGAGACCGCGCTACTTCAACATGAAAGAAATGAGGATCCGAAATAAAAGAAGATCTGGGAGGAAAGGGTGGGAGAGATTGGCGGGAAACGGGGCCGCGGAAGAACGTAAACAGGAGCAGTAAGCGATAAAGAGGTAAAAGAGATGAAGAACACGCGAGGATCAAGTATAGCGTGTCCAAGTGCCTTGGGGAACGAGGGGAGGCAGAGATGCTGATACAGAGCTAAGACAGAAGAGGACTGTTAGTTGGAGATAAGAGATACTGCCGGGAGCTGTTCGTATAGAGGGTTGGGAGAGACTGTGGAGGGGTAGAAAGGCGAATAGTAAGAAGGGAAAAGAAAGCTAAGAAGAGGACGACGTGGAAAGAAAGACAGACAAACAACTTAATCGGGAGAGAGGAGACTAGGGAAACTCTATCTCGCATTCGATCTTCTGAACGCTTCATATTATTGACCAAACATCTCAAAGATGCAAATAAATAGCAAAGGAAATATATTCGCGATTAGAAGTGTAAAAACAGAAAACTGCTGTAATCATCATTGATGCGAAGAAAAATTTTCACTTAATGAAGTAAGAAATATATGTGAGAAATACATCCCACTAACAGAAGAGCTGTTTGAATAATCTGCGAAATGTACGTATGGGAAACATGGAAGATAAAAAAAATATCGGTGTTACCGTGACAATTTTAAGAAATAAGTTTTTCCAGTTTTTGTATATTGGAGAAAATAGTGCAGAGTGCGATTTAAATGATTGGAGGAAAAGATTTACGGAAAACCTTGAAGGAGACTTGCTAATGTAAATGGAGAAATGAAGAATTTGAAACCGGGAAAATGTAAGAGGACGAAGGGTAGAGGAATTAAAAACGAATTTCTTATAAGATACGATGAGACACAGCTCAAGATAACAGTCGTTTAAACGAAAACTTACGTATATAAATCAATGGCATTCAATAAAATGGATAACCTAGATCAGCGAGAAAATTAGTAAAAGCTTTCTGAATGAACTTTAGTCTTCAGTCATTTTAGCGAGCACTAAAACCTGTACATATTAAAAGCCAACTGTACTAATTGAATGATAAAAACCTATTTCTTCTTGGTGTACGATGTAAAATACTTTTAATCTACTTGTTAACTGCTACTAATTCTTTTGGTAGAATATGAGTAATGCTCCTTCACATTTTAAACAAATTTAACTTCATCAAAGTGGAGAGGGGCGGCGGTTTTCTTTAACAGTTTCAGAATGAAAAGACGAGATATAACGAAACCGATCCAAAAGGAACATAACCATAGGCAGTATTATAAATATTTCCAGTTTTGTATCTTGATAAGCAGTTCTGCGTTACCTATCTCGAGAACCAAATTAAAACCAAGGCAATTTATACAGAGGACATAAGCTCATGAAAGCACTTTTTCTTATACTACTGAATATTTAGTATTTGTACTTTATAAGTTTTATAAGTTATCATTAAATGAAAATATACAACTAATATAGCACATTTTAGCAAATATACAGAGCTTTGATACATTCACTTAAACTTGAATTTGCTTCAACGAGAAGTATTGACATGAAAGCAATGATAAAACACGAATCATACGTCAGTAGCTAAAATTTTTACGCTGGTTGCTAACACGAAAATAAAAACAACTGCAACTGTTACACGTTCCCACTGAACCTCCCCAAATATCAGAAGTTCTAGCGCAATACGGGGCAACACTGGATGAAGGAAGCTTTCAAATGCAATCGATAGACAACGAACTCCGCAGGGAAAAAAAGAGGGTGCATAGATGAACGAATTTGGATAAGATTACGAAAACAGGCCATAGTAAACTCCGGACGAGCGATGCAGATGAGTTTAAATCATACATTGCTAATAGAGGGAATTGAGGAGCAAACGGTAGGGTGGTGGCAATTCACTGATAAGTACTCGAGGGAAGCAAAGTGGAGCATGCAGCTCTTCAAAACCAACATCAAAGGGGGCTTTATGCCCCTCTTACACTTAAAACATCCATTATCTACTCGAATTCATGCTTAGATAAACAGGTAAAATTTAATATTCTATTGATTTCTAGATCTTTCAGCATAAAATGTCAACCAAAAATTTTCAATTTCCGAAAAAGTCTCACATGGGCGGGAAAATTATCCTTAAAAATTGTTCGTGTCCCATATTATGGGGATGACGTTAAAAGTTGTCACACTTTAGTGAGAGTCTGAGAATAAGTGACACTCCATCTTGGTGTTTTTTACGAGGGTAGGGGAAAATCTTCCATAAGCTCCATGTGACACTTTGTGACAAAGGAAGGTTCAGAATGAAAGGGGGATTCAGAAATCCAAAAAATTCCGTGACATCATTTGAGGATGGCACATATGATGAGGCATACAGACGCTGGTTACTTACACGGATCCCTCCGCTTCTACACTTTATGTGGCCCATCTATCGCGAAAAACGATTCGAAAGAAATTAAAAGTTAGTAATGAAAGCGTGCATAAATAAACGAAAGCGTTAAAAGGAGGAGAGGCACAGCAATGAAAAAGAATATGAGATACAGATAAGATTGAAGAGGAAGAAAAGGAGACGAGTTTAAAGAAAAATGCGGGCCGACATACTAGGATGGATAAAAGTAGCTTAAATAAATAGGCGATAGACTGATACAGGAGGAAGATAGCTAAAAAAGATCAAATTTATGCAACGATTGAGATGCTGAATGTTGATTTGGTAATTTAAATTAATAAATAAGAAAATATTGGAATTCGGATAGAATATTTTTAATAAGAAAGCGCATCCCTAAAAACGACGAACATGATTATGATAAAAACACAAAAACAAGGATTAATTGTTATCTTCAGGTTACGATAAGACGAATCATAAAGAAATCAAGATTAATTAGTAACATAAAATAGTAAAGCTGAAGATCTTCAAAGTTCTATAATTAATTTTTCTTCCACAAAGGTTGGAGTGCATCAAATTTATGCAGTTCTTCATTTTCTCCATATTAGTAGCCAGTGCCAGAATTGTAAATTTATGGGAACCCCAGAAAAAAATATTCGGTAAGGATCCATCCTATGTGCCATTTCAGTAATACTGCTCACGGTAGCCAGACTTAATTTAGGCGTACAAAACGTACCCTATTAGGGGTATAATACCACATTTACTGAATCAAATTTATTAAATACGACTTTCGTAAAATTTTAAATGCATCACAAGAAATACTCTTTCGAGGTTTTAAAACAACATTCCCTTTTATTTTTCCGTATTAAATGAATATTCAACACCTTTGATGAATCCCACCAAGCAAGCCAAATCTAAGCGCTGCAAATCATCTTCTATCATCAACGAATTAAGTTTACTGCGTAAGAAAAATGTTCGGTGCATTAAGTATATGTATTCTTATTATGTATAAGAAAAATATTTGCCGTAGCTAAATATTTCGTTGCAATGCGCTCGAAAACTATATTGTATCTAACTTCTATAGATAATAACAGGAAATATTATATTTACTTTGTAATATTCGGTCAATAATCAATACTATAGAACCTAACCAGATAACCTTGCCAATAATACCTACATTAAAATCTGCAAGTAATACCCTAGAAACCAAATATTTGATCTGGTCACGCCACATGTCATTAGCGCCGACGTGCCCAGACCATCCTCGGGAGATAGTTTGCAAGCGTTAAGTCTAATAACTTAGGGATTATTTTCAGAGAGTCAGCTAGATCTAGCAAGTAGAAAAATTAATGGATGTACACAAAGGAATTTGATAAGAAGGAAGCTTCTAAGAAGAGAGGGTAAAACAAAAACAGAATGAGCTAGAGGGGCTAAAAAGAAAGGAAGTTATGATGAAGGGAAGGGTTAGGGCAAGGCATCGTAGGGGGGCGATCTAGAATAGAGTAGCATGGAGGAAGTAATGGTAAAGATAGGGGAGAAAGGCAACGTCAGCGTGGGTGAAGATGAAAAGGGGGAGAGAAGACGGCGGGCAGAGGAAATGCGATGCTGTCGTTGAGCGAGGAAAGAGTAAAGACTTTCCCCACCATCACTCTTCCCCTATTAGGCCGCCTCCACTGGAAATGAATTACGACGGAAAACGATAGGAGCAAAAGGACCAAGACTCCAAACGATAAACGCTATCCATTTGCCCCGTTTAGTAACGCGGAAGCGAAAGTTTTCCCCCCTTTCTCCCATCCTTGCGAGCAGTTACGTAAAGCGGGCTTGGGATTGAAAAATGAGTCACGTCTCGAGCAACTTGAAATCGTCCCGACCTTCGCGGGATTAATAACGCGACGATCGGCTGATTATTTGCTTTACGAAGGAAATCCGGACCGATGACGCGGTGCTGAGCTAGGGTGGCCACCTTCTGCTGGGACGAATCCCAGACAAATCACAGGTTTGCAGGGAATACTATGCTACTGCTGTACTAGACCAGGTTTAGACTGTTATACCAGGGTATAAACCAGGGTATAGACCAGATTATAGACCTGGGTTGTCCAGCATACGGCTCGATAAAGTTTTTAAAGTCTATCTGCAAATCTTCTCTAAGTTTTCAATATAAAGTTCTCATTGTCAGAGACTTCATTCTTACGCTATATCCTAAGCGAAAGACAGGGTAACCTATAGAAGACCATATACAACGATTCGTTAAAATTATCCATGTTTAACTAAACTTCTTTTTTGCTTGCTACTTTGTCAAGGATTTATGATACGATCATATATTTGTTTATATGAATGAGTTTTTCGGAGCTAAAAATTTGCACAAAAATAGTCATGCTAAAATACAAAATACTTTAGTAGTAGTTGTAGTGTTTTTGCTCCAACAGCTGAGGTTATTTCGCTTCACCCCCTCCGGAAATTAACCCCGGGTATGCTTTCACCGAAGTCGAACGAGTTTGGCTATCCGTGAGTCCCACAAAATACTTCTACAAGAGAATGGTAGTCTATTTTAATGAGACCTAATTGGACAACGGTATAGGGGAAATTTCTAATCTGTCCTTCCGCACGAAAAGGTTGGACACCCCTAGTTTAGACAAATGTACAATACAAACATAAGGTAACCTGGAGGATCTTCTGCTGGATACCTCACAAAGCTATGAATAACCAGCATGGACAGATTTACCATCAGGCGCACAAGGCGTTAGCTGAGGAGTTAAGTGTGGAAAAAGGATGTTATGTCGTTTTTTAAGGTGAAAAATCTATAGATGGGGCCTCAAAGTCGTTGTGCAAAGTTCCTATGATTGCTAAAATTTGTCCCTGATTCCCAGACAGTCCGGGTGAAACTAAGAGGGGTTGCAACCAAGATTTCCTCTAAACTGCGATGCCGCTGAAATATTTCGAGCGCAGACTATTGTTTGAAAAATTTGAAAGCCTTTAGCTGTAATTTTTACAAGCACAAATGATTTTACATATGAAATGTTTAGCGAAATTACATTACATGGTTCATTTCGTCATTCAAATGAAGGAAATCTGAAAAATTGCAACTTAAAACTCTTCCACGGCAATAGTGGCGCAGCTATGTAAACAAAGTCCGCGGTGACTTCACTGCTGCCAAACAATTAAAGGGAACTATGGTGGCAACCCTGAGTCTTCATCTAGTTTCAAAGCAATGGGAGACAAGGTAAAAGCGCGAAGGTAAGCTGCTCCACAATTTAACCGAAATATGCAAATAGTATCTCTGATGAAGTTTAACCTACATGGACTTAAAACGCAGGGTAAAGAAGAGATTACGTAGAATTCAATTCTGTAATAAAGATGTCGGCAAAAGCGGTGAATGAACTTACTCCCGGATACCTTCTTCGGTAACAAAACTGTTTAGTTACACGAATGCTCAGTTAAAAGCTGTACGTATAAAATAAGCCGAAATATGAACAGAAGATACTGTGATATGGAGAATACATTGCTTGGTAGTAGTTTCAACGTAGGGCTCGATATGGATCAAAACAGTTCTGATCAAAACAGTCGTCAAGTAGTAATTATTTCTTACACTGCTAGGAGACAAGGGCGTATTCAAAGGTAACCTTTTAAAACCCCCAATATAAGGCTTAATTTGAGTCTTTACTTGCAGCTAAGCCAAAAAAAGGAGGAAGAAATCGTGCCTTTAAGCTTAATTTGAGTCTTTACTTGCAGCTTAGCCAAAAAAAGGAGCAAGTATCGTGCCTTTAAGCGTAAGTGTTAAAAATGGGAAAGAAAAAATAAATTGACAATTGATGAAAGCGGAATCAAGATTCAAAGGACTTCATCTTCAATAAGATCAGAATACGGAGGAGTCAATTACCACTGACCAAAGTTTTATTTAGAATAACAACGATGAAAACCGGTGGGATTAAATTGGATTAAGCTTTGGAATGTAAGGGATGGTCCAGCTGGTGTTCCAGCAGACATCTGGAATCGTCCGTTGAATGTCGGCAATTATCAATGGTTAGATTGGAAAGGAAAGGAATTAATTCAATAATTGGATGAATAGAAAAGATCCTTTGATATGAAAGTTCAGTTAGAAGCTACTCTTTAAAAATAATAGTAATGAAAAAAATAATAATGCGACTTTATTTGGGCGAGATTGAGACTATCGAGGCTTTTCTTACATCTAACCCCTTGTATCCCATAGATGGCACCCGGAAATTAGGTACGCTACGATTTGGTCCCACGACCACGACATAATATCTCGGGATGCGTATTCCCTGCGTATCAAAGACTTGAAGTTAAACATAAAAAATATTTTTGTCATATTTTTACGTCCGGATAACTGCTTTCCTCCCATATTGCACGCTCCGATTTTAGTAAGTAGTACTTCTAATTATTGTTTAACAAAAGGTTAAATATTACCAAAATTATGGCAGTCTATCCAGCAATAACGATAACAATTAATTATGATAAATCTCAGCCTTGCCCAACAACCAATTTATCGCGTGTCGTTACTAAATCATCGTAGCACCCAGTCGCCGCGGACCAAATCGTCGCGGACCAAATCGGCGTGGGACCAAATTGTCGTGGGACCAAATTACCACCCATAGATCGTCAGTGTTTCCCAAACTTTTTCACAACCGTCCCCTTGGATTCATCACCTCCTCTCAACCGCCATCTATGAAAATTATCATCTGTGCGGCAAAGCTATAGAATAATAAAATAAACATTGTAATGATAACATATCCACCAAACCACTATAAGGCAATTTCTTGATGCTCTATCAATGCTATGTATCCAGTAAAAATCTATCGATAAAGAAAGGCAAGTAGCAATGGGATAAAATTCTTCTTCATCAAGGGCCCCCTCCCGGATGAGACCAGCACCCCTAGGGGGACGGTATCGCCTACTTTGGGATTCACTGTTCTACAGCATGGACTCGATGTTTAATATGCAACAGTAAGAGAACACAAAATCTCATACCATATTATATTCAAAACAAAATTTACACACCGAAATAATTGATTTCAAGATTTTAAACTCTAACATAACATTTAAACTAATAAAAAAAGTCGGCTTCACACGTTTCACACATAAGTTCAACAATATCCATGGCAGAATGGTCCTAGGGGAGACGACAATGATTGATAACGCCTCAACCAACAACTTCAATTGGAGTGGTTAAGATGCAAGTGGCTTGCGCGTAACTTACGATGACTCGGAATGGGATTTTTGACTTCTAAGGCGGTGGAGGCGTACATGTGTCTCTTTTCCAGCACGTGCCCTGCACAAGTTGAAAGAGGAACGGCATAAATCACACCGAGTTACTGGGGATTTCCTTACGGCTCTCCGAAATGCCTAATTTTAAAACAGCACCACCAAATCGGTATGCGGATGCGATTCATTATCCAAAGACAAAACAAGACGTAGAAATCAAACAAGACGGCTCTCAAATTTTTCATGCATACCTCACGGCGAAATAACAGCAACTTACATTTCAGGTATTCGATAATTGTATGAAAGTTTATATGTCACTGAATATAATTAATTTGGAGACAAAGAGTACAAGAGAAACAAAGGATGAATAATAATAATAATAATGGTTTAAATAATAGTTGTACTATGATTAACGACAGTCTTTGTTTACGACGTACTGACGTTAATAACGAGTTGCCGTGATAAAAAAATGCTTCGGATAACGACGTAGTCTTTGTCCTACGTCACCTTCTGGGGAAGACTGACAGAAAAACTAATTAGAAAATAAATTAGTTAAATCGAATAGAAACATCTACAATAATATATAAGTATTAAATATCATCGTTTTATATTACACGTTGTATGCCATCGCGAAACACAAAATGCTGCAACAAGGATAGGAGAGTATGAATATCAATCCAAATTATTAAGTGTTACATGTAGTGAGTGAACATTAGTTTAGGCGCAACTGAAGTATACATTATAATACCAGACCTTAGTGTGTTTCAAAGATATTGTGTTTAGCGTTTAGTCTTTATTTAGGTGACTAAGTGTTCCTTTGGAGCACGCAAAGTTTTTTTCACTAATTTCTGCGATGGCGTTTACGAAGTCCAACTCGTATACATTTCCCCCCGAACATCTGACAACTTCAGGTGAATCCCCTCCTTCCCTGCTTCACACTATACATCTCATTTCACAAGCACGCATTAGATGCAAAAATTCCTACATTTAATTACAAAAAAATAAGAAATTTTCCCGGCCCGAACGCCACGCCCAGGCGCCGGCGACGGCCGCGATGGCATCACACGCGTGGAATGATTTTTATTAAGGCGCCGTAAACACGAAAGGACATCGTCCGCTTGAGCGAATGGCATAACGCATCGGATGGAGTGTTAATGGGAAGTGAGTGGCATCCGACGCCAACGCCAAGGATCGATCGAGTCCATCTTCCATTCCTCAATATGCCGTGTTCAGCCCGTCTATGAGAAGCAGATTGGGTGCCTTTATGAAATACCAAGGGTCTTCTCAAAGGGCACACTGAGGACAATCGATCCTGGCGTGGAAAACGATTGACCTTTGTTTTCTCTAACCATCGGAGAAGTGGCACAATTAACGATCCTCATCCACGGAACGGTCCAATCAAGAAAATTGGAACGTATCGCAAGTTCGGCCGTCCGCCTTTGAAATGAAGGAGGGATTCTTCACTGGTGTGCACGACGTCGACTATATGGTCAAGAGTTGAATACGTACAGATGCATCTCTGATGTGGGTTATAAAATTGAGCGTTAAAACTATAATGAGTAAGAAATTAATAATATGTTTTTAATAAATCCCAATTATTCTTAAATTTTAGTCTGCCATATTCCTCTCAAAGGTACTAACGTGTCTATCCTAACAATTTGAAAAAAATAATTAAAATTGGAGTTAATCCCGATGGGATTAGACGAGTAGCACACTTTTTCATCAATAATGAGCGATTTTCAATACTAAGGAGAAAATTTTTATTTGCGGCTTACAGAAAATTAACAGGAGAAAACAAAAGAAAACTGAACATGGTTGGTGAGAATAGATTGTGCAATACAATCACAGCATGACAATTTATCGCGAACAAATTTTTTTTAAATTTCATACACTCGAACTGCAGCTCGTTTAAGAGATACTAATTGACAAAATGTCCTTTCAACCATCAGAAGATAACGCATTTAATAACAGATGAATTCCTATGAGCGAACAGTCCAATAGATTTCAAAAAGGATAGACGGATGAAATACTTACGTGAAGGACAGGATGATCATACATCAAAATGTTAAGTATTTCCCCCTTGCGAAAAACTGCAAGACTTGAAAAATCAAATAACTTCTAATATTAGAAACTGCTAATTTTTCGTTCCTTAACATCTTAAGCCTTACAAATGCTATACTATAATGCGAACATTTTTTTTACTACCTTACTAAATTCATCTCCATAACATACCTACGTATTCGTAGATGAAAGGAAATGTAATTTCTTTGGAAGAAGGAAAAACGAGAAAAATTTGAGGGAAAAAAGAAAATAATGCACTTTTTTTCGTTAAAATAAACATACGAGAGAGTTACTTACCAACAAATTTCAAGGCAACTTTCACTATTTAACCGATCCGAACAATTTGCAGAACTATTGTTAGAGGAATAAAACTCCTTTTAGTTAACATCTAAATCATATCCCATTATTTGAATCTCCTACCATACTTATTGGAAAAATAAGCGATTAAAAACGCACAGTACATATCCTTGATTTTAGATGAAAATCTTTATGCTTCCTTGAGCTGAAGAATAAAAAAATATTGGCACGGGAAAATTCAAAACTTCTAGAATCATCTTGCGTCCCATTCCCTGTTATATGGACTGAGATAACTGCAGCTGCTCGGCCATTGCAAATACGCCTTATCTTCCCTTTTTCTCTTCCATGGGTAGTATTAGTGAATAACCTCCACGTGCAATATCACACACGTCTTTCAATATAATTCAGCATTAAAATAAATATTTCCTTCCTCTTACGATTTTGCACCAATTATCCGTGATATAGTTTCTTGGATTTAATGAGACCCCTGTTGTAAAACTTTTTCTTCTTCGAGAACCATCATCGGTGATGCATACAATTTCTTTCTAACGCTTAAATTAATTTCTGCTTTAACAATATTTGGTTTTCAACAAATTTGGGCACAAACAAATCAGTATTTTTACGTGGGGCAATCTAATATGCATAATTAAAGGGAAATTAAATCAACTTTGCGAATGACGCGGCCTGAAAAAATTAAAAGAAAAGGCTTTCAACGAGATTGAGAAATAACTGATATTCCACTATATATTTCAAGAGGATTAGAATACACAATCACGAGAGCAGGTACTTGGTTTAAAATATTCTAGAAAAATGTTCACAAAGAAACAAAATTCGGGTCTGACTCTGAGTTTAANGCTGAGTTTCGCTCGTGCAGAGATCGCATTATTCCCAACGCAGAGCGAAATGCGTCCATGAACTCCGGTTGCGATTATTCTACCGGATTCTGTTTCGGGGCGACAAAGAAACTTCGCTCGGTCTCGTTTTTCGCAATGTCGAAGAAATCCCGAAGAAAAAGCTTCAGACACGGGGATGCGCCTCAGAGATCGAAATATTAACATTTCTATAAAAATGACAAAACAACAAAGCTGTAAGAAACGCAATATCTTCAGAAAAAAATATTTTCATAATTTCCGCTGAGTTTAGTGAAGATCCGACATTCTTACGATTTCCGCAAAGCGTAGATTTTCAATAACGTGATGGAGTGAATTTGAATTCCCAGGTCCTTAGGGTAATATTATCAGCGAACTGAATCGTCACATTTACAGTGAAAATTGCCCTGCACTCTGAAATTCATATTCCCACCGACTTCCTGATAACTTATCCCTCATAACATGAAATTTAATAAGCCACTCTTCATAACTTTTCAAGAGATATTATTACAATAAAATTTAAGTAATCAAGCATGACTTCGTGGAGTTTCAAACGCATTAGAAAGAACACCGATTATACAGCCTTTGGTGGAATATATTCAGTGTTCTTTCTTTGGAAAAGACATTGTTATAAAATCCGTTATTTCGGCCTCAACCTTGTGGTAGCTCTTCATGATGAAAGAGGGATAAAAACAACTTGTACACGTTACCACAGGATTAAACGTGTACAAAAATGTTTTATTTCTGAGTTGAAAGCCGATTTTTAATCTATCACTACGTGAGCAGTAAGTTTTTCCTATAATATTAGAATTAACAAAGTCATAAGCTAGCTTATTAAAAGGTAAGCAACTAGTTAATACCCACGAATTTAAAGATTTTGATTACAACTTACAGTAAAAGTACTTAAATAATAGAATACTTCCATTTCTCGAAAAGGAAAAATTCGAGTATACAACAGGTAAGCAAACTACAGTTTCTTAGGTGGAATCTTAAGAACCCTAATTTTTAAACTCATAGGTTGCGAAATCGAATCACCGAAGAAAAGCATCACCAAAAGTTGCCATTACAAAAAAATCATTTTGACTCATCGAGTGACAAACAATTTTTGACGCACTGCAATAACGAAATGACTCAGTTTGAGGCATCCCCGGCATATGTTGCTCGACTTCTCGTGAATTTCCTCCCGAATTAAATCGCGCCCAAGTTAATCCGCGCCAAGAAACGCCGCCAATGGAATCGCCGGATACACTTACCGACTTTTTTTTCTTGATTTTTTCCGCTGGACTTGGCGTCGACGTTCTCCGCTTCGATTAATACACGCTGATTAAAAGAGCACTCGACCATAGACAGGGCAGGATGAATGGGCCCTCTCGTTAATTAACTGCGACGAAGCCCTCCATTACCTAATTGGATTAATTGCTTGCCTTTCTTACTAGTTGTCACCCTCGAATTTGGCGATTCGGAAAGAGTAGACAAATTCGTGCACTTCTCTGCCCAATTCTCGACTATTTCGGCATAGAAATCTCGGTTAATATATCCAATTTATCCATCTGTTAATTCAGATTTAAAATTCGAGTGTTTTCCATCTATAATCCATGCATTTCTGCGTGTCTCTCCCTTACTTTTCCGACTCCACTAAAATATGGTTCCTTTGCGGGCAAATGATTTACTGATTGGTTAACTAAAAATTATCCCTAACAGTCACCTTACTGCTGAATAAGATATAGTTCTTTTGGTTAGGAAAAAAAATAATTTGCGAGAGTCCAGTGAAACTGTTATAAAATCTCTTAGCTAAATTATTTCGAATGAAATCAGGTACATTCCTAATTGTACTAGAAAACACGCCGTTGAAGATTACTTAGATTATTATTACTTATTTAGATAATTACTTAGATAATTACTGCTTTGAATGAAAAAGAATTAACTTATTATGAGTGAATGAAAATGAGAATTAACTTATGTGATTATTACAGCTTTTATTAATCCTTCAACAAGGATTAAGAAGTATTCCAAACAAGCAAAAACTTTATATTTCAATAACAAAGAGTTAATGAAACAGTCTTGCGAAATAACGTATTACCGTGTTAGCCCCCATCTGAAAAAAATAAAGATTAAAAATACTCCAATTGTAGCACTGATTCACAGAATAATCACTTAAAAAGTTTTTTATCATAATTTCAACCAATAATCTTAAAGATATGCTTAGCATCATGAAATAAGAATGCAACTAACATAGGAAAGAAGGTAGTGTTGAACGTAACACTTCACTAAATCTTTAATACTTGGGATTCTTTCCTTAACAACCTCTCCTTTTACCACATTCGTCTTCCAGTTTTCTTATTTAATAGAAATTGTTCCTATCTACCTCAAGGTACCCCCCACTACTCAGCATATCGACTCAAAAATGTATTCGAAGAGATGTAACGCGATAGAAGAATAGACACTATTTATGGGACGATAGCAAAATGGGGGAAGCAAAATTTTTATCGAATCCGATATGGTTCCCGATACTTTCAGGATTTGCACTGACAAATATTCACTATTTTTCATTATTGTTGGTTTGGGAAGCAAATACTTTACGAACAAAGTATATTTATTAGTTTAAAGGAGGACAGGATGATCATACATCAAAATGTTAAGTATTTCCCCCTTGCGAAAAACTGCAAGACTTGAAAAATTAAATAACTTCTAATATTAGAAACTGCTAATTTTTCGTTCCTTAACATCTTAAGCCTTACTAATGCTATACTATAATGCGAACATTTTTTTTACTACCTTACTAAATTCATCTCCATAACATACCTACGTATTCGTAGATGAAAGGAAATGTAATTTCTTTGGAAGNTTAATAAGCAAGGGCATGCTAACCGTTTCTTTAGTACTGTAGTACTTAGTAGTTTTCTTTAGTTTACGCGGCAAATATAGGATAAGATCTCCAACCATAACATCAATCAGATCTTTTCAATAGTAAAAATAATAATTCGCCTTATTACGGCGTGATTGAGATTATCAAGTCTCTTTTTATATCCAACGTTCCGACACGTGAAGTTTAAAAGAGATAGCTTGAAAAAAGTTCACAGAAGAAAATTGCTTAGAGGGTTTGAAAACCTAAGTTTGCGATTGGGAAGAAGTACACCACAGCAAGAAAACGTCCTCTAGAAACGGGGTGGGGGGGATTTCAACACATTTGATTCCACAGCGCAACCTTTCCATCGATTGATATATCAAAGGCTATTTCATGCTTCAATTGTCTCAATTTCCAACCATACCCTCGGAATGATGTCGTTCAATCTTAAAAATTACATACCAATCACTTCCTAATGATTGGCCTCATTATTTCGATCATTATTTCACCAAATAAATATGAAAAGCCATTTCTCCTCAATAATTGGGAGCGCGGAAATATTAATAACATTTATTTTCGATACCAAAAGAAAAGTACAATAATTTTTTAAAGGCGTAGAGAGACTTCGCTTATTATAATATCCCTTGACGCATTGCAGATATTTCTGAGTCACGAGCTCAAAAATCACTGCAATAATATCCCCTATAACAAACAGGACATTTAACAGCGGAAAACATTTACAAAACTTAAATTAATAATAATAAAAAATTATTATCAAAGACACGAACCTTCAATTAACTTGTTCCTTTTTCGGCATCCAATTCCAGGAATCGGTCGTTGAAATAAAATATAAAAAAGTTGAATTATGGAGAACCGTTTAATCAACTTCTCACGTTATTTTGATTAGAACCCGCGTTTTTCTCCAGAACAGGAATTCCATTTCTGATTTAGTTTTCCTTTCCGAGAATTCCGATGCATAAAAACAAGTCTCCCCTACATTTAATGGAGTCGACCTGGTCTTTTGATCGATTTTATTAAATGAATAACGCGGCGGGAAATTGTTTTCCCAAAAGTGGAACGTGAAATCTCCGAGTAAGCGAAGTTGAATTTCAGCTTTTCCTCTCGAACACAATTATCTCTTCGTACGGGAGAATGAAATTTCAGTAGATTTTCAAAGCATAGGGGGGGCGAAAAGATGGGCGATGAAAAGGATGTGGAAATGTGAAATAACGAGTTTATTTATTTTCTGGTGCCCTACAAACGTCCATTAACAGGACATTACAGGAGAAGCGTGAACAGTGACAATACACGAATACAACCATTCGGTAACCAGAAAAACAGATTGCCAGAAAACCGAGCATGCCAACCACTGCACCACGGCGGCCGGTAACACTTGGATAGAAAGGGAATTCTAATGGAGGGAAAAGCGTAGAGGGAGAGAACGTTAACACATTCACTACGGTTACCTCCGTTTCCAATGCATTCACTGCGGATCATTCCAACGGTGGAGTGATCAGCATTGTACGTGTTAATAGGTTAATTCACGGAGTCCGTGAGTGCGTGGAATTTCGACAGGACGACAAAATTGTTGAATGAAACTGTATTACGGAAACGAGAAATTAAATAACTTTTATTACTCCATCATAATAGTCAGGTCGGCGACTACTTCATTATAGGCCGCCTCCCCCAATGCATTCAGGAAAAATCGCCCTAGCTTATTTTTTCTAAATCGTTTAAATAGTGTATAGTAAAAATTTCAACTGCGTAGGAGGCGATCGATTTTTAATTCAGACGCTTATCCAAGGTCAATAAATCACGATCGGATCTCAGAAAAGCGGATTAAGCTTCACGACTATATACCACATTTCTGCTAAAAGTTTGGTTTTTCTGTGACTCCTGGTCATTGTTCCACAAATGTGTGAAGATGACCGAGTCATGGATTTGTGCGAATTTACCGTGTTTTGATTTGGTTTACGTCGACTCAGATAAAGCAGGAGATCGATATTGACTCTTAATGTATATCATTTTAAAGGCAAATAAATGTTCTTACGAATGACGCATAGCATGTTCCACTATAATGGCAGATCATTAATGGGTAACGCGTCAAAGTCTAGGTGTATACTATTTTCAATCCGACAGTAGTTTCGGTTAATGATAGCATTCTTTAAGCTCTAAAAGTTAGTTAAGTCCTTGTCGTCAAAAACTGATATTTTCAACATTTGGATCGTTGAAATGCTGCTTGATAGAAGTTGAAGGGAATCTGTAAAAAGACAGATGACACAGAATTCTGGGCTTTTAAATAAATAAAAGTGATCGCTACTGATTCAATGTTAACCCTTAATATACATAAATATGTTAGCCCTTAAACATAAATGTTTAACTATATAAAGGGTTATATATTCGATATTTTTATATGTATAGTGTTCAACAACCTCGTAAGTATTCATAACTCGACTTTGATAAGGCGAGATTGAGACGAATAATTCTCCCCTTACATCACACCCTTCCTCTCCAAAAATGTTGAAGAAATAGACATTTAGTGAAAAGGTGTAATGTGTAGAAGAAAAGAATTTTGCGGGTTTGAAAGTCTAAGCTTGTACATAGGGAAAAATCACAGCAGGGAAAGGGTGTGAGAAAAATCCGCGAAGCCTATAGGTACATACGTAATACAATTAAAATTTAAGGAGAAAGCCGTTTTATAAAATTCTGTTAGATGCAAGGCTAGTGCAATATGATAACATTAAATTGTGGATAATCTGACCCGTGAAACACATACACATGGAGCCTTACAATTAAAGACAATCAATTTGGTTTGATTATTGTTAACCCCACCCACACCATCATTTCCGTTCAAATTCTTTGAAAACAATTTCATAGGAATTTTTACCGTCCAGAGTTACACTCCTGCTGCCACGAATGAAATAGTTTTCATTTGTCTTTTGGTAAACGATAGAGAAAAGTGTATCTTTCGTTTACTTATGTCTCAGTCTCGCTCATGGCTGTGATGATATGAAAGCTTCTGAGGCATGAGTGAAAAATAGCATTAATCATGGTTCTTCCTTATGGAATGCTATGAAAAGTGTCACTTCTAGAGTCATTGTGCTTCGATTACTTTAACTAGTTCCGCTTATAGCATTATGGCTCATTGAGGAAAGCAAGGGCAAACTACCTCACTCCTCATCCTGCCTAGTAAGCCTCATTTCCCTCTCATAGTTCTTTGTAGCTAATGGTATGAGGTTCCAACCGGCGCTCGAGCTGAATGCTTTACAGAAAGAGTCTCGACATCCCAAACCAACGCTGTCGCAGCGACCGCCACCTATCATTAACAGCTGAACGTATCTTCCAGATAGGAATCTGATTGAAAGAGGCGAAGAAAAAGATCGACGAGCGTTTGAGAGGCATAAAAAGGTGAAATAAAAAAGGGTAAAAATGAAAGGAAAAGCATAAATCTGAGAGAGGGAGCAACGAGAGAGATGCAAGGAGAGATCCGAGCGTGGAGGCAGGGAGGGGAAGGAGCGGAGATGTGGGAAGTGAATGGCACCACAGACACTTGCTAGGACGGCTGCCGCAAGGAAATAAACGGCTCAAAGCGACTTTTTCATGAGCGATTCATTCACTATGAACAAATAATTTTAACAACGATGATGCCTACGCCGAGATCCCATAGAGTCGTGTCTGTGTTGGTGGCTATTACGGTTGCATACGCGCTTTACTAATATCTACACAACCGAAGATCAAGCGCAAAGGGAATTGTTAATGTACATACTATAGGAAAGTCGAATAGCGAACGTCGAGGAAGGAAACTTGCATTCGGATTATCTCAAGTACTTGAAACCACGAATTAAGGACCCTTTCGAGGCCACTGAGGCACGTAATTTTAACAATCGCGTTGTAAAATCATTCGTTAACTTCCTTATGTGATGGGACCACGACTTACGATCTTAAATCGTCGCAGTTCGTAACTCGAGGAATTAGTATCTTGAAGGAGTTTTCTATTGCATCTTTACGGTCTTTCTGGTTCGTATCTCGAAATTAAGGTCGTAAATTAAGGTAAAATAGAGTTAGAAAAAAGTTCGTAGGTTGAAAAGTTCGTTAGTTGAAAAGTTCGTAGGTTGAAGGTTCTTAAGTCGAGGTACCACTGTACGTTTTGGGTATTCCGTTTTCCCAAAATCGCAACAGTGCCAATTTCAAAGAGCTGCTCCCTACTAACGCAAGAGAAATAGTCTGACGTAGCAGTGTACGGAACCCAGCTTCCACTAACTAGGCGGTTGCCTCAACCAATTGAACTGCACATCAAGCATGTGCCAACGCGCACCTCATTGGTTTTTATTATTGCATATTAACAACGTAATAGTCTAAACTCCGAATGCCACCTGAACTCAAGATATTCGATTCCATGATTATAATCTTAGCATTGTAATCTCCGCAATTATAAGAGAATAAATCCCATACTAATGCATTTCCTTTTCTACTTCACATACATTAAATCAGGTTAAAAATAAAAATAATAATTGCTTTTGGTATATCAAATTCTTATCGGCTTCATTTTGACTGCTCAGGATAAATTAATCACTGGGATGTCATTTGGACTGCTGTATTGCCACGGAACTCGAATAAAATGAAGTTATCTTTACCATTAATTCTACATTCGATAAATTGCAAATCTGTGCAAGGTAAGCATTTGAGGCTACGGTCTGACGACTTCTTGAAAGAGTCTTCTGGAACTCCTAAACCATAAGAAGAACGAGATAAGATCGAATTGAGTCGCGTGGTGGATGCTTGCTCGGGTGAAAATAATGTTTACCCTTAATATAAAAGAAGAAAAACGACCTAAGTATGCCTGCTGATAAAAATTAATGTACCTCGAGGCTTCTTACAAACACGTAGAGCGTATTTCTCGCTGATCGATATTTTATGCGAACGGCGTCGCAGAAACTACTCGACGGTTTATTGTCCGAAAGTTCGCGATCAACTTTTCAATCCGAGCGAAACCTGAAGATTCATTTCTCGCGATCCATTCGGTAGTGAAAATGCGCCGATGAAAATACTAAGAATATATAGAGGGAAGTTTTGACATACGCTTGAAAGTTACGATAATTTGAACACAAAATTTATAACTGCTTTTCAAGAAGAACGAGTTTGTAGGCAGTAAAAAACAACTGCCTATGCGAACGAGGGTTACGAGGAAAAAATTCTGAGACACGAAGAAAACGTCGACATTTTAAGAGAAATAGAAGGAAATGGAGACGACGAATTCCATGAAAAATAAAATTATACCATGGGACCGAAAGCAACTGCGACTTTTACTTAACGCAGAGAAATTTAAGAAATAGCATTTAAAATGGAAATAGAAACTCTTCTATCAGGGAAGATCCATTTCTTGGTCTTCAGAGGAAGTGAATCATAAATCTGAGTATCTTCTTGATGATTTATTAAGTTCTTTTAAAATATTCTTCATTTACCAACTCAAGCAATATGAAAAATTTTACTATGACGAAATTATGATAAAATGCGTTTAATTTCATCCGTATTGGCGCGTGGACAATAAGTTATCTCCACCCCCTCTATATACGAGTAATAGTACGTATATAATCAATCAATAATTATTCACTGAAGAGAATAAATGCCAGGGTTCATACTATTGGCGTCCGTACAAAGATGTAACTGAGAGGGAGAATTTGATCTTTTTTAACTTCACCAGAACTGAAAAAAATATAGTATTTTAATTTCAAATAACTGAAGAAAAAACTAATCTCTACAACCATTTATGTACTTTGCGAACTATCAGAAGATTTTGATATCTAGAATTATGAACGTTAAACGCAAAATATTTGCCATATAATTTACACACACCTCACTTATATGGCCTTACAAAATGTTCCTGTATTGTTTTTTCATTGAACTAATTGGAAGTTTGACTTAAAGTACACATTTTTACAGGCCCCCCTTTACTGCAACCGGGGTGCCGTGGAAAACTTGCACACCCGCTTACGGCGACCCTGCTTCCACTTCTTGGTTTATTCATGCGCCGGAAAATTACCTGTTCAACACCCTATACTCAACTTCTTGATACCTTTGCTGTCATTTCAAGTTCGCTAACAACTTAAAATAATGTATGTGCAACTTAAAATAACGTATATGAGACTTAAAATAACGAATTTGAAAATATAACGCCTGTGAAACTTAAAAAAGCGGATACAAAACTTAAAAACTACAGGGCATGTGAAATTGAAAATATACTACAGTGGTACCCGGGTTAACGACGCAAGATTGATGTCGTTAACCACAACCGTCGTTATCCAAGGCGCGATTTTCCGCAGCCATACTAAATGTCAAATATATAACGCATATAAATTTCATTAAATATGATACATACATATAATTCATTAAATTACATTTGGAACAAAAAATATAAATGAATGGTTACAAAAGAAATTTTGAATTGTCAATCTTTACCAGAATGCGTCGTAAACCAAAGACTGCGTCGTTACGGAGACATTTTTTGATCACAGCTATCGTCGTTAACCAAGGTACCACCGTATATATAATGAAATAACTTATTCTTCTTAAGAAAATTCTGAAAACAATAAGTATTAGAGAAAATAATTAGCTACGGAAAAAATTGCGACAATATATGATTCCAGGTAATATAAAGATTGTTGGCGTACCAATGAATTCATTAAAAACTGATAAATTAATAAACGTAGGAAAGTACCGCAGCTTGCAGTTTTTCTTGCAACGACGGATACGCCGAATTACCTTAAAATTTGAAACGTAGAAGGGGTCGAGAGGATACATTTACGTCCCTTTCGTGGAGACGTAAGACGCCGCCTAGCGGTGGGCACCTTCCTGAAGTGCGGTGCGTGCCGGTATTGGACGTTCCCCTTTACTGTCGTCTCTCTCCGCCCGTGATGGATTGCAAATGACGGCAGCCACACTCTGGATTCCAGATGCGGAGACGGAGGGACAAAGGTTTTTTTCGACGGCGTAATCAATGGTTGAGCAAAGAATCGAGTGCGGGAGCGAAAGAACAGGTCGTTCAACTCCCTATCGCGGTTACGGAATTCCAGACGACGGATACTCTATTTGGACGATGATCTCGGAGCAAGGCGTCCCGAGGAGAAAGGGTTTGACAACACATCTCGCTAGCCCGTCCCATTTCCGCTTCGCACACTTGTTTACGCTTCGAAGCTCTCACGATCTGTCAACTGATGCCGTGTTACGACCCACGGGGAATCCGCTCGCCTTCGCTGAGAGCATCTTCGGTGGTGAGGTTGCATCTCCTGTCACTTCTCACCTCTCAAGGACGAGGGATCAGCTACGAAGTCATATGCTCACTTTACCTATAAAAGCTACGAAATCGTTACAATGTTACGGGCATAGAACACGTACGCGCACTTTATGATGTATTCGTAATCTTCTTTATACGTATACATTTTTTTCTAAATAGAACAATCGAGGAATGGAACAGTCTACCTGGAAGTCTTCGAGCTCTTCCCAAGTAATGTAAAATATTTCACTGAATGTGAATTCAATGAATATTTCATAATTTACAAGAATGTGAAATAATTAACTTTGACGAGTGAGCCTGCCGATAACGAAATGTGAGACGAGTAGGGGATTGCCTTGTCAAGTGATGTACGGTGGGGACTTCGTGGGCCCCGAGGCCGCTACAGTAGCCGTGAAGACCTATCACGAACCCTGAAAAATCTTACATGATAGGTAATTCTTGAAAAGTGGTATTAATGTCTTTTCAAAGAAATGACAAATTTCTTGTATGGGTTGTTAATTGTGCATGCTGTTGTAGATGTGATTTATCTGCAGTAGAATAATATAATTGTATATCATAGCTGATCATAACGTGTAATATTATGTAATTTTAATATGTAAGACATATTTTTAAATTGTGAAAATGTAATCATGTTCAATGTATCTGTTAAAAATATCGATTGTAAGTCTTGTAAATTATTGTAATTTGTGGACGGGGTGATTATTGACAAATGTATATGTTTTTATTCGTAGAACTTATGTGTTAGCTGTAGAATGTGAGTAATGTAATGTCGCCACCTGACCTATTGTCATCCTGCGGCGGAATTGTATAATAATATCAATAATCACCGGAAATAAACTAAATCCGTAGCAAAAATTTCCTTCCAAATACAAAGACTCCTAAGTCTGATAATTTAAATGAAAGTACTTGTGAGAAGGTAAACATAATGTGGGTTCTTTAAGTGTTCTTACAATATTAATTGCCTTTCGACTGTCATAGATGCAACTTTTATACGAACGTTTAACTTAAGACTTCTAAAAATTCAGCGAGAAAGATCAGGGAAATAGATACTAGAACGAATCAATTCAAGAACTCATATTTTCCGCGAACGATACGCGAAGGTAATCGATTAGGGAAGTAGAGTCATGGTGCATGCACCCCCTGCCACACGCCGATAGGTGGCTTGTAGAGAACTTACATAGACATAACTATTGTCTAAATAAGTGTTTTCCAACCTATACGCACCACTTCCCAAGTCCTTAAGACAACCAAGTCCAACCAAGGTTCAAAGAGTTCCTTTTATTGATTGATGCAGTTTCATATTTTAGGAATACTTAGTTTGTAGATAAATAGCAATGAAATTAAATTAATATGTCCAAGCGTGACTTTGTGGAACTCAACACACATGTAGAAAGAAAGAAAACTTAGTAATTTCCACAGAGGTTTTACGAAATTAGTGAAATAAATATCACCTGTGGAAATTACTAAATCTTTCTTCCAATATGTAGCAGTCAGATAATTGGAATATGTAAATGAAGCAAAATATTTGATAAATAAATTGTAAAACGGGTAAAATAAAACGAAATCAGCCTCCTCGAGTTCCACTGACGATATTCCTAGTTCCACCAGTGTGACGCGTTCCACCGGTTGTAAAACACTGGTCGATATCATAAGATTACAAACTCGGCAACGGTAATGGTTTCATCGCATATTTAGAGGAGGAAGGTTGGGGTCGGCCAACTCAGCCTGATATGACATTAACCAACATATAATTTCGCAGCGCTCTTTAATTAGATACTTATAATAACAAGGGAATTTCAATTTTTTTCTCAACCATGGGTATATCCTAGATCATAATTTGTTCAACTATGTTTGAAAAGTTATGCAAATAAGACTTCATTTGAAAAGAATGCGAATATAAGGATAGAGAAAAAGCGAAATACAAAGCCATTATAGCTAAATGGATTGATTTCTTTTGCCATTAAATATGGAAATTTCAATGACAAATAGCCCAAATTTGCCGAATAAGGCATCAAAAGATATGAGTATCAAATCATAAAAAAAACAAATGAGTCTTTCACTACGTAAAGTAGCATTTCATCGTAATTCGGGGATGTACATACTTCGTGGCCAAGGGAGGTATTGAGGAAGAATTTTACTTATGAACTACGCAGAAATTTGAAGATCGAAGATTAAAAATCGAAGCACCACTCGTCAACGCCTACTCAAACAAAACAGCTCACAATGAGGTCAATAATTAAACAGTCAATTCCTAAAAACTTTGACTTGAAAAATTATGAGTAATAGTAAAACGAGTAGCATTAAATGTACGTCTAGGTGTAATAAGTTATATTTATCTGCGTGTGTGAAATAAATACTGAATTTAAATGTATGTTCATAAATGTATTATTTGCTGAATCGAATATTTTTTAAAGTATTCTTTCAAAGTTGGTCGGTAGAATTTTAGTATCTTATGATATACATTCAATACTAGAAGTTAATTTTATACCATCTTCAATACTAACCGGTCTCTCTGCTTTTTAATGCACCGGATTGTTTTATGCAAGAACAGAGTTTTAGATACAAATAACGTTAAAAACATTAATAAAGTCCGATTATTGGTACATATTTATTCAGAAACTGAATTAAAAGGATTTGGGTTCAAATCAGCTTGAACTCAGTGCGTCTCGCCAAAACGTTGACCTTTTCTCTCGTACCGAAGTAATGCGCCGTGAGATTGAATTCGGTAACGTTTTCGTAATAGCATTTGATGCCTCTGCTTTGATGAAGGCCACTCCTACAAATTCCCTCTCGGCGGCAAATCCCCTTCAATCTCTTTTTCCCATCTTTTTTCTGCTCTTTCTTAAGGCCGCTTCTTATCTCCGGAGACGCAATCAAAGCCTCCTTTTGTTCGTCTTCCAAATAGAAGACCGACTTTTTGCGCTTTCCTCCTGAAAATTACGTCACGAAACCTTTTCGCCCATGGCTGACCGACTCGTTTTTCACCGGACTACTTCTGGAGATTTCATTCGAGAAACTTATTCCTACTTCCTTCTTCGGTTTGAATCCACTATGCACATAATATACATGAACACAACAGCAGCCCAGATTTCCATTCGCCATTTCAGCATGTTTTAACCATACCGTATGTCAACATCAAATTCGAGTTTACTACAACGGAAGAGGGCATTCGTTAGATTTGTCATAATAAACCTTTAGTGCTAAAACGATTTGAGTATTTTTTAGAAATAAAAGATTAATGGGAATGCTTCAAATGGCCACTAAATTATTAAAATTCCAAGTAAAATTGGCAAATGAAATAATAGTCTAGTGAAATTCGATTTCCCAAGACATTTCATGGGGAATGTATTGATATTTCCTTCAATGAGTACTTTACAGTTAAATTACTTCAGGGCAATGTTTTAACATTCATCAACAACTATTAGCATGTTTTAACATTCATAGGATTTCATCATATCATAGGATTAATTTTTTTCATCATAGGATTCATCCCAATAGTTTAACATTCATCAATCCTATTGAGAATAGGTGAAAATAGAAAAGGTTTTCAAGCGGTAATTTTTCTACGACTGTATATCACTCAGAATTTCAACGTGAACAAACGGCATTAACCAAATATTATCAATTCAAAAATTAATCACGTGTTTATTCTTGTTTACACATCCGTTCAAATCCAAATATCATATCCATGAAAAAACGAAACCTAAATTTTTCTTCGGATGACGAATGAAAAAGAATACTAAGGTGTAATACAACAAAACATTTAACGTAACTTATAAATATGAAAATCGTGGAATGAGAAATTTTGTAGTTAATTCTAAATAAACATTAATACAGGACCGGTTTTGTCGATGAGCGACATCATTCGGTGAAGTATAAAACTTTATTTTACAGTTTTTTACATTTTACAATTTTTTACATTTAACAGGTTTTTTACTGTACCTGATAATGTCGTACGGCGATGAAACCGGTCATGCATTAAAGTTTACGTGAAATTAAATTCCTCATTTCAACAATATGAAAGCATTCTATAAAGTTACTCCAGAGACTGCATCTTTCATCAAAATATGAAAATCACCGCATCCTAGAGGTATATTTCTTGATTTACGAATTGATAATCATAAGATACCAAATTTTCATCGACTAACTTTGAAAGGATTCTTTAAACGATATTCGATTCAGCAATAACGGTCGTGAATACATGAATAAACATATGTGTAAATTCAGCATGTATCTCAAACACACTCACATACGCATAACATACATTTAATGCCATACAAGTTTTGCTGAAAACTAAAAATGATATAGAAGTTATCAAGTATTAGTTATTAAATTATTAGGGGAATAGTAAATAAAATTCTCGAGGAAGCGCAAAAAATACGAAGGAATCGGTCATAATTAACGTAAAACGAAAGTAACCAAAGAAATTTAAAGGTGAGGTAAATTTCTTCTCATCTTGAAGCGTAGAAAGCGTGTTCCGACATCAGTCCGAAGAGTGAAACATCAACCGACGCTAAAAATAAAACCGCCTAAACAAAGCACCATAAAACGACTATTGGCCGGCTTTCGTAAATCTCAAATAAGTCTCTTTTATGGAAAAGAAGGGCACGATACATAACGAAGAGAAATTCACTGATCTACGATAGGCGAAAACGTCTTCTGTTACATGCTAGGAAGCTGCATACGTTGCCCAGTGGTCCGGTTCAAAGGGGCGGAAAGGAGTTAATGTATACAAACACTGTCTCGTTTCCTCCTTTTCCAGGTCCCTGCTTTCCTCTTCGTCCTAACCTTCCTTAGGACCGCTCAACCGTTGCATTGGCCGTGCGTTTACATGCTTGTCCCGGCTCCAGCGCACATTTGAATTGCAAAGAGTACAGAAGGCGATTAATTTTGTTGTGTGCAACGTACAAATCTTCTGCCCATTGCGCCACCAGCCTTTTAAATTCAATTTCTCCAAGGAGAGGATTTTCTTACTCTTCTGCGAAGGTAGGATCAAATCGGGGATAAAACTGAGCTTTTCCCATTACCTTTAAAACTTAAAGTTATCTATCTTCGTCTATTTATTCTGAAGAAAAAATTATGCAGTTAGAGCTACTGTATTGTTGCATACTTTTTCAAATTCCGCTTTAATGAAAAGATAAATTTACTTCAACAGATATATATTTGACAAAATGGGACGTTAGTGGCATCAATGGGAATAATTTCCAATCGGGAGTTGGAAGGCTAGCAAATTAGGTTGGTCTTCGAGGTCCCGGATTCGATTCCAAACTAAATGGGTTTTGTATAGCTAGGATATGGGTGTTTGTGTACGTCACATGCGTGTATGATCAAATATCATAACGAATTTGAGATAATTATTTGAGGTATTATTGTTAGTATTAGCAATCATAATCACGGATTAAGGCGGCTGGGGCGATTTTTCGAGTGCCCAATATTTTTTAAGAAGTTTGACACCTTTATCCACATTTAAATTAATTAATTTATAATAATGCCTTTTGTGATTGCTATTATTTGATTGCGTAGTCTATTTGTAAATTATACTCTTTATTAACAATAATTGCGAAGTTCTGGAATCTTAGCCCCGATAGCGATTAGCGATACAGGTAGATAACTATTCTCACAACGAACCGGTACAGCTAAAATGTCGGAAATACTGGAGACATTATCCCCCAATTGTTCAATACATTGATTTTGGAGCGATTCAAACCTACTTTCCTTAGCAATGACCATGAATCTTACGATTAATGTAAAATAGAGGTCATTGGGGGAATTATTAGCTATAAAATATTACCATCTTACATTAGGTCTAAGTTCGGCTGTGAATCCTGGAGGAAAGCAAACAACCAACAAACAATATTCAAGATCGAAATATAAAAAATACAGTGAAATTTTTAATACAAAGTTAAAGGGATACAGTTGTCTGATTAGCTTAAAAATAGTGTCGAAGCAGCATACTTTGAAAAACTAAGTGGAAATTAATAGACAGAAGAAATAAATTCATTTCACATGTAACATCGCAAATATATTTCTCGAGTATCGATGCCTCACTTCATTTGGTTGAAAATAATTATTTTAATTTATTATTATTGAAATCTGTAGTGATGATCCGCTTTAATTAGACTTAATTCATATTTTCTAATTTTCATCATATACTTTATAAATTTTCATTATGTAAACACACTGTACCTGAAGAGGTTACGGCGTGACAAAACTGAGTTTATCGGTTAAAATTGAGGTAAGAACTTCACATCGCGAAATTGTTAACAATTTCTTGCATCACGTTCACTAAATCTACTTTAATGAGATCTGCTGGAACTCCTTAGCTGAATAAAAACACATAAGGATGTTATTTTTACTACTCCATTTAATTAATTAGAATACGGCCACGTTTTTGTCGCACAATCGTCCACAGTAATATAATACTAAGAAGTGTAAAATAGCGTTTTATTCACACAAACATCCACAGAAATGCAATAGTAAAATTAACGTCCGTACGCATTTTATCACGTCCATATTTTCAAGACATCTCCACGTCTCAAAGAGTGAAGCAGGAAATAAAATCATTAAAGTGGACGAAGTACTTCCAAGGAATTGAACCGAACTCTAGCTTTGTTCCGATTGACGGGAAACGAGAGAGGCCAATCTGAAGTAATCGCATCTTACGAGCATCTAGCAGATGAAATCAGGACGAGTGAATATGCGGCGGGTAACACCATCAGACGCCTAGAGAAGCTTACGTATATTCCGTCAACGTAAGATGCAGGAAAAAAGATATTTCCCCAAGGTCTACGACGAAGGGCTACGAAGATGAATACGAAAAAGAAACTGAAGACGTTCAATTTATGGATTCGACCTTCGCTTTACGAAAGGCATTCTGGAGAAAAGAAAATTGAGCCAAGAGTTACGAAGGGCTGGGATCCATTACGCAATCCGAAGATGGAAGATATTTGTTCCGGAAGCGACTTGAGGGTGGATGTGTAGGAGAAGATAAAACAGAACAACGCACACACGTTTTCTACTTCCATTCCGAAACGAAAAGAAACTGATGAAGAGAAAAACCGGCCCTGGCAACGGGACGCGAGAATATGCATTTGTCGGATGAATAGGCGATGAAAACTTTTTTCGAATTTAAACAAAACGATTCTTTGGTATTAAAACTCTTTAAATTTGGCTTCTGCAAATTATTAAAAGGGTTTTCTGTTGGGATGAGTTTGAATTTCAAGTTACTCTCCTTGTTTTTCTATCTAAATTTTTCTTTCCTGTTTTTACAATAAAAATGTATAGCTAATTTGTTGTGCAAAGGTCATGTTCCTGGTTTTGATAATCGTAAGTTTGTTTATGAGGTTATTGCTTGCCTATGTTACATCTAAATCTTCTCCCTAAGGTAGCAAAGAGGTAGTGTTGTAGGTGGTCTAGTACAGAGATAGTGTGGTGAGATTCCTAAAAATGGAGGTGATTTTTGGCTTCTCTTTTGCTTGTGATGGACATTGTAAGAATATATTTATACTGAATGATTGACGACAGTATTGATGTTCCGATTGATTGATTGTTTTTCTTGCGGTTTTTTCATTAGGAGTGTATGTTGAACCCTTGCCACCTAATTGCAAAGTTTGTCTATAATAATAATTATAAAATTCACATATGCGAAATGAAAGAAAAAGTACACATAAACGGTGAACGATATCGACCTTTATTCTGAGGTAACCATACACACACAGTAAATTTAACCAATTTTCTAATATCGCGGAAATTCATTTAGCGACCATGGCTACGATGATGGAGCCATCATCAGACCTACATGTTCTACATAACTCGTAAACAATATATTTCCGTGATACGTGAGAAAAATTTATCTTTAGCTCCAAAGTGTTGTTGTAATACACTAAAAAATTATTAGGGCAAAATTACAGGCATCGTTTAATCGAACAAAAAATTCGTAAGGGTGAAGAAGCAATTATTGTGTCCCTTTCTTTCATTAATTAATTTCATTCCATCTTGTACTGCTTAAAACATTAAGAACAGATTTTTAAATTGGGTAGGTACAGGAGAAATGAAAATAAGATGAAAACTAAGGAAGAGTGGATAAGATATTGATCAGATATTGTAGACTGTCAAAAGAGAAAATAATGAAACGCTGGAGGAGCGAGTGCAAAGAAGGATTCTCGGAAATCGATAAACACGTACGGAAAGGTTAGGAAAACAGAAAAAGGAACTTCTAGACATTGAAAGTGCAGTTCGGCAGAACCACAGAAAGTTTGCTTGAGTGAGCGGGGAGAGGATTTCAACAGGAACACGAAACCCTTTTCTTAAAGGGTATTTCCAAAATCACGATCAACCAACAAGTCCAACTTGCTACGGTTACTTCGCAGGAGATTCGTATCAAGTCTACTACAGTAAGTAAAATAATTTTAAAACATTTTCTAGTATCTGAAAGAACCTTAGAAACTGTTTTCATCACATTTTCAATTCGCCATAAGAAAGAGTTAAATTAAGAGAATTATACGAACGGAGTAACACATAGCAATAAACTATAACCCTTTCCTTCTAAGGAATATTCTTTTAGGAACCTCAATAACAACAACAACAAAACCAACAAAAATAATAATAATAATGATGATGATGATAAAAATAATGATGATGATAATAATAAGAATATTAATTTTATTTCAACAGGTATAATAATACTAACACCTATTCAACAAACAATGGAGGATGTAAATAAGAATATCTCCTTGAACATGGTTACAAATATAGCTATAGAATAATAAAATATTTCCAATTAACATGTTGCTACTGTAACTATGATAATTTATAATGAAAAAGATCGATAAATATTCAATTTATTGCTATCGTGGTAATAAAACGTAAGATCTATCAATGCAGTGAAAGAGATTATATTATATGGCTTGTAAAAAGACTTGAACCTTCGAAGTTTAGCAATTTATGCCACTACTGACAATGATGACGCACAGAAGAAAAACCAATAGAAACAAAATATATGAACTGTCTTAGTGATAATATTATTAGGTAATTGACGTAACACGAAAAGGACATAATTATAGAAGAATTTTAAACAATTGTTAGGGAAGCGTTACAATAGTTAATAATGCAATTTCAGACGATCGCATAAAAGATAATCCTTGAGATTCAATTGGGTATTAATCCTTAAAATAGAGAGATTGCTCAGATGATAGAATCATGCATACGCTAATACAGGGAATCAAATTGCATAGTACCTGAATGGGGCATCTTTCTTCAAATTACAAAAATTTAACAAAGAATTCTGTAGAGAAAGAACATTTTCAAAGCAAAAAATAAAAAACCTTCAAAGTGTTAATTTCTCTTTGCGTCACAGAAAGGTTATTGAATACAAGAAACTGACATCAGCTGTGAAGTTTCAATCAGTGAAACTGGCGAAGGCAAAGAGGAAGTATCTTCAAAATTCAACGATATTAAATCAAACCCGCCGCATAAACGCTGATATAACTCCTAAAGACCTGCTTGATTGAAGATAAAATCCAACTCAATTCCTTCTTCAATTTAACTAAATGCGCAACCGGCTTCGCGTACTCAAAAAACTGCTTCAGCAATTCGCCTGGGGCGCTGCAATGCCGCAGGATGTGTCCATTGCCGACCACGAAGCGTCCTCAGACCCGAGCGTTGATAAGGAAGAGATGAATTAGCATCGAGATTGATAAGGCCGAAGACTAAAAGGATCTTTGAGGCTAATGATGGGAGGGTCCGAAATATGTACACTGTCTGCGGGAAAGGGTGAGAGCTTTCAAGCTAAGTGATGTGAGCGGGAGGGAGTGGCGAGCGGACGGCGAGGGCTCGCAGCAGTGAAAACTTTTCGGATTGGAGAAAAAGTGTTCCCAAATGATGAGGGAGTAACGACCCAGCCATCCCTCGATCACTGTGATTTTGTGGCATATTGAGGGATGGAATGAGAAGAGAAGAAGTAGTGAAAATAAGTCCAAAAAGGCCATAATCTCGTAATGTATACGAATCTCAAACTGGTCGTTAAATACCGATTCCTTACATTTTAATGCAAAGTATTTCCTTGTATTTATAATAATATTAATGACGACTTTATTAGGCGAATTTTAGTCTTAAGAGACAACTCTTACAATTGACATTTCACATGTATGTATTAAGCCTTTTATGAATAAATAATCTTCTAACATTTCGTATAACTCTATCTCTGCATTCAAATTATGCACATCACAACTTTCCAATGGAATCGGGGAATAACGAAAAAGAACACTTATAATTTTACAACAATATTTTATTCCACGAACGTGGTTTCGACCCGTTAGGTCATCATCGCCTGATCATAACCTAAAGGGCAATAAAATAAAAGGGAATAAAATATTGTGGTAAAGTTATAAGTATCCTCTTTCGTTGTTCTTTATAATATGGACCTACCACAAATTCGAGGTCGAATTATTAGATTCTACAATGGAATTTCAATTGATTTTCCTCCAATTTCGTATTTATGCGCAATTTTTACAGCTTTGTAATCGATTTGTACTTCGAGACTTACATGCACGAAAAACTGGAAGTGACCGAATAAGATGGATTCCTAATAAAGATAATAATTAGCATGAATATTAAAAATTAAGTGGTCCGCGATATGTAAAGCTGAAAATTTCAGAGAGCATCACAGCAAGAGAGAAGGTATTGGAACCCACGGTGCGAGGAAATGCGTCAGAATAATACATTTCTTATAGTTTGGAAAAAATATTTTAAGAAAGTTGGAACTTTATCTATTCTGCGTCCACATGAGGTACACCCTTCACACTATAGGAAAAAGCGGCTGTGGCAACAGGTATACTCGTCAATATTATACTTCATTAGTATTAGACCACCATGTCACACGCCGAAGGGAGTCTTGGAGGATGTTTATGTAATGTACATTTAATTGAAAAGCACGGTAAGAAGTCTTCGGGGATCATTATAATAGAAAGCCAAAATTTTCTGCGGTGCATCAAAGTTTCCATTAAATTGCCAAAGCCAATGCTTTAGCAGATACATATGGAGGTAAAGAGTATCATTGGCTTGACAAAATCTTATCCTTGATTAACGAAAGAATAGGAATTGAGAAATCTATCTTTCCGGTCGTTTTACTAAATTTGGAGAATCCATAGCCAAAATAAATGCCAGGGCGAGATAATTACAGGCCACATTTCGATGGTTCCAAATACAGCGGTGCCTTGGTTAACGAAGGTAATCCGTTCCAAGAATACAGTCGTTGACCAAAACCGTCGTTATCCATAGCGCGATTTCCCACATCCATACTACATATCACGTATGCATATAAAACTGATTTAAATATTATACGAACATGGTAAATATACTTTATTAATTTATAATTGCGACCGAAATGTATCATTAATAAGAGATAAAAGCAGTTTTCAACTGCCAAACAAAGAGTCGTCAACCAAAGTCAGGGTGGTTATCCAAGATATTTTTTGATCACAACCACTCGTCGTTAACCAAGTACGTCGTTAACTAAAGCCGCCAATAAACAAGGTACCACTGTACTAAACAATGAAGGCAATAAGTGACTTCTCAAGAAAAATAACTTTTACTTCAAGATGGTCTGAGGAAGATGATCCATGGAGCCAGTTATTTATGATAAATACGGAAAAAATTATGAAATTTTTCTTCAGTTATCGAATAGCAATGACGTTGTCTCTGGTGGACTTTAAACTCGACTACACATGCACAGTGTGTATAAAGACGAAAAGCACTGACAAATATAGAAGTACAATAATGTTCACAAAAAAAGTCGCATCTGAGGGAAAATCATTTGGTAGTATTGCAAAGTGACAAATTAAAAAAATATATATCATTTGGGTCGTGGAGACAATAACCTTGCCTGGGATTCGCTCTTGTTGGAAGGAAAATTACGCGGAAGACTTCCACAGGCAAGTATAATACTGATCATTAGAGTACTATACCCTTATTTGCACCTGAATCATCCACCCATAAGAATCAAAACTATATTACCTACTTAAAAATCCTTTATTGTTTAATACTCATCGGGAAGTTTGATAAAAAATACGAGACAATGTTTCCGGTTTGCCTACCTTTATTTTATTTTACCTATTTAAAATCCATTATTAACACTATTATTTAATAGTCATCGGGCAAACGTAAATTAATTTTCACTGTCAACCACGTGTAAACTGTTGTAGAGAAAGCGCGTTGAAGAGGCTGACCTTTCACCCCTTTTCACTCGCACTCTTTAAACAAACACGCCCTACTCCGGTGCAGACGGGAGAAGAAAATTGTATTTGCAGAGAGGGCATTGGCTACTTTCTCTGCGGTGCCCTCTGTCCAAGGACAAGTTGCCGAACACCCACGCGCGACACACAAAAAACCCGTTCAGTCTCTCGAGCCCAACAGCGAAAAGAGGAAAATCCATTTGCAGCGGAAAATCTTATTATAAGGTACGTGGAAGTCGTCGCCCGGGTCCCGGGTGCGAATCCCGGCCCCAACAACCGCCCCTGCAACGGAGCCGAGGTCGCGCGCATGAAATTAATTTTGAAATTAAGTAGAGCACAAGCCTTAAAATATCAACAATTTCAGTACCTCCTGCTATGTCGTAAATGAAAATAAAAATTACAGCAACAAAAAGAGGCAAAATATACGTCATCCCATGTGAAAAAACAAAAAATATATGATTATAGATGAAGAATAATAAGCATAAATTCATTTTCCTTTCTTCTACTGAAAAACAAAATTTGACATATCTTAACTATCTGGTTCAATAAACAATTCGAAAATAAATGTTGAGGTTACCTCAATCTCTACAGGCGTTCACCTTATAAAAGCAACTATACAAGGTAGAAAGACATCACTTTCACTCGGCAAATAATCAGTAGAAATCTTCTCGGGTTGTCAGCTGGGTAAGTTCGCAAGAAAGGGAATGTTTGCCGTGAATATATCCGACCGTCAACCCGAGACATTCTTCAACATTCACAATGCATTTGTATCTTCTACAGGCGCACCTGGTCTCGGTTAAATAAAAATAGCCCAAATAACGTTAAAATATGTTAAATTGAGTGAAAGTGTTGGCAGAAATTACGGCGAGGTTTATTTAGTACTAATTACAAACAAATGCGAAGAATAAAAGGAAAAGATTAAAATTTAAAGAGACGAGTGGCATTTAGATTTGATTCATTTAGTCCAAACGGGTGGTATTAGTTTTTACAATTCACACAGGAGATTTTAATAAACAAATTCTGAATCAATTTATTCTCTATCCAACGGTGTTAATACTTCTGCAGGAATAGAATATCTTTGGAGTATATTTAACAGAATTAAAGTTCGAGAGTTTTCGGACAAATGCATGGAAGAAATAGATCGCCTGCTGTTTTTTGTTCAATTTGCTAAGCTAACTTTGCTAACTTCTATAGGTAAGATTTCTGGGAAAATAGTTAATTTATTATTTATGTAAATGCAAACTCCGTAAGTTTATAAATACGTATAAAATAAAACAGACGAATACAATTTTTTCTCAGGGAGGTAACGCATAACTAGACACGGACTGCGATGCCCCGAGCGGCTGAATCACTACGGTTTCCCAAGTATATCTACCATTTCAACTGTTTGCGAAGATATCGTTTATTTAATAAATAACATGAATTTAAAACTCCCATTGAATAATGGATATGGAAAAGCTAATTTGACATGGGAAAGTTTCTCTCCTACTTTACTTTTCAAAACGACTGCTGTAACCTTCCGCATGAATTCTACTTGATACTTCGTTCACTTCGGATACCTCCATTTCCAACGGTGGAATAATCCGTAGTGAACGTGTTAATAAGGATTAATTATTTGTATTAACATTTAAAACAACTGAACCTGAATATAACAATTCCCGTAACCGAAATTTACTGACTGAATACCACTGCATGCAATCGTGGTTCCAAAAACATTAAGACAGAATCCATGCTGCGAAAGATATTTGACAATTAATCCAACTAAACTTACTTACACAACCGTACTCATGAAAAGCTAGTTTCCATAGATTTCCAAAGACAGCAAAGAGAATGCAACGATTTTAATGAATATTACACTGAGCATAATGAAATCAACTTGTTGAGAACTTCAAATTCTGTCCTCAAAGAAAGAGAGATATGAGTTGAAACATATCAGACGAAAATGACGTAGTTCTATGTTGAAGAGATGGGGTTTGAGACCCTGAGTCGAAGGTTGAGGCTCGTGTCGAGAAAGGCGGTGAATTTAATTTGTTGCGTGACGTAATTCATTGTTGCCGCTCGCTCCTTCTGCTAGGAACATCAACGACGGGATGAGCCAGTTTTCCTTAACGGCGACGCTTTCCTTCCCTTAAGCTTTTAAGCTCGACTACACGGAGCAGACAAAAAATAAAAGAAAAACGAATTAAGAGACGGCGCGATTCCATTACGAATCTCGTCCCCGACGAAGCTTTTCTTGTACCCATTTCGGATGCCGGCATAATTTCACGGGGCGCGGCAAACCCTTTCCTCGAACTCAAATAAAACACAAAAGTTTATCCGAAGACAGATCCGGAACTAATGCGACCAAAAATAGCTTAAGTGAAGTTTTCGGAGAGGGTATATTTAAATCGCCACCCTATAAACCCGACGTCGGTGCATGCAGCCCTTAGAACCCCTTTGGGGCATTTTTGGAATTCTTATCTCTTCCTCTACGCTTGCAAACAGCTATCCGAGATTCGTGCAAAAACATGTTTGCTGAAGGAAATGCTTTCACCCTGAGAAACTGGAAACGCTCCATTAATTTTGCTCGAAACCATAAAAAACGAAAGAAAATTAAGGGACGAAGGGTGATGCGAAACTTCGAATTAGGAATGTGGCATAGTTTAAATGGTGCATCAAAAATGCGAGAGTCCTTACAAATGTTTTGATAGTACAAATCAGTGTAATTTACAATAAATCCACCTTTATCTTATGCAATATGAAGTTACGAATAAATGCGATTCAAAGCATGTTTAATTCTTTTTCCAAAATGAAAAAAATATCATCGTATATCCATCTTTACATCTGAAGTTATCTACGCCTATTTGTATTTCATAGTACATAATTCAGCAATCGTGAGTTAGAAATATGTTACTTCTTTTAAAGCTATCTTGACTCAATTTTGTATTTACTCCCTACACCCTTTTATACAACTTGGGTCTTGTCCTACACCATTTCTTAACCACTGGGGTTCCCGAAAACTCACGCGTTCCATCAATCTTATTAGCGTATTTATGTTTTTTTATTATTATTGGTGAGTTCCGTATGCAACGTGATGTGCTTCCTCCAATTTTATTCGTCGCGTAAGGCGATTTTTCATAGTTATCAGGTGGGAGACATCAACATTCTTTCGTTCAAAATAGTGTATGTTCTTCGTACATTACGGCCTTCGCTAAGGTGATTAAATAATTCGCAAAGCGAATATCCTGGGTGCAGAGGAAAGATTTCTCTTACAGAGAAAAACTCATCGAGAAATTTAAGGTGAAGTATAAGACATTGCAATTCCAGAAAAAAACGAGCTCGACCTCCGGGAGGCACAGACAAAGCTTTACAAGGAAATAATCACTAAAACAGATAGTTGCTTCTGGTCGTTCTTTCTGCACATCATCGGGGAAGCTACAAAGTTAGATTAGGTAAGGTGTTAATACACCCCATGCCATATGCCACTGGGGGGTCGCGATTGATATAAATCCAATTCTACTATACCAAATTTCAGGATGAGTGTAAAGTAAATGAGTAAATGACCCTTGGAGCTAGTGCGCCACATAGATACCAAGAAATTACACTCATCAGTAGTTCATCGTTCAAACTACATTTTCGATGACCAATAGGAAAGGCGAACACAATGTGAAGATTATCAAGTACGGGATAACCCTATGGGGATGCAATTCCAAAACAAAAAATTGCTTGTTTTTTTATTAGACCTAATCTCGAATACTGCTACGCGATTTGGGCTCCACATGAATTAGGATTTAGAGATGGTCCAACGAAGAGCAGCTCGTTTCATTAGTGGAAATTTCAGATTCGTTACGGCTATGATGAAATTTCTCCAGTGGAATCCGCTCCAGATGAGAAGGTCAGATTACCAACGGAAGCTTCTCGAAATATTAATCGGTTTAGAACTTATAGGCGGAGTAGATAACATGCTAATTCCTGTAAATAATGAACGCGAAATCCGAGTGGCACCGACAAAGCGTTACAAGGAATTGATCGCTATAACAGATAGTTACTTAGTGTATTTTTTTCCGCAGAGCATCAGAGAAGCTAATAGGGTATAATAGGAAAAGATATTGGTGTTAATACCCCATACTCTACTGGTGGCTTGCGGGGTAGCAGTCTAAATCTAAAATTTACCTCATTTGATGCAAGATTGTTAAACGTTATCAAAATTTCCAAATTTAACAGTTCACCAAATCGGAAATATTGAACAAAATTAAATTAAACACATGAATGAAATTCATGAATTACGACGCTAATTTATAACGCAAAGCATATTTTCACATTTGGTCGGGAATCTTTCCTTGCGTTGTGAAAGGAAAGATTCCCGTTACTTGCACGCGCTCAACAGGTTTTATCAAGATTTCGCGATGTAATGCGCTTTTTTCCAACTTTTAAAACAAACTGATAACAGGTGAAAGTGAACGGAAACGCATAAAAATGGCGGAGGAAAACACACATGAGCGGAATAATTAATCTGCCCACGGTTAAGGACGAAATGTGGACTTAAAATTCGAACGTTAACGATCCACGTGAAAATTCTGAAAATATAAATTTTTTTCCAATACGATAGGAATACCATATTAATGACAAATATTTTAATGCTGATACAAAATCGAGAATGATTATCCGGGAGAGTTTCAGTGAACGAAACGAAAAGACGATTTACAGAATCGTCTCAAGAAGATCGGGGAAAAAATTTTAGTACAGCAGAAAATTCGAACTCAAGGAAACGAAACTAGGGGAATACAAAGCAAAGGTAAATACAATCTATAGAAAGGATCATATACGTTTCTTTTGTAAGTAAATGAGCGATACATAAAAATCACTGAGGTATCGCAGGGTGGAATAATTTCAAGCAAGAAATTTTCGGAAGCTATCACTGTGTAACAGGGAATTGAGGATTAGCTGTAAACTGTAGAATCGATTTCAGCAAATATTTTACGAGGCAATTATAGGAATCGGTACAAAATTGTATTTATGCACACAAAACAACGAGCGCGATCTCCCAGAAGCATCGATAAAGCGTAACAACGAACTAATCGGTAAAACAGAGTTTCTTCTAGTGAGAGAAGCTAATGTGGAAGATTAGATAAGGTGTCAATACATCCCTTTCATAGGAATGAATTGACACCCATAGGGGCTCGTGGGATATAAATATTAATCTAAAAGTCTAGTGATTGACGGATCCAAAAAGCCTACTTGGAGTAAAATGAAAGATGTATAGCCTAACAAAAAGGATTAATGTTAAATTAATAATTAAATATGCTTTAGAGAGCGATGTTATCTCACTTTTTTCACGCTCCATTTGGAATATGCGGTGAGTGTATAAGATTTAGATTTGTACCCCGGCAAGCCGCCAGTGGCGTATGGCATGGGGTGTACACCTTACCTAATCTACCTTTGTAGCTTCTCTGATGCTATTCGGAAAGAACGATCAGAAGTAACGGTCTGTTTTAGCGATTATTTCCTTGTAACGCTTGGTCGTCGCTTCCCGAAGATCGCGCTCGTTGTTTACCGGAATGACAATATTTTTACATCGCCTAAAAATTCTGGACCAATGAATTTTTCGAAAAGCTTTCGTCGGTAATCAGATCTTCTATATTGCTGTGAGTTCCACCCGAGTTATTTTATCACGGCCGTAATGCTACTGTCGATCCTGAAATCTCCACTGACAAAACGGGCTGCTTTACGTTGAACCATCTCTAAATCTGAGACTAACCCTACTTCACGTGGATTCCAGATTGCGCAGCAGTATTCGAGAATTTGTCGGATGAGGGAAAAGTATGCAATTTCTTTAACTCTAGATGGGCATCATTTAAGGGTTCTGCTAGTTAATCTTTGAATTCCATTCGCCTTTCCTTTAGTATCTCGAATATGTTCCTTGAACGATAAACTACTACTGAGTGTAGCTCCTAGGTATTTATTGTGACGTACAAACTCTAAAGGATAAACTGAAATTTGGTATTGCACGCTAATAACGTACATGAATATATGGAATGAAACGTGTACCCGCGAACTCGAGAAGGTGCATCGCAAGGTAATTCGATTTGTCTAAAAATGCTACGATAAAAAAGCAAGCGTAACAAAATTGCTTAAATTGCTTTATAAATTCTGAGAAAGTACGTTTGCGGAAGATGTAATCGGTTGTATGCGAATACCCTTTCCGAAGGAGAGTTTACACCTCTTGCCACACACCGAAAGGCGGCCTGCAGTGTATTTATGTAGATGTAGAACAGCCTTACTCGAATTTCTGTGAAATCTTGACAGAAGTAAAAAGAAACTGCAAAGTAATGAATGCTTGTCAATTGTAGGAACCGGTTCCTCTTCTGAACTCATATCTTTCGGCCCTGCGTCTTGAGGTTTCTGAGTTTCCAGTTTGCTGTCAGTGACCCGACTCGTGAAATATCAAAGTGGGCGCCAATCTCGTCGTCTCGCATTACCTAATTACCTACATTCGGGCTCTGCATTAAAATACATTGTCCCGATGAGGCCGGTATCATTGACGGTTCATCAAGAGGCGACAAAAACTCAACCTCTCGGCGAATTAGAGCAGCGATAAAAGGGTACCCTTCGAAGGAATCATTCCGAAGGCTGACAATTTCCGGTCCCGGAATTTCGCCCCTAATGGAATGGGATCCAGACGTGGCAGGGATATTGTCGGTTAGATTTAATAAAGCCTCCGCTTGGTCGATATGTACGCGAGGGAACGCTTACTTCCATTCGCCCTGAGAAGAATAACACGAGAGAAGAAGATGGTAGGAAATAGAAAAAGTTCTAAAGACGTCTAAGAGTCATTGTATGCTTGAGGAACAAACATCAACAAATAAAGACAAGGCAGGAAACGAGAGAAAAGCAAATGGGATAAGATTTTGCGTAAAAATCAAATCAAACGATAGTTAATTGGTATTCTTACATCCTTAACCTTGCTGTCAAAAATTGAAACATTGATCAAGGAAACAATATTTCACACCAAAATCTAACTCCTATCTGAAATAACAACATGCATCATTACCAAAATTTCAAGGAATCTTTCGGGGATAATTTAGATTTAAGATGTCTTCCCCGAGAACCGCCAGTGGCGTGTGGCAGGGGGTGTATTAGCACCAGCATCCTAACCTTATGTATCATATTAGCCTAAAGAAAATCCTTCAAGAAAACACAATCAGAAGTAGTTAACTAAAATATAAGGTTAAGAATTCATCGACTCTGTAAGCGAAACAGCCAGCTAGAAGATACGATCTATATTATCTTTGCCAACGGAATGATTAGTTTCAATTTCGATCCACCGACGTTAGACAAGGAAAGGAAAGAGAAAAACTGGGGTCAAATTTGCCTCCATATGACACCAGGAAGAAGGCATATACTTCTGAAAGTTGTAAGAACATTTCATGCACCAATTTACGAACAAATCTATTACCAGCTCTAGAAAACTCGACAAGCGGAAAGAAATGTATTATTTACATCAACCTACCTTGAAAATTGGCGAAGAAATCCATTTTGCTTTAATGGACTTGAGAAAAAATAATCAAAATTCCGGCTTAATTTCATTTTAAATGACAGTTAATTTTCCCTCCGATATTAAGGCAGATCTAATCAAATACAAATCTTTATTTAAATTTGAAAAATCGGCATTTTAAGAAATGTGACGCGAGTAAGGAAAATTTTCGTATTTATTCAATAAATACGCAGAGGACGAAATTGGCAAGTCCACGAAAAGAAAAGTTTGCTACACACACATAGTTTTAATGATTTTGAGGTTAGATGTTGTAATGACGACACAATCTTATTGATAAAGGACTGTATCAATCATCTCCGAACTCAAAGAAATGTCTTCCTCGATGTAACAATTCCTAACGCTTCAGGCCATTCTTAAAATAAATCGCTTAAATGTTAAAAAAGAGAAAATCATTGGGATTGCAATCAACAACAAGACTTTCATTATGCTAGCAAGAACTTATCGCATATAATTCGATTTAAAGTACTAGCGCTAGCCTGTGTCGGACATATATCACCTATCTTTGTGTCGAAGTTAAAAATGCAGATGTTGTACATTCTTTCTACCTTGGAAAAACATAGTAAATTCTAAGAAACTACTGAATAAACCATATCAGTGAAGTGTCTATTCAATACAGCGACTGTCATCATCGGTAATTCGTTGTCGTCGACTTAAAAAGCTTTTCTGATTTGAATGAGAAATCCTCGCTTTGCAGCTGAAGAGTGTTTGTGAACAAGATGGATCACAACAACTATTTTTCGAACAAACGATCAACGATGAACAAGACCTTCCCTTCTTTTCCAAAAAATTCAGAATTAATAATTCCGAAAGTTCCTTAGAAATAATTCTTTAGGCGACTGAACGATCGGTCAATGGATAAACGCGCTCAATACAATGAATTACAGAAAGTGTAAAAATCAGTCACGACAGCGGATCAATAAGGTTTTCAAATACGGCATACTTCGAGGAAAAAATGCGATTTCCTTTTACGATTCTTACACACAAGTTTTAGAGTGATAATTCTTTTTTAAGTTTAAATCATAATTCTTACAGAGATATCAACGAGCAAAGCAAAGACTAGATTTGATAAAATACAAGGTCTAAGGCGGGATTGATGAATTAAATCGGATTTTTCACAACCTATAACATCTATCGTCTTTGATAATCATACTTTAAAATGTGTCGATTTTCTCAAACGGAATGAGTTTTGATACTCCGGTAATAACTTTTACAAGCAAATACGCATAATTTTTCAGTCTGGGTCAGATGACTTTTGCTCTATTTCACATTATTCATAATGTGACGAATTACATAGAAATTGTATTCCAATCACTTTTGTAAACAATATCATGCTATGCATGGTGCCAAACTTAGCGTAACGCTTTTGGCAAATCCTCAATATGAGATTTTCCTTCCATGGTAAGCTCTTGGCATGGATAATCGAAAGTGTTTAAAACAGATTTACGCCAAGAACCTAAATTAGCACATTTTCGGAGTCTGATTCAATGTTAAACAAATTTTCGAGACTGGGTAGTGTAAGGCAACTACTTTCTCGCTTACGGTTTTCCCATCAAATCAATTGAGTATTCCAAGACAACATATAGTCATTTATATAAATAATACGCGAACTAAAAATCATTTTTACGCTTATATTAACCATAAGCTTCTGAAAATCACATGGAATAGCGTCATGAATATAAAAGAATTATCCAACGATAAATTAAGGGATTGAACAAAACGGAATAATAATTATTCACAGCATTACTCCAAGATTAAAATAGAATTTTACCCTTTCATTGACTGACACCAGACGAGTATGAAAGTTTAAAATGCATTTTTTTAAACCGAGCTTTAGTAATAAAGGCAACTCTTCATCACTTTTAATAAATTACTTGCGACTTGGACGCAATATTTCAGTCACTTTTCCGGTGACACCTATACCATTCTATGCCTACACATAGTTCACGAAACTGTTGCAGCAAAGGAATATTCAATGATAATTAGTTTTGAGTAAAAGTTCAATGAAATTGAGAGTGACTCTCTCACGAGAAAAGGAACGACGCCCGAAAGAACCATTGTTAGGGAGTTCTCACGATTTTTTGGTCTGATCTTCTAGCGATGATAATACAGCTGCTTGCTTGAATTCCCTTTACTCGTCTTCGAGACGAAACAGATTGACAGGGACTTAAAGTCCCGTATAAAACAGATTCCCTGAAATATCTTAAAATGGTTTACAAGACTGTAATGCATAATAATACACTCGATCATTGATTACAAAGGAAACAGTAACAATATTTTCATTATCAGAGTATTGAAGCATAAGGAATTGAAAGATAAATTATTGTTTGAATTTTCATTGAAAAAAATAGGAAGGCACGCATTTTCTTTTTCAAAAAGTGGAAAGAAAGCAATTAGCAATTCAATTCAAGCAAACGAAAATTTTCACGATATCATCCGTAAACTAATGCACCGCTGCTACATATATGTGCGTGTATATAAGTATGTGTGAGAGCATGTATTACACGTTACATACATTACATACGAAAGCGTTTCCGATTTTTGAAGCAGATAACGTATAGTAGATGGAACGAGGAAAGGATTAGTCACTGCCGGTACAACAACTAGCGTAAACAGGAAGATAAGATAATGATTGGAATGAACTACGAGATGCACTGTTGCATACATCAGCCGAAATTAACTTCTAAATAAAAATCATTAGGAATAATAATGAATTTTCTCCAAAAATAACCAAAATATATTAAATGATTTATAATTAAACGTAAAAATGGGTCATGAATATTTCATTGCACGATAGCTACTACTGCTTTTGTCTTACTTGGAATAGTGGATAATGGAGAACAAATAAAATATCTGAAACTAACCACACTGCTACCACAAATTATACGAAATTACAGTTAGATCTCCCACTTAAAAATAAGAGCTTGAATACGTTCCAATAATTACAAGTTTACAAGTTACTGAACCGAACAGAACCCCTGGATGTAATTTCGCGAAAAATCACTGCTACCAGCGATACCCAAATAAGCAAGGAATACGAAAATTTTAACACACTAGGAATGTTCAAAAGTTGCCAAACTCAAATGTTACTACAACATTTCAAGTGAACATATTCATTCGAGTTTGTGAACACCTTAAACACGCACGACCATACATAATACGAGATTTTACGGCAGAATTATTTCTGACCATAAAAATGAAGGGGTTAACACATAAAGGATTATTATTTATAAGGGATTTATTTATACTGTAAACATATTTCACGTCTTTATTTACCTGTCAATGTATCCATCTCCGTCCCCATCGCAGGCTTGAAACAACTTGCGAATTCTTTCCTCTTCACTGATAGAGCCTGCCTCACTTTCAGTATCTTCTGTTTTTATCAATCCTGCCATTATAGAAACTTATCTTCGTCTTTCTTTCATTCAACTGCAAACAAAATGTTGTATTCTCAACCATACTGTACACACCCACTCGACTTAATTCTCACTGTTTATATACAATAACTGAACGTCGTTCATCAACACATCGAACAATATTGAGTTGTTTTATCAATTTAAACGTTCATTGATAGGCTAGCAACCTACTTAACTTACCATTTTGGAGAAGGATGTTCAAAGTTGCTTGGATCTTATTTACAAAACGCCATGTTTGGTGTCATAGGCATGTCAAATGTCAAATTGAAGTTATGAAGGATGCGGTTGGTGGCAGCACATGGCAAAGCTCGCTTTATGGCGGAATTTATGAAAACCTAGTGTATGCTTAAAGTAAAAGTTCTCGTAAAGGTTAAAATATGGATCCCATAAGGAACGATGGTAATGCATAAAGTGCTTTTTTATCGCGATCATTCCATTTGCTTCTCTCTTACGTAATTTAGACGTACATAACTAAATCTATTCGTTATTTAGTTTCTGCTTTCAGTGGAATCTTTGATGTTTATTTACAACATCTAAGAGTAGAAAAGTAATATCTTAAACCCATGATTTTTATAAGTAGTGCAGATAATTGTTGTTTTACTTACTATGAAGTAACTTTAATAATATGGCACAATTATGATACCTTCACTAGATATAAAAACCACTAATACTTTCAAATCATTTTCAATTCATTTATTCATAGCACTTATACATAATATCCTAGCATAATCAATTACATCATTCCAATTTGACATTTGGAATTCTAGATTTATGAAATAATTTCAACAATGAACACTGAAACAAAAATCTCCTCTTTGTATTACTGTAAGATAAAGAACATGACTATGATATAAACAAAACTACTGAGTGTATATTAGAGATGTACTTTATTTTTCTTTAACCACTATTATAAAAGAAGAATTATAATAGATATTAGCTTCTGATATCGAGATTTTGAATTGAGAAAAAGGGAAAAAGTATTTTATTTAATTTTTTTGCATATAACTTAGTTATTATTGCAATATGTATTTTTTGCATATAATTTGGTATTGATATTGCACATAACTTTGTTAAACCCTTATTTTTCCATAGATATTGACCACACTTTATCATATGAAGCTAAAATTAGTAGTTACAGAAAATCCAATCCCAATTGTTGAATGTGTAATCCAAGTTTATAACTGACTGCGTGTTATGCTGAATTCTAAAGAATCCATTAATGTACATACTTAATCCACATGTATGTGCTTTTTTGCTTTCATTAGTTAACATTCTATAAAATATAGCAAAATTTTACTGATCACAAAGAAATCGAGAAATTCTTTTGATCAGTATTAAAACGAGTTACTTCATAGACATAATCAAGCAAAGAAATGCTGAAGAAGAATTTAATTTGGAAAAGGGAGCAGGTGGGTGGAAATATAAAATAGGTGGTGGCAATTATCTAAGAAAGGGGAACTCCAAAGCTGTAAAATAACCAAGGTAAAATAAACGGGGAACTTACTTATGGGGTGGGTCCTCTGCTACAGCTGGAGTGGTCCAACATTGCAGGGGATCCCATGGTTTTAATAATTATAACAGTAAATTTGCCTTTCCCTAAGGATTATTTCTTTACTTTTATTACCGCTTTCCGGTTCAGTAACATGGTAGTCTTTCAGGTTAACTAGTGTATATTGACCAAGGCAGACAGGAGAATCAGTGTAATAATTCTTGTCTAGGTCAATTGTTATTACAAATGTAAAGACTTTATCTATACATATAGTGACTTAAATTTTACTAAAATCCTCAACATCATCTAGCAGTAAAACATATCTTTTGAAATCAGTGCAGCCTGCATGTATCTCCCAGTTTTTGAATTGCACACTGCTTTCTATTCCCTTCTAAAAAGGCTCTAAAAACTCTCCTTACCCCTTCCAGGATTTCCCAAAGAATAAAAAATTGATGTAATTGCAGAAATAATTAACAATCCAGCAAATTTTGTTGTTAAATGCTTTAAAAGAAGCAAAGGAAGCCCACTAACTGCTGGAACTACTCTGGTATCCCTAGCTTAGAATCTACTGTTTGGCAAGATGTACATTGTCTCTTTAGCATTTGTCTGAACATCTGAAAGTATACGGTAAACCGGGGCTACTTGAGCCCTGGGGGGTTACTTGGACCCAAAGCANTAGATGCTAGGACGAGTCGATTTAAGAATTCATTCTTTCCGCGAAATATACATGATAATAATAGGCTAAAAAAATAGTCCGAACGCCCGGTGTTTTCACCCCCTGCCACACGCCGTAAGGCGGCTTGCAGGGTATTTATGTAGATGTAGATGTAGATGTTGTATAAGTACTCTCGTACTAGGGATTTTCTATAAACACATGTAAGAGGTCCTCTGTGTACACAGATGAGGAGCAAAAATAATGGTCTGAAGATTATAAGATCCTTAGCCACTTGAACTGTTCTCAAACCAAGCCACTTGAAAGGGCCTAAGTGTGAGATGTCTCCCTCAAGTGATTCAATGCAACAGCTGTTAGAAAAGACAGATTACAAAAATGTTTCCTTTTCCTATCTATTTCCATAATAATTATGAGTACAAATTCTAAAAAATCAATGCAAAAAAAATCATAAGAGAATAATGGAAGTGGTGGAGGAATCATCGATCTTTGCTTATTTTCCTCAGTTACTATTATGGAACAATGGAAAAAGGACGCTGAAAATGAATTCTCTTTGCACAAACAGCCACGAGGAATACGATTTTGAGTTCATTTATTGCTACAGGTGCAAAAACAGGAATTTCTGGAAATTCGGGTGGTATGCAACCTTAATGAACATTAAACAAATTCTTATTTTCTTCATGCATAAAAATATTTCTTAACTAAGATATGTGGAAAAACATAGTTAATACCACTTTATAACAACAGCACATGAAAAAAGAAATTATTAACCCGAAGTATTTCTTCAGAAGAGGGGGGTAGGAAGTATAGATCCCACTGTGCGCTTAAGGGTTAAGGAATGAAGTGAGGCTTTGATGTCACTCAACTCCTTCTTAAAGTCATAGATTAGCACTTAAAAAACTCGGCTCTGTAAAGAGAATAGTCGGCCGGAGGGACGAAAAAGTTCGCGAGCGATGTTATCTTGCATTAGTTAAACCTCACCTTGAGTATGCTTGTAGTGTATGGGACCCTGCCGATAAGTGCTGTATTAAAGAATTAGAAAAGGTGCAGCGAAAGGCGATACATTTTGTGAAGAATTGCTACGATAAATCAGTGAGCGTATCTCAGATGCTCCAGAACACAAAATGGAAAACTTTGGAAGTTAGAATATTTCAACAAAGGATCAATTTACTGGATAAATTCAGAGAAAGCATGTTCAGAGATGCTACATAGGCCGTTCTGATAATGCAAGAAAGATCAGAGAAATAGATGCCAGAAAAAATAGATTCAAGAACTCAATTTTTCCGCAAACGATACGCGAAAATAATCGATTAAGGAAATAGAGTCATGGTGCATGCACTCCCTGCCACACGCCAAAAGGCGGTTTGCAGGGTACAAACATAGACATAGACAGGACTTTTTAGTTCACTAAACTCACTATCTTGATTATTAGTGGCTTTCAAGTTTGAGATATAGTATTTACAGCAAAAGCAGTTACAGCAGCTTTTACTGTTCAAAGATTGTGTTTCGTGCAAGAATCCACAGCATGCAGAGGTATCATGGACAAACAGGCCACAGCAGAAACAACAAATAATAGATTTGGATGTTATCTCCTTCTCACAAGACACACAATTATTCACATGTGCTACTGACATCATATATATAAAGCAAATGTCTATCTGTCCATCTGTCTCTCTGCCCCCCTATTTATCTCAGAAACGGCTTGCCTTAGAGATCTGAAACAAACTACACTGTGTTTCTACGATGCTGAAACCTCCAGAAAAACTATTATCATCTCTGTAAATGGCCGGGTTCGAACCCAGGAGCCCATAATACGTTTCCATAAGAGATGAATGTAAATTACGTTTTCTTGACTTGCAGAGGTTGTTTATTTTATAAAATTAAACTAGAAACAATGGTCCTACGAAATTATGACAAGTGTCACAAGAAAGAAAAATGATCATAGAATCTTATTTTAGTGGTGAATCATTCATACAAATTCGAAATTGTGAGAACTTTGATTAATTACATGGAAAATTTGTAAAATTTTTCGGAAGTAAATAACCCATCCCTTTGATGACCAAAGCAATTGTTGAGCATTGTTTTCATGAGTTATCCAATATAAATACACGAGGATAAACAGTTAGTATACTTTTCCATAAGAAATGTACGTCAAATAGGTTTTCGTTACCTGCAGAGGTTGTTTCTTTTACAAAACTAAATTAGAAACAATAGTCCAACGAAATTGAGACAAGTGTCACAAGAAAGGAAAATAGCTTTGTCAGCTTTTTCGTTTCCTGCTATCCCTACATATCCAGGTACCCAGAGAAACTTGATGGTTATTCCCTCATTGTTCAATGAAGAAATGGCGGAGTGTATGTCCTGGACTATGTTGTCGGTTGGTGTAAATATGTCTATGGATTGGAGTGCGCTGAGGGAATCTGTGCAGATTAAAAAACATCCGGAGTTTCCTTCTATCCTCAGAAGAGCTAATTTAATTGCGGTCAGCTCGGCCGTGAAAATGGAGGATAGAGGGCTGAGCTTAGCTTTGACGATCCCATGGTGGGATGAGATCACTGCACAGGCACATGCTGTGTCTGATTTTGATCCATCTGTATAGACGGGAGTAAAGTCGGCATGGTTTTGCAAAATCTGGTAAAAGGACTGCTTATATTCTTCAGCCGTGGTAGAGGATTTGTGTTGTTTATGTAATAGAAAACTGATATTCGGGCAGGGCGTCAGCCAGGGAGGGTTTCTGAAATAGTCTTTATGGTAAAGATCAGGTAGGTTAATTTGTTGGGCTTGGATAAAATCGTTAAAACGAACATTCATCAGTCGCATAGCCTTGGCCTTTTGATTAAAAAGTTCTAAAAGCTGTGGGTTGGAGATCATGTCGTAGCATGGATGTGTCCACATCGATAGGATTTTCGTGGCATAGCTGCATATCAAAATGTTGCGTTGGATTGCCAGAGGTGGTTCTCCAGCATCAGCATATATGCTAAGAATTGGGGATGTCCGGTAAGCACTTGTTGCTATCCGAAGTCCGGTGTTATGGACGGTGGATAACGACTTTAGAAGCGACTCTCGTGCAGAGGAGTGGATGGCACATCCATAGTCCAACCAAGATCTTACCAATGCCCTGTATAAAAGAAGCATGGTGCTACGATCAGCCCCCCATGTGGATTTGCTTAGAAATCTTTAAATATTTAAAATCTTAAAACANAAGCTTTTAAATCATCGAAAAATATCTAAAACATAGTAAAGAATTTGTTATCAGCACAGGTTATGGAATTTAGATATTGTTTTGTTTGGAAAGTCCAAAAAATTAGAAATTTTGGGTACAAGTATCTCTGGTTTACGGTACTTGAAATCTACTTCCTGTGATAAATTTACTCCTAACCTTCCCATTTTGATCTATAAAAATAAATATCTACTGAAAATATTGTAGAGTACAAATTTAGCTGCTCTGATTAATATAGTATTTTCTCTTTTTTAAACAGGTGTAAATTTTAATTTATTCCAAAGATATTCTTCTCTGATTTAGAGTAAACTATTTCATTTCATGAAAAATCTCATCTTTGCTATTACTATTTTTACCTTAAGCCTCCAAAGATTTCATTAAAAAATAAATGCCCAGAATAAGTACAATACCCACCCTTCTACGCAGAAAATACCAAAATTTCCCATCTGTAAACAATTTCTCATTTACACATACTCCTTTGCCATTATCCTTGAAGCTTTTTCAATCTCTTTACCTTCCTTCATGGCATACTATATCAATGTCTTTTCTTCATGAACAAATTGCTTATTTTTTCACAAATTATTATACCTTCTCATACAACCATCCCTTAGTCCCTTACCTATGGAGGGTAATTAAAATGAATTGCTTTGGGATATAGGAGTATTCCTTTGCCTTATGCTGAATATGAATTCCTTGAAACTAGTAACCTCTGCATATTATAATCAATTTACTTGTAAAAGATATTAATCATTTTAACTATGTGTTTCTTCAATTATTTACCTCCTGTTTTATAAAAATGCTTTCCATAACCTCTTTTAACATGAAGTTTTCTCCGTAAATGAAATGGTTTGGGCCTTTCTTTTCTTATCATATCTATCAAATTTTAAATTTCTGAAAATTGTATCCATTTCTTCAAACTATTTTCAAAATTAGATGGGCATTTAAAAGGATATTCCATATCAGCTTCTGAATTGATGCTAGACAGTGGTACATACCTCGACTTACTAAATTCATTCCTGTCCAAAGTTTGTTACTTGAAAAGTTTGTAACTTAAAACACCTTTTTCCATTATATCATTTTGTGTTTTGGTTTTCATCTCAAAGTTAAGTTCATATCTAGGTGCAAAAGGAGTAAAAAAAGTTTGAATGGGTAAAAGAAAAGTTCAAAAGTGTTATAAAGTTCATATGCAATGCAATTCATAAGCCAAAGTACAACAGTACTTACTTAAAAAATGTTGTATCCATGGATGATGATAGCGAAAGTTTCAGGTTTCAATACGTATTGACCAATTTTGTAGCAGCCACTACTGCATCATTACTATGTAAATAAATATTTAGAAAGCAGATATTCTAAAATACTAAACTGCTCTGTAATTCATTGATCTAGTTGCTGCATATCTTAGGCATAAAGTGAAATATTTTGATCAATCAGGACTACAACAGAGGAGTTGAGAAGGCTATCCTTAAAATCAAACACTCACTCATTTGCATTATGTGACAAACACAAAATGCATATCTACAGGGAAATCAATAGGCTAGAAACAATTTTTTCTGCATTTCATATTATTATAGTAATGATTTCTAACTCATAATATTTTAACATTTTAATAAGAAAATACGGATGAAAACAATTTCCTGAGCTTTGTGTTACATTTAGTTCATAAAAACAAAATGTGATNTTATTTGCATGATGTTGATTTTAGAATACATTCTCATCCACAGGTGTAAATGCTATGGCATTAAAGAATAATGAAATGTTGGTTTGCGAGTTAGTACTCCCTGTTTGAGAAAATATTGACTGCGATTGCATCATTTATAGGAGCAAAATAAAAAGTAATTGTAATCCTACTGATTACTTTTTAAAAGAGTAATTTGTAATTGTAATTCATTACAAATTTGAGTGTAATTGTAATTGAGCGCGATTACATTTTTTCGGTACTCTTCCCATCATTGTTCTCAGGATACTGATCAATATCATGATACTGGCCGCAATCCAGCCCGAAGGACCAAAAAATGTTACAGTAATTAAATGGACTGTATAATAAGTTAAAGGCAGATAAAGCAGACTGTGGCACTCACAATTCACAATCCTCTCCTGTCCTGCTGAGGAATTCCTCCACACTCGATATATTTTCTTGTCTGACCTCTGGAGACAAACTACCCATACACTGCGTACACTTGCAGGAAACAAAAAAAAACAGAAAGCACCACCAGTCTGCCCCCTAGTGACCCTCTTTCAAATTTACTAATTACATACGAAACACATATCTTTGAGTGATTCTTGGACTTAGTGACCACAGCTGTTTCTGTGATATTTTTTACTTTCAATTGAATTACTTTGATTATCTCATGCTATTTGGGTCTGTTGTTCTATTCTCCTTGTCTTGTTTCATCCGTATTTCCTCGATTTCTCACAAGTGTTCTAATGCTGCTACCTTTGATAGTATTTCATAGCTTTCAATGAATGCTATTCAATCTATTGCGGCACAAACTTAATGGCCAAAAACTAATTTATTTTTAAAAAATGGGAGAAAACGTTTCCCAACTTGGAAAGTTTTGCAATCTTGAAAGTGATGTATGTGTGGCATGGTTGCCTGTCTCTGATTTTCAGTTGCTGATTTTGCATTTAAAAATGCCTAGTTTTGTCAACGGTGGGACATGTGTCTATTATTTTTCAACAAGGAACATACCTTGTAAGTAAATCCATTTCCCACATAGGTGGTCCTCCCCTTATAAGTTAACCTTGTCAAAAGTAGACAACATATTTGCCATATTCAATACATCAAAGAGCTCTACTTAAACTGAACAGCTGGTTTGACATCATCAAATTCACTTGCGAAGAAAAACAAATGGCATGTAACCATTTTTAGATTTGAAAATTACTAGAACATTAAACAAACTGAAGTTTGGCGTATACCACAAACCTACACACAGAGACATGTACATCCCAAAAGATTCAAACCACCATATAACACACAAATTAGCCCCCTTCCACTCCACAAAAAAACAGACTTCTAAAAATACCACTGTCACAGAAGAAATTCGAGAAAGATTTATCTCACGTCCAAAATGTCGACTCCAAAAAACACAGACATAAACTCAAAGTGAAACAAAACAAAAAACATAACTTCATAAAATTACCCTATGAACAAGCGAGAAATTGAAACATATTTTCTCAAAATTAGACCTAACCCTAGTATTTGTCAACAACAACAAACTATCCAACCTCCTCCACAATCCAAAAGACAACACCCTTTTCAATAAATAAATCAGGAATCTATTTAATATCATGCCAAGACTGTGATAAAGTAAACAAAATTTTGGGCAAAGTAAACAAAAATTAGAAACCAGATTTAAGGAACACTTAGCTCACTTCAGAAACAACCAGATTAACAAATCAAGCGTGGCACAACACATACAACAACACGGTCACAGAATTAATCTCGACAACCTTAAGTTAAAGACCTCCGTACAAAAAAACTCCAAAATAGTTGCTTATGAAAGTATTCTCATTCACCAAAACAGAAGCCGGCTAATAAATAACGATTTAGGCCCGATACCAAACTCCCCTCTATACACACTCCTTGACCACCCTCAGAGGAAAGAAAGAACCCTCATCCTCCTTCCAGACATCATAACAAAAAACCTCACCCACTTCTTCCACCCCACACCTTCATGCAAGATAAAGGCTTGACCACCTTCCAAAATGATAGAGAGAGCCCTCACCCTCCTTACAGACATCACTTCAGAAAAACCTCATTCACACCTCCTCCACCCACACTTAATCCCCCCACACCTTCAGAAAAGATAAAAGCCTGAGCACTCACCTCTCCTATTCATTTCCTTTGTGGAGACCCCATAATCCAGAGCTTCCCGTTTGTCTTTGAACAAGAGTTCCGCTTGCCGAAAGACGGCTTACGGAGTGTTTTTAAACTTCTAATTCATAAACAGCTATGTTCTAACCTTCTTTTTCTTACAGCAAACAATTATTCAACATGCACAGATAACCCTTGAACTCTATCTGCTATTAAACAGAAGTGTACGGCAAGGAGAACACCATCACCCCTGATTTTAGGACTCGTTTCACCGCTTCTGTCACAACAGAAAATGGTATAGTAGTACAACCCTAATTCAGTGGTAAGGATGTCCATAGATAACCAGGTTTCAGTGAAAACTATTATATTGAACTTAAAAAAGTCAGATGAGTGAAGAAAGTTAAGTTACATCCTGAAGCCTCAAACATTTTAGTAGTAAACAGACAGATCAGAGGATGGTCCTATTGGTTTTTTTGTTTGAATTGATAATTGCTGGTACAGAGTTTACATACTTGACTGTTAGATCAGACTCTGTTTGTTCGTCTCACGTGAAGTGACTCCATTAGTTGTCTGTAGAACTCATGTTCATATATGGTTTTGTCCTTCCTCACAATGATGCCATTACTAAGCATTTTACTATTTTGTAAAAGAAGGGCACCGTAAACCGGGGCTACTTGAGCCCTGGGGGGGTTACTTGGACCCAAAGCAAAAAAAGGCTGGAAATGGCCAAAAGAAAGACATTTTTTAGTACAAGTGGTGTCATATAGACAGGAAAATCGTTCCACCGAAACGTATTAAAAGAGGGTGTTTTTTATCGCCTTGTATATACTTCTCACAATTTGTTTGCCAAAAATTATATAAATTCCAAGACATCATTATTTCACATATGATGCCATATATTGTTTTTGATTTGTTCATTGAGTTTTTGCAATTAAATGATCATGTCTCTAAAGAGTTATATTTCCAGACCCTATGTCCTAATTAGGCCCACTAGATATTTACATTGTTAAGTCAATGGAAAAAGGAGCCTGAGTCCAAGTACCCCCAACCTGGGGGTTTCTATGACCCAATTTAAAAAACAAAAATTTTATTNAATATAATCCAATATTATAAGGATATAATGTTAATCTCACCTTCGCACGATGGAACATTGAGTTCACAACATAAAACTGGTAGCATGGATCTCGCCCATCCAGGATTTTTAGAGTCTCCTGTGCTTTCTCTTTATCTTTAAACCCTGCCCCTTGTACGGCTGCTGCTTCACTCTCATCTGGCGCTTCACCCTCTGCTTTCTTGCGGTTGTTGCCCCAACCACCTTTTCGAGGACTCTCACTTTTGTATGGCTTGGCATCCGCATCCTCTCTTTTGTCAGACTTCACCTTAGGCATCTAGCAAAATTAATATGCATGCATTAACACCAAGAGTGACTTTCAATATTGAGAGAACTTAGAAATACTTTTTCAAATCTTTAACCCTCTTAGTGCTATCCTTCTTCCTGGAGTACTGGCGAGAAATGCGTAGGGTATTTTAATAAAATGTAGCAACTAGGAGAAAAAAACAATATAAATCAAAGAATAGCATAAGTCTTGTTCCATTTTCTATACTACAAAAGCTAATCATTAAGCTATTTGTTTACATATCTATATGCGGTTTTTTTTAATTGATGAGGTTAAATTGGTTAATAATTATAAATTTTCATTGGTTAATCTCTAATGATCATCAACAAATAGGCTTAGCACTAAGATTGCCCTTCATTATTAAAGGAAAGTTCACTTTATGAAATACTTAACTGTTGTTTAGAAATAAATAATCATCATCAGTTAATGATAATTTGGACTCATTATAGGTTATTTAAACTAATTTTTTAATTCTGATTGTAATCTTCTGCAGGATAAAGCAAAACAACTTAGATTAAATATCCCAGAACAATCATCACCTTCCTGTTTCTCTGTATATCCCAAGTTAAAGCCTTCTCATCAGAATTTTCTTCTTTTACTGGTGTTGTCCTTAGTTTCTTCATGTCACCATCAACTTTACGGTATGCATCAAGGAATGTTTGCTCTTTATCATCACTGCTGGAAATTTTAAGCCCATAACGCTCTGCCAATGGCACATAAGCATCAATAACTTCTAATGGTAAATAAGCACAGTTCTCCTTTGAGCGGTTATGAGCCCCAACCTGGGGGTTTCTATGACCCAATTTAAAAAACAAAAATTTTATTACAATCAGCGAAAAATTTTGTTCAAAAAAGCTTTTAAATCATCAAAAAATATTTATAAAACATAGTAAAAAATTAGTTATCAGCACAGGTTATGGAATTTAGGTATTATTTTGTTTGGAAACTCCAAACAATTAGAAATTTTGGGTTTACGGTAGCATCATGGGTATTTTTCATTATTACCTTAATTTGTCATGGTTTGTCTACCAGTCTTCTACATAGGCAGTGAGCACAAAGATCTTTGCACTATACGGGTTGCATCTTGTTAACTGCCTCCAGTACTTTGTTGTGTGCCATCTTGACATTCTCACTCATTATCTGTTTCGGGGATGTTAAATATGATCACATTACATGCCCTCTTCTGATGTTCATGGAATTCTCCAATGTTTATCTCAAACATATCATCAGATATAATGTCCTTGCGATTATTTAAACCTTAAAGGTGCAAGAAACTGCAGAAGCTACCTATCTCTTGAAAGTTTGCACAATGCAAATGTTAATCTCAATTATCCAGAAAATGAATTTTTTTGCAAATTTTTTTTGTTAATGGCTAATTTTTACATAAACAATTTTGGAATTTTGGCCTTTTCTTATTTAAGTTTAAAGCTTTTAGAATAACGTTAAAAATATTTTGTGTTAAATGCGAGAATTAATTATACGTATGTTTTATATTTCACATTTTTCTGAAAG
>KZ308609.1:576012-589485 GCA_000376725.2 Ladona fulva
AGACCCCCCTGCTACCTTGGACGATCCGACAATGAGCGCAAAATAAGAGAGATAGATGCTAGGACGAGTCGATTTAAGAATTCATTCTTTCCGCGAACTATACATGATAATAATAGGCTAAAAAAATAGTCCGAACGCCCGGTGTTTTCACCCCCTGCCACACGCCGTAAGGCGGCTTGCAGGGTATTTATGTAGATGTAGATGTAGATGTTGTATAAGTACTCTCGTACTAGGGATTTTCTATAAACACATGTAAGAGGTCCTCTGTGTACACAGATGAGGAGCAAAAATAATGGTCTGAAGATTATAAGATCCTTAGCCACTTGAACTGTTCTCAAACCAAGCCACTTGAAAGGGCCTAAGTGTGAGATGTCTCCCTCAAGTGATTCAATGCAACAGCTGTTAGAAAAGACAGATTACAAAAATGTTTCCTTTTCCTATCTATTTCCATAATAATTATGAGTACAAATTCTAAAAAATCAATGCAAAAAAAATCATAAGAGAATAATGGAAGTGGTGGAGGAATCATCGATCTTTGCTTATTTTCCTCAGTTACTATTATGGAACAATGGAAAAAGGACGCTGAAAATGAATTCTCTTTGCACAAACAGCCACGAGGAATACGATTTTGAGTTCATTTATTGCTACAGGTGCAAAAACAGGAATTTCTGGAAATTCGGGTGGTATGCAACCTTAATGAACATTAAACAAATTCTTATTTTCTTCATGCATAAAAATATTTCTTAACTAAGATATGTGGAAAAACATAGTTAATACCACTTTATAACAACAGCACATGAAAAAAGAAATTATTAACCCGAAGTATTTCTTCAGAAGAGGGGGGTAGGAAGTATAGATCCCACTGTGCGCTTAAGGGTTAAGGAATGAAGTGAGGCTTTGATGTCACTCAACTCCTTCTTAAAGTCATAGATTAGCACTTAAAAAACTCGGCTCTGTAAAGAGAATAGTCGGCCGGAGGGACGAAAAAGTTCGCGAGCGATGTTATCTTGCATTAGTTAAACCTCACCTTGAGTATGCTTGTAGTGTATGGGACCCTGCCGATAAGTGCTGTATTAAAGAATTAGAAAAGGTGCAGCGAAAGGCGATACATTTTGTGAAGAATTGCTACGATAAATCAGTGAGCGTATCTCAGATGCTCCAGAACACAAAATGGAAAACTTTGGAAGTTAGAATATTTCAACAAAGGATCAATTTACTGGATAAATTCAGAGAAAGCATGTTCAGAGATGCTACATAGGCCGTTCTGATAATGCAAGAAAGATCAGAGAAATAGATGCCAGAACCAATAGATTTAAGAACTCATTTTTTCCGCAAACGATACGCGAAAATAATCGATTAAGGAAATAGAGTCATGGTGCATGCACTCCCTGCCACACGCCAAAAGGCGGTTTGCAGGGTACAAACATAGACATAGACAGGACTTTTTAGTTCACTAAACTCACTATCTTGATTATTAGTGGCTTTCAAGTTTGAGATATAGTATTTACAGCAAAAGCAGTTACAGCAGCTTTTACTGTTCAAAGATTGTGTTTCGTGCAAGAATCCACAGCATGCAGAGGTATCATGGACAAACAGGCCACAGCAGAAACAACAAATAATAGATTTGGATGTTATCTCCTTCTCACAAGACACACAATTATTCACATGTGCTACTGACATCATATATATAAAGCAAATGTCTATCTGTCCATCTGTCTCTCTGCCCCCCTATTTATCTCAGAAACGGCTTGCCTTAGAGATCTGAAACAAACTACACTGTGTTTCTACGATGCTGAAACCTCCAGAAAAACTATTATCATCTCTGTAAATGGCCGGGTTCGAACCCAGGAGCCCATAATACGTTTCCATAAGAGATGAATGTAAATTACGTTTTCTTGACTTGCAGAGGTTGTTTATTTTATAAAATTAAACTAGAAACAATGGTCCTACGAAATTATGACAAGTGTCACAAGAAAGAAAAATGATCATAGAATCTTATTTTAGTGGTGAATCATTCATACAAATTCGAAATTGTGAGAACTTTGATTAATTACATGGAAAATTTGTAAAATTTTTCGGAAGTAAATAACCCATCCCTTTGATGACCAAAGCAATTGTTGAGCATTGTTTTCATGAGTTATCCAATATAAATACACGAGGATAAACAGTTAGTATACTTTTCCATAAGAAATGTACGTCAAATAGGTTTTCGTTACCTGCAGAGGTTGTTTCTTTTACAAAACTAAATTAGAAACAATAGTCCAACGAAATTGAGACAAGTGTCACAAGAAAGGAAAATAGCTTTGTCAGCTTTTTCGTTTCCTGCTATCCCTACATATCCAGGTACCCAGAGAAACTTGATGGTTATTCCCTCATTGTTCAATGAAGAAATGGCGGAGTGTATGTCCTGGACTATGTTGTCGGTTGGTGTAAATATGTCTATGGATTGGAGTGCGCTGAGGGAATCTGTGCAGATTAAAAAACATCCGGAGTTTCCTTCTATCCTCAGAAGAGCTAATTTAATTGCGGTCAGCTCGGCCGTGAAAATGGAGGATAGAGGGCTGAGCTTAGCTTTGACGATCCCATGGTGGGATGAGATCACTGCACAGGCACATGCTGTGTCTGATTTTGATCCATCTGTATAGACGGGAGTAAAGTCGGCATGGTTTTGCAAAATCTGGTAAAAGGACTGCTTATATTCTTCAGCCGTGGTAGAGGATTTGTGTTGTTTATGTAATAGAAAACTGATATTCGGGCAGGGCGTCAGCCAGGGAGGGTTTCTGAAATAGTCTTTATGGTAAAGATCAGGTAGGTTAATTTGTTGGGCTTGGATAAAATCGTTAAAACGAACATTCATCAGTCGCATAGCCTTGGCCTTTTGATTAAAAAGTTCTAAAAGCTGTGGGTTGGAGATCATGTCGTAGCATGGATGTGTCCACATCGATAGGATTTTCGTGGCATAGCTGCATATCAAAATGTTGCGTTGGATTGCCAGAGGTGGTTCTCCAGCATCAGCATATATGCTAAGAATTGGGGATGTCCGGTAAGCACTTGTTGCTATCCGAAGTCCGGTGTTATGGACGGTGGATAACGACTTTAGAAGCGACTCTCGTGCAGAGGAGTGGATGGCACATCCATAGTCCAACCAAGATCTTACCAATGCCCTGTATAAAAGAAGCATGGTGCTACGATCAGCCCCCCATGTGGATTTGCTTAGAAATCTTAAAATATTTAAAATCTTAAAACATTTATTCTTTAAATAAATAATGTGCTCGCGCCAGTTGAGGTGGCGGTTAAACGTTAGGAAGCGGGTTGAGGGTACGTATGTTAGGTTCCTACCCCCAAGAAGAAGTGTTGGGGGGATATGAATTCCACGTGTCCTATGGAAATGGACGCATTTTGTTTCCTATGTGGAAAAGCGAAATCCATTGACCTGTGCCCAGTGGTTGAGTTTTTCAATGCCAGTTGAATAAGGTTGGCGGCGATTTCAGGTTTGGTAGCATGACAGAGGTTTGCAAAATCGTCAATGAAGAGAAATCCCATCGTTTGTGTGGTTAGACATTCTGTGATGTCATTAATTGCTATAGCAAACAGTGTGACGCTCATTACCAAGCCCTGGGGGATTACGTTTTCTTGTTTGTAAAATTTTGATAAAGATTTTCCTATTTTAATTCTAAAAAATCGACTGGATAAAATATTTTGGATAAATAAAGGTAGTTTGCCCCTGAAACCCCATCTGTGTAGAGTCTTTAAAATTTTGTAACGCCAAACATTGTTGTATGCTTTCTCCATATTGAAGAAGACACCTATCACATGCTGGCGTCTAACGAAAGCTTCCTAGATAAGGTTTTCTGCCCGAGAGATGTGATCAACTGTAGAGGGGCCTTTTCGGAATCCGCATTGGATATTGGAGAGAAGGTTATACCTCTCAAGCCAACAAATGAGGCGGCAGTTAACCATTCTCTCCATCATTTTGCATAGGCAGCTAGTTAAAGAAATTGGCCTATAGTTGTCTGGTTTGGTCATGTCGTTTCCCTTCTTGGGAATCGGGATAACCATAGATTCTCTCCAGGGGCTCGGAAAACTGCCTTCGGCCCAGATTTGGTTGAAGGTATTCAAGATCTCAATAAGTGTTTCGTATGGAGTATTTCGAAGAAATTTGAGTTCGCAATCGCAGATGTTAGTTCCCACATGGTGAAAGGTTCATTATATGCAGCAGTAGGGCGTGCTTCGCTGAAGTCCAACCGGTTGGATTCTACCCATTCCCTGTGATTAATAAATTGAGCATCGTAGTTATCATTACTGCTCGTCTTCGCGAATACTCTACCAAACAATTCGCATATTTCTTGCAATGATGTCAACACCCATCCATTGATTTTTAGGCATGGGATATCCTGTTTGCGGCTAGTGCCTGTGATGCTTCTTATCTTCCTCCATACCTGGGTGATCGGTGTGCAAAGATTCATGCCGGAGACAAATTCTCTCCAAGAAGTTCTCTTGGCCTCTGTCACTACTCTCCGAGCTCGGGCTCGTAAGCATTGGAAAGAGGCTAAATTCCCCTCTGACGGGTATTTTTGGAAGAACCTGAGTGCCCTCTTGCACGCTTTCATTGCATAGGCGCACTCCTCATTCCACCAATGTACGGGTGTCCGGAGGGCCCTGTTGGAGGATTGTGGGATGCTGCTCTTTGCAGCTTCTATGAGAGAAGTGGCTAGTATTTCTGCGTTGCTCACTCCGTCAAGCTCGTTATCGTGGTAAATTTTTATGGTGTTTTTAAAGAGCCCCCAGTTGGCTTTTCGGATATTCCAATTGCCATTGTTGCCCTTAAGTATAATTTGCTTTACGGTTCCATTGGCAGCTGCTGCTAGCTTTTTATGCACCTGTCAACTGGTGCTCAGCAACTTCCTTCTGGGCCCCTCTTATCAGTTTGTTGGATACCGATTCAAAAGTCAGAGCCCCGTACTTTCAATGTGTTGTCACAACCACTTGTAGTCTTGTCTATAGTTGTGCAAAAGTAGGAAGGCACTACATTAATCCTCAATGGGTTAACCAGTTGCCTGGATCTTGCCAAAAATGTCCTTCTTTTACATCACATAACTTCTCAAGGAGTTGAAGTTCTTGTTCTTTGTGTCCAGCAATCTGCCCATCAGGTAAATTTTTTCTGATGCACACCCTTATCCTCAAACAACTTACAGAAGCTTATCCAAGCTCTGTATGCTGTCTTGGCCTCTTGTACATGCTGGAGAAGATGTGCTTCTACCATAAGGCATATCTTGGTCCTCACATGAAAATCCTTTTTCATGCAAATACCAAAAAAGAAAGCTTAGAGTTTGATAGTTTTCCCAATTTTTGAGCAACTTTAGTCAAAATAAACTTTTAAAAAGTACAGCTTCTTAGAAAATTTGAGCATTTACCAGCTCTATAGAATGAATGTGTTTATGATCTACCAATTATTTAAATTAATCAGCCAAAAGATGAACCAATTGACCTCTACCCTCATTAATTCTGCCTTTTCAAGAAAGCTATTTATGTAGCAATTCTTAATTTCATTATCATTGAATCTTCATAAGCATATCCCTTCTTAACAGGATAATTTTATTCTAACCTATATCTTCTAAAATTATATACAAGTCTTTCAAATACTTTTTTTTAATTACTGAGAATTAATTAAGACAGAGTACTTCTTATCACCATAGACTTGATATTTCCTCTCAACATTTAAATTCTATCAGTGAAAGGATTACTGATATTTTACTGTTTCACAGGAAAGAATTTCATTCAAATTTTAATCACAGAGTTTCTCAAAGCAGCATTCTCTTAAGTGTATTAATAATTTTTTAGGTACAAGAGTGATATGGACGGCAACTTCTACAAGATTAGAGACTAATTGCACATATTTCATGGGTTTTTTTGTCAAAAAATGTCTACTTAGTGGGTTCTACTACATATACAAGGGTAGTTCAATAAGACCTTCGAAAAAGATAGAAAATTTAATTATTTTTGGTAGTTTTTTTTCTATTTTTCAACCTTACCTCCTTTTATTTGTTTTGGCCATGACCTCTTCATTCAACGTGAACTGTTGTCCACCGAGTCATTTTTTCAAGTTTGGAAATAAAAAGAAGCCACTGTAGGCCAAGCCTGGTGAATACAGTGGATGTTGTAATAATTTGAACTTCAATTCCGTAATTTTGGCCATCGAAACTGCGCTGCTGTGCACCAGTGCATTGTCTTGATGGAAAAGAGGATATTTTCAAATGAGGACATTTCTTCAAGATTTTTTTGCTCAACTGGTGCAACAATGATGCATAATACTCTCCAATTATCATTTGACCTTTTCCCGAGTAATGATTCCGCGTGCATCCCAAAAGACCATGGCCATCACTCTGCCAGCCAATATCACTATCTTTGCCTTCTTCGGAGTCCGTTCGCAGTAAAAAACCTACTGTTTTGATGGTTCCTTGGTCTCTGGAGTGTAGTAGTGTATCCATGTTTTGACCACAGTTCTGTATCAATGCAGAAACTTGTCAGGATTGCAACGGAAAAGTGCCAAAATAGCCTCACAGTCGACCACTGTATTGCATTTATTCTCCTCTGAGAGCAAACGTGGCACCCATCTTGCCAAGACTTTTTTTAAATTCAATCTTTCGTGAAAAATTGAAAACACTGCACCTTGTGATGTGCCTGTGGCCTCAGCTATTTTGTGCACTTTTATTCATCAATCACTGAAAGCCATATAGTGGATTTTATTAATCATTTCATGGGTAGTCACTTCCACTGGACTTCCCGAATGATGTTCATCTTTTGTGAATGTACGGCCATATTTAAACTCATTTACCCAATTGTAGATAGTTGCAAACATATGAGTAAATGTGCCATGAACTTCATCCAACTCAGCTTTGATCTCCTTCGGAGTTAAGCCTTTTAAATATAAGTGTAACTTATATTTAAAAGGCTTAACTCCGAATCTACTTGAGACTCACTTTTTTCCATTTTTCTATATAAACAAAAGTTTTTTGCTTCAATCGCAAATAAAAATGAAACCATGTAATGGATATAACTGAGACTATAACAGCAAGCTAGTGAGTAATGATGCTTACTAAAATCAAACCATCTATGAGACTATGAGTATTAGTAGAGTCGAGGAGTAGTATTTCCGGTTTGGTACAAACTGCACGCAGTCTTGTGAGCACTCCATTTTTTTACATTATTGTATAATATCGGTTGTTAAATATTGGCTTAAATTGCTCACATAATGCCTTTCATTAATCAGTGCATAATTTGTAAAGATATACTTGCGCCTGAGAAGGAAATTAAGTGTGATAATTGTTTGTTGTCGCTGCATGCAAAATGTGGTAGCCTAACCCATAATGATGTGATCCAACTGAAAGTGCAAAATAGACGATTATTATAGACTGCTGTGGTTCCAGAATATAACTACAATTTTGACCAATTAGTTTTGCCTTGTATTATTAATGAAAGTATGATGCTAAAAAAATTAGAGTGCTCCAATTGGAATCCTTGGATACCAGTAAGGGGCCTGGTCCTGATTTGATTTCTCCATTACTTTTAAAGTCCTTGGCTTCAAATCTTGCTGCTCCCCTTACTTTTATTTTCAACTCTTCTCTTTCAAATGGTATCTATTCCTTAAAATTCTCCATCATAACACCTATATTTAAGAGTGGTAATAGAAACAATATTAAAGAATACAGGCCTGTCACAATTCAATCAACTATTGCTAAACTGTTTGAAAGCAGTATCCTTGATATTATTATTCCTAGTCTGAGACCCACCATTAGCCCAGATGAACATGGGTTTCTTGAAGGTAGATCCACAGCTACTAATCTACTCACATTCCAAACTTTTGTACTTTCCTCTGTTCACTCAGGTATCCAAGTTGATGTGGTGTACACAGATTTTAGTAAAGCCTTTGATAAAGTCAGCCATCCTCATCTACTTGCCAAGTTAAAAGCATATGGTATTCGTGATACTCTATTTAACTGGTCTGAAAGCTATCTAACAAACCATATCTAAGTGTGAAAATTAATGATGTGCCCTCTTCAAGGATTAATATTACATCTGGAGTTCCCTAGGGATCGCTTTTGGGTTCCTTTATGTTTTTACTATTTATAAATGACATAGACCTTGGTTGTATTGTACATAAGTTGTTATTTGCTGATGATCTAAAATTTTATGTTGCTATCGAGGCTAAAGAAGACTGTCATAAACTGCAAAAAGGAGTTAGGAATCCAATAAAATGGTGTGATGCAAACAATATGCATCTTAACCTGGACAAGTGTAACATAGTCTCGTATTATAAAAATAACAAACCAATTTTCTATTCCTACAATATTAACAACAAACCCCTACAAAGGATATCCTCTGTGAAAGATTTAGGTATCACTATGACATTTGATCTGACTTTTCGTGCTCACATTGATAACATTTACAATAAAGCATCCCATCTTATTGGGTTCATATGCAGGGTATCTAGAGACTTCACAGACCCAAAAATTATTGCTATATTATATGAAACTTTAGTTCACTCCATTTTGGAATACTGTGTTATGGTGTGGTTTCCCTATTATGTTGTATATATAAATAGGCGGGAGAAATTACAAAACAAAGTAATCAGAATAATAGGATACAAGTTAGGTTATCCATACTTGGATATACCCTATGATTATATTAGACTTGCATACAACATACCTCATTTAGAACAGAGAAGGCAGTTTTCAAACCTAAAATTTCTCAAAAAAGTATGTAACCATAGAATTGATTCTGATTACTTGCGCAGCTTCATTACATACCATAATCCCGGATATAACCAGTGTAGACCAAACCTCTTCAATATACCATATTCTAGAACAAATTACATGTTCCATAATCCTATATATCATATGATGAGCCTAGAAACTGTGGTCAGTATGTGTTTCAGATGTATCCTTGTTAATGATTTTTATATTTAATGACTTTTTATATTCATTTGCACTCTTTTTGTTCATTTATATTGCATTGAATTTTGTATATTTTACTTGTACTTTAATATGTGTGCCAATGTATCAGAACTTATCTGATATAATTATAATGCTGCAGGTTTTGATTCGTTTTATTTTATACTTTATTACTTTACTATGTTTTCATAAATGTACCAAATCTCCTTGTAAAAGGGTGACTGCCCGTATATTGGTAAATAAATAAATGAGCACCATCTCTTGGATTTTCTAAGGACTTATTGAATGACCCTCGTATGAAACAATATACCATAAGCATTTACCGTTGCATTAATACCGAAGTTATCCAATAAACAAAAGAAAGTCATCCAATGAAAATGTGTCGAATTATAAAGTATGTTGTGGAAAAGCATACTAATGATACACCTGATTGTCTATGAGTGTATAGTTACAGTTACTTCAAGGAAAAACTTTTCAGAAGAGCAAACATCAATAAACCATCCTAAGAGCTTGTACAGGATAGTCTGTTTCAGTTTCGTTGGAAGTTTTAAAATCTGCTTCAAAAAGAAATTAACTCAAAAATGTACTAAAATGAGAAGTGTTATTGCACAGTCAATGAATACTCTTATGACAAACACTTGGAGTAAAGCTACTCTACTTGATCCTTGTGTTCAATAAGTAATTTTTATGTTCTTTTTGCATTAATTGTACATGAATTCTAAGAACAGGATATTTATTATGTTTTTTCCTGATGAACCCAATGCTTACTGTCATCTGTATGGTTTATGGAGAATTGTTATTATTATTATTCCCTTAAACATTAATTATCTTTTCACTGGCATCTCATGTACTAAAAACACTCCAGATTGGCATTTGCCAAGACAATGTACTTTGTGTTCCTCCAACAACTGGTATCAAATCAATGTTTATGAATGATTCAATCATGAAACCTTTTGCAATTTAATGGAACCCTTTCAAATTGAAGATATAAAGATTGCAAAAATCATGAAATAACACATAAAATAAACATAAATAATAGGCCATAAAATAACCAACAACAAAGTACTAAAAGCCCTCACCCTCTCTACAGATGTTACAACAGAAAAACCCCACCCACACCTCCTCCACCCACACTTAATCCCCCCACACCTTCAGAAAAGATAAAAGACTGACCACTCACTTCGTCTATTCACTTCCTTTGTGGAGACCCCCCAAGGACGAAAGCCTTGCTTCCGAAATTATCATTGGACTTCCCAGAAATCGGTAATCCGGAGCTTCCCGTTTGTCTCTGAGCAAGAGTTCCGCTTGCCGAAAAACGGCTTACGGTGTGTTTTTATGCCTCTAAGTTATCTAATACCTACAGCATATTTTTAATTTAAGCATAAATTTAAGGAAATACCAAAAACACTCTATCAGTATATTTGTTAATGTACAATGTTTTCTTTGCGTGTAAAATGTGATTTTCAAGAAGCATTTTGTTCCTTAATGTGTACAGAATAAAGTTTATTTATTAAACACACACTAATGTCTAAAACACTGGAAGGCCACAATAATTCCAATTTAAAATATGTAACGAATTAACCAATTTTTGGCCAAAGTTGCAAAAATTCAACAATGGTTTAATGTGAAATTGCTGTGTTAGAAGTAAATTTTTGATCTTTTATATTGATAATTTTGTATATAAAGTCCTACAATAATTTTTAATGTAGAAATATTATCTGTAATAATTATTTCATTTCCATATTTTTTTAATTTGTGAAATTTTGTGTATAATGAGTCTAATGGAAGTTAAATATTTTACTATATGATCAAAATTTTCTGTGCATTTGATATTGATATCCCTTGTTTGAATAATATTCATTAAATATCTTTCATCCTCTAATTCTGAAGAGATATTTTCTCCTCTAGTTTGAAGACCAAATATGCAATTGAATGTTACAAATTTGCAACTTTGTTGGAACAGGGACTACAGTCATTAGGATTTCTTGGCCTATTGCCAGATGTTTGCCCCATACTCTTTTTGTATATTATAAAGTGATTAAAATAATGATTTGAAAAATTTTATCCTGATGACAACACTGGTTATTTGAGTACTTGAACAGTATTTATAAGTAGCAGTTTACAAACTATGAGCTACTAGAAGACCCTTTCTGTTTTGCAATTCGATGCATAGCCACTAAAAAAATGAAGAACATCAAAGTGCCCAACTAAAAAATACTATGAAGGAAACAAATAAGTTCCTATCTGATGCACATAATAACAAGTTTCCTTACCTTAGACTAAAGAGTTAGCTTACCATCTTTTCATCTTCAGTATCATCCTCAACATCCCTTTTGGTACGTGTGTCTAAAGCACTGGAGAATGTGCATTGAAGCAGCAACAAGCATAGTCCAACTATATGAGAAAAACATAAACATTAATTAAGTATTGACACAGTCTTTAGTCATGGGTACTTTAGAAAAAATAATAAACATAATTGAAAGATAATCATTATAAGATATTGATCAGACAAAAATTTACATGAGAATCTGATGTTGATGTTCATTATGCAAGATGTATTGCTAATGGAGATTAATCAATCATAATAAATTATTAAAATTATCCCAATAAAATCAATAAAAGGATTATAAGAAAGCTGAACTCTTATAGCACAGGCATATCTCCCAAATCTCACATGTAAAAAATTCCTTGTGAGCCTCTGCATTGTCACAATTAGAAGCCTATAAATCAATTAGATAAGCGATGGGAAATGCATGGTTCACATACTTTAATTTAGATGAAGAAGAAGAAATTGAAAGAGAAAAAGTCTGCCACGGCTGGGAATCGAATCCCACTCCCCAGGCGAACCCTCTCCCACTTTCCAGGCGGGTGCTCTGTCCTCTAAGCTACCACGACAGAAGGATCCCTCCTTCAATTTCTTGGGCTATGATGGGACTCTGTGTACTATGGAGGGTCCATCAAGGATGGCTCTGAACTCCTGCACACACATGGGACATCGAAGATGCCACTTCACCATCATAGCAGACTTCCTTAAGACCAGGAAGCATGCGTTTCCAATCGCTTATCTACTTCGCCGTACTTTTTCTCTTTCAATTTCTTCACATAAGTCAATTAAAAGAAAATTACATATGATGCTGAAATTTCCAAATTTGGCATTTATCTGAATTTGTTACCACATTTGATATAGATTTTTCTGATTAAAGTAGTCAACTAACACTTTGGCAATTTCAGCATACAAAAATGGATGGCATTCTAAGGGTTTATTATCAGGCGGCAATTGCTATACACCTTTGGAAATTTATTACTATCTGAAGAATTTGTTGTGGCTGCCTTCTCAAATAGGTATTTCATCACTGTCCATTTGATAGAAGAATAAAGTCATTAAATTAAAGGAGGTGAAAATATTCGGAGTATATTTCCAGGAATAAAGAATAATAAGACAATACATAAAAATTATTTAAATAAAATGGATATAATCGGAGTTGGCGAGGTGAGAAGAGGAGGATGTGGAGAAGCGAAGGGAGAAGATTGCATGCTGTTTTATTCTGGAGATATGAATGGAAATGAAGTTGGTATAATGGTAACAGAAATGGAGTTGGTAGAATGGTAACAGAAAAAGTCAAGGGATCAGTTCAAAGGGTAAAATATTTAGGAGACAGGCTTATAACTATGAGGATAGAGAGCATACTGAAAGACTTGCTAGTCATTCAAGTATACATGCCAACAACAAGTCATCCAGACAGTGAGATAGAAGAAATGTATGAAAGGATAGAAAAGGAAATGGAAGAAGGGAAAAACTGCTGTAAGATAGTAATGGGGGATTGGAACACGGTTATAGGAGAAGGGAGAGAGGAAAATATAGTTGGAAAGTATGGAATCGGAAAGAGAAATGAAAGGGGTGACAGGCTCCTACAATTCTGTAAAAAAATAAGATGATGGTGGCAAACACTTGGTTCAAAAATCATATCAGACAACTATACACTTGGAAGGCACCAGGTGATCGGTACAGATGCCAAATTGACTATAATATGACAGAACAGAGATTTAGAAATGGGATAACGAAAACATGTGGGCTACCGGGAGCGGACATAGAGAGCGATCATATTTTGCTGATGGCAATAATGAACATTAGGATTAAGAAATTTAGGATGGCAAAGAAGAAAAACATATGGAACTTATGTAGGATTGAAGAAATAGGGAAGGAAGAATTTGGCAAAAGAATTGGTAATTGTATGGAAAAGAACAAAAAGGAGGTGGAAATTTCTGAAGAAAACTGGATAAGAATGAAAGAAAATATAACGAAAAAAGCAAAAGAATTGATTGGTTATGTTAAAGGTGTGAGGAAAAAGAAACCATGGGTGACAGATGCAATGATAAACAGAATGGAAGAGAGAAGGCAAGCTAAAAAGAGAATGGATGAGGAAGGAAAAAGGAAATACAGGAAACTGAATAATGAACTGAGAAGAGAATGTGAAAAGGCGAGGAAGAAATGGCTTGATGAAAAGTGCAACGAGATAGAAGA
>KZ308609.1:595412-606981 GCA_000376725.2 Ladona fulva
GCGTGGGAGAAGACAGAATATTGATGGATATTATTAAGAAACGGCAGAGAAACTGGATTGGACACTTCCTAAGGCATGAAGGACTATTGAAAATGGCAGTAGAGGGAGCGGTGGAGGGAAAGATGAAGAGAGGGAGAAGGAGAAGAAAGCTTTTGGATGAAGTAAAAGGAAGAGAAGGATATGCAAAATTTAAAGCTAAAGCCTTGGGAAGGACATTATTTTAAAACCAATGACGCCAAGGACCTGCCATTCGGCAGAAAACCAATGATAATGATGACATAAAAATAATTAAGACAAATGTCCAGAGAAAAGTAGTTGAAAAACAGTAAAAGCTTTACATAACCAATGTTAATTTATGAAATTTAAACAATAAACTAACCAACAAACAAGATTCAACCACATTTATCTATATAACTATTGCAAAAAACAAAATATTGAAAATAATTTTATTAACAACAAAAATTCCACTTCTTTAAAATTTTTATTGCAGAATAATTGCTGAAACAGAAACATAAGTGATGTTCATGACATATATAAAATTTCTCTTACTGTGGAAGCTGGTTAGTTTAATTAAGTAAAGTGCAGTATCTTAAAGCTTTATTACAACAAAGATAGGGAATGTATATAGAGTGTTTCAGTTCAAGATTATGAATGTAACACAGTCAAATCAAAAAATTATAAAATTTTACTATATCAAGAAATAAAACACAATGAATTTTTTCTCACAATTTTTCTGTAATATCTTATTTGAATTCTATGTTCACATTAAATTCTGAAGATAAAGGGCTATTGACTATGATGGTAAACATTATGGCCCGTTATTATGATAGTTTGCTAGAGATAAAGTGAAGATTACGGTTAATATCCATGGTATTATGAACTTAAACTATCAAAAAGTATTATAATACAGAGCCCTACAGTGAACATTAAGTAAAACCCATTTTAAGCATGAAAATAATAATAATTTTTTATTTGTTACTGATCAAATACAGGATAAAGGCTACATCAATAAAAAAACTTGTAAAATTATGAGGTAAGGGTATAAAATAAAGTTTATGAGCAAAAAAATTAATGAAAGGAAAGATAATCACCAATGAATTTAAACATTTTACCAAGTAAGAAATTTTTGAATTTTGTCTTAAAGGAAGATGAAGCCTTTATGCATTTGATTACATTTGGTATTTTATTATAGAATGAAAAGCCCAGATTGGTTGGACTCCTGAATGAGTAGGATGCCTGAACAGAGCCTATGGGTGCACCGCACCCGGGCGGCGGCATCTAAAGGGCAGCATCGGAAGCGTAGTACTATTAATTGCCATTATTATTATTATAACAACACTATTTGTTGTAGGAAGTTCTCTCGGGATATCAGCCGGGTCACTGCTTCGTAGTCCATCGACGTTTCGGCACCTTCCTCTGGTGCCATCTTCAGGTTGAAGTGCCGAGTGTTGTTCGAATAAGGACGTCCAATGAGAAAGTGGAAGGGAGGCAAAATTAGGTATATAAGCCCAGACTCTAACAACACTCGGCACTTCATCCTGAAGATGGCACCAGAGGAAGGTGCCGAAACGTCGATGGACTACGAAGCAGTGACCCGGCTGATATCCCAAGAGAACTTCCTACATCAACTTCGCCGGGAAAATACCAGATTATTCTTAACACTATTTGTTATTTTCTGTGTGATAGACACGACTTATCTAGGAGAGACTAAGATATGAAATCAAATATTGGCAAACTTTTTGAGGAAAGAATTAGGGATAGACGAGAAAGGAATATTTCTTCAGTGGACTTAATCGAAGTTACTTATGTTGCGATACAAATTTTATGGGAAACTTTCACATTTAGTTGCAAAAAATAGATTTCATACAAATCATATCATTTTAACGTATTTGCATTGCGAGGACAATGTTACTCGAAAGTAATGTGAACTATTAAAAATTTACTATCCTGTATGTTATTTACCATATCAACATATGGAATATGCATCATTAATTGTTAATAATGTTTTGTGGTCAATGTAGGCTGGGGAACAAAGTCATAAAAAACAGTTTTTCAAATTAATTCAAAATAATTTTTACCTGCAAATCAAGAAATGTATAGTTCTGGTATTTAATTTTAAGGGGCGGCAAATTATGTTTGCAGCAGGTAGGCTGGTTGCAGCTCTGTGCATGAACATCTGGTATGAGAAGGTTATTGTGATGAGGAGTTCATGAGTGACAACATTGATGGCAATGATGTAAGTCATGTTCCTTCAATCCATCACAGATTAACTTCAGGCATCAACTTTACCTAAGTAATTCAATAAAGTGTTGTATTAAAATTAATTATCAATTAATTATTAGGATATTTCTAAAATCATATCTATAAGAGTGGAATATTTTCATTTGCTTTTTGAAAGTACAGGATTGAGGACATTGTGTCTTGTATATCTTTTTGTATTGTCTTGTTAATGGCTGACATGATATGAAGTTTATTGGGAAGTTATTGCATTATTCATAGGCTCCTTGTGCTGCAACTGCATTGGAATTTCTCCACAGCAGAAGTTAAAACAAGAGCCTCATTCCTCATCTAGCCTCATCAACTCTCCAAATCTTTTAAATGCCACTGGTGGAGGGAATGAAGATAGAACCAGCCTTTGTGGTGATGACAGAGGATAGAAAAACATATACCTTTATCCTCAGGCAACCATTGGCTATTGAAATACTTGTACACCTTGAATATCATAACATTTGGTGTCATTATTAGGCCTAATTTAAAAAATATAATAAATAAAATAANAAAATAAATAAAAAATATATAAAAAATATATAAAAGCTCATATACATTTTAATTTCCTCAACTGTGATACATAATGAGGTTAGGTTAAAGAGAAGCCCACTTTCTTTATCGGCCAAACCTTGCCAATAAAGGGTCCGAGAATTATAATATAAATGAACAGTATAGTTCCCACATGGAGGCCTATATAGAAGTAGTTGAAGAGACATCAAACAAACATCTTATTTATCTTGTATCTTATGATTTTTGAGTAGTTTTTATTTAAAATAAATTCGCTTTTACTATTAAATTTCATGGGAATCATCGATAACTAAAGCAAACTTAAATTTACCATTATACTTGGAAATTATTTTCTTTTAAGAATATAGTAGGTGGGTCCACGAAGTTCTTAATACATCAATTTATGAGAACGGTGCGACTATGAAAATGCTAATAAATAACAATCATCATTAACACGTTCCACAATATCGGGCAAACCAAAATGTTGTTAATTAATAATTAATTTATGGATAGCTTTGCGAGATCAACTTGTGAATCATATGAATTGTCGATATTGTTTTTAGTTTTCCGAGGAAGCAATAATGCATCGGTATATTGAAACCAATAACCTAATTGCTATATTTTGAACCTACCTTTCACTTCTGAGGTGATAATGCAAATGGACAATTAATAACTCTAAAAATTAAACGAGGGATGCGTAAATCCGTATTCTTTGACGATCCTGCTTCACGAAGTCACGCGTAAATAATCGTTCAGGAATAAATCTGTGTTCGGGTTTAGTTTTGGGATCACATCGATATTTTGTCAGCTTTACTCCGATAAAAATATGACAGATGTAACTTTAGTCCAAATCATGTTCAATCCTGAAACGACGAGCATAGAGAACGGCAAGAGCAACTCGACCGTGAGGTGGGTGATCATAGTAATGAGATCTCGTCCATACCTGCGATAAGATGAACTACGGCGTGGGACCTTGCGTGGAAGATGAATGGAGTCATGTCGTGATACAGGAGCGCAGTTCTCAGGACACTCTTCGTTTATGCTAAAAGAGGCGAACTGCTAGCTAACGCCGGCCAACGAAAAATCAATATCTGAGGGAGTCAAAGCGACTGCTACGCTACGAACGGTGAAGTTGCCCCCATATAAGCGCGGGGGCGATTTCTCTGACCTTTCCCTTCCAGACGCCCACGAGCCAAAAAGCCCACATAAACGAAAAGCATATCCAATTTAACTGAACCAAAAGTACTCAAGATAATGCAACCGGCTTCCCCTTATAACGAAATTAGTGTGTGTATTAGAAAAAAATCATATTAACCTACAGATAGTGTAATCTAATAAACCCCTTAACAAGAAGAAGCGAAAATTTCATTACGTGCACCAGAAAAATTAAAAATAAGCTCTTTTAAAATGGTTCGTTCGCAGTGAACGAAATTATCACGCTATTCAAACCGTTTTAAATACGAACTTGTTAATTACAAATAAAAGTCACAGAAATCCAGACATATTTTGAAATCTGAACCAAGCTGTAATTTCAACTATTCCAAAACAATTTGTGTGGTATTAAGAGTAGCGCTAAATAAGTATAATTTTATTGTTCTTTGTTGTATAGAGAGAAAAGTAATCGATAAAACATTAGCATCTTAATGGGATTAATTCCACCGTGATCCGTGTCCGAAATGCGAAAAATGGTAATTTTTATAAAAAAGTGCATGTTGTAGATCGATACTGCCGATTTTCGCCAAGATGATGTAATCATCAACGAGAAATTACACACCAAGGGAAAGTCTGAATAATAAGTAGGCTTTTACTTGTAAAAGTATGATACTCGAAAATCGCTTCTAAAATTCATAAAACACGATTTTCAAATTTTAATCCTATTAACGGACATAAAAATTTTTACGTCCGTTAACATACAGCAAAAGAGACTTTAGCTTCATTTTCAGATAGAATTCGTCCTGAGTAGACGAACAAATAGCAAGATTGGTTAAAAAATCATACTTTTCACACAACACATTAATCGTACGGTTAATTATTAATTTTCTTTTCTTATGCAACCATTTCAGAGATCCGGTAAGAACGAAAATATGGACCCAAGAATCCTTTTTACACAGTATCCACCAAGAAAGCCTAAGATCTTTAACGGAAATAACTTTTTCTACGCTGGGCACATTCTTTTCTAAACTTTCACGGGAAATATATCAGGGCTGAACACCTCTCAACATAAATTAAAGACGATAACTAATAATTTCCTTCCTAAACTTCATCGCGGAATTAAATTCGATATCACGGGGAATAAAGTTGTAGAAGAATGAAGCGCTATAAATGCGCCTGTTATTGTTTCTTAAGGAAATTTCCATCGGTGCACGTCTTTTAGAAACTCAGCTCGACACCATGACGAGAACTAAAGTTATCACTATGTGATGAAATATTGGTCCGAATGACTCACGAATTCTCGCGATATTCTCGAAATCGCGGTTGGCTAGAGCATGATAATTGATCAGTCTCTGAATTTATAAAATTATAAAAATATTCCAGATATTATTAACACGATTTTATACAATCATCACAAAAGAAGGGTTATAAAAAGCAAGTTGAGTCCATAGCTTGTTCAGTTTCATTTTTTAATTTCCGGTCAGTCAGAATTTCGGTTTGCTGGCTTTTCAATTTCAAATGTTTTCAAACTCGACGAACGAACACACCAAAACTACTCAACCTAACCGACTTTCCTTACTTCTCCTCGCAAATGCAGCCCTCCCTTCAAGTACACTTTAGGAATCGGTATTTTTCAAACAAATTAAGAGGATGTTTTACTATTTGGCTTCTTGTGATCCAATACATATCATCCGATAGCAACAGAATCGCCTGTCGAATTCGCCGGTGAAACTTAAAGAAAATAACTCAAAGGTAAGGAAAGAAAGAAAGGACACTCGTCCTCAATGCATCATTAAATTGCCAACTAAATTTTTACTTGTCGAAACTGAATCAAATGTTGTCTGACGCCTATTATTAAGTTAAGTAGAAACCTCAAACGACAACTGAAATTTTTGGAAAAGTATATTTACTAGGGAGAAAAACCAGCATGGAAACGTGAAAGAATCACACGAATGAGACTGGTTGGAGACCTCAGAAGAAAGCAGGGACGAGCGAAATATATTTATGGAACTTATTGCTTAGTGAAGAGGACTGCAGACGGACTGAATTCGACTTTTACTATTGGAATATTACAAAAGGTTACTCTTGAAGTCAAACGAAGAATATTGGCGCCGCATTCAATCTTTCAGGCCATCCATTTTGATGTATTTCAAATTTCATTTTTAATGAAAATTAATTTTGCGAGAACTAATGTTAAATTTCTATTCAAGGCGCCCGTGCCTCGGGAAGTTCTTTGCATTGCTAAAAGATAATTTTTAATGTAATGCGATACCTTAAATTTTGCTCTTGGTATCTATAAACTTTCTATAAAATGAATATATATAAATACATTAATGATTATTCATGGTAACCATGAATTTATTTCTACAAATAAATTGATAAACTGGTTTCTAAATCAGATCCCGTAGCAAGGGTCTCCTGGGTACCATGGAAACTAATAGCCATAAAATAAACTACACGAGCCCCCGTTTATGAGATCAGAAATACTGTTTATGATACAGAAGGGTTATTTGATGAGAGAACCGGCTTGCTTAGAGGTGGTAAAAAGAAATTCTGAATGAAAAATAATTGTAGGACGTCCCTGAAGAATTTCCTTCCTTTAAATCTACATATGTACCCTGAGCGCATTACTCTAGAGCAGAGACCGCGGGAAAATTTAATTCTTAAATAACATCAATTTTTTCGATTTTTCTCCCAGTATCAGAGCGGCCTATGTAACAAGAAGGACCCATAATATTTGCAACATCTTCTAAGAGTATACCTTCTCTGAACTTATTAAGTAAATTAAGTCTTTGTTCCTCAGATCTTATCTTCTATCATCTACAGATTCCTATCCTGGGTCCTGAAGCACCTCAGTAACACTCAATGGTTTGCCGTAACAATTCTTTACGAAACGTATCACCTTTCGCGCTACTTTTTCTAATTGTCGTATAGAACACTTCTCTGCAGGATCCTATTCACTACATGCGTACTCAAGGTGAGGTCTAGCAATATAACGCAAAGGAACATCGCTTACGGATATCAGGATTTTAAGCTTTCCTGGTGCATTGAATGTATAAATGATTCTCGGGTTTCCACCCAGGTAAGATCTGGTGACATTGCTGTCGCCAACGTTTCGATGACATACTCTGTCATCTTCCTCAGATCTTATCTAGGTGGAAACCCGAGAATCTTCTATAAAATCGCTCAAGGACTTTTTCTTCGTTCTTACCGACTATTTTCTCCACGAATCCGAGTTTCTCTTAGTGCTTCCAACAGTTTCTCAAGTGCTGTACCACAATAACACGGGTTTGGGTACCTCATGCTAAGTTTTTCCTGAGGATTACTCCAAGATATTTTACAGATTCCAGTGCTAATAAGATCTTTTATCTCTAAGAGGCAGTACGAATAATCATTGACAATAGATTTTCTTTCGAAGAATTTAATTACTGAACATTTGTCAACATTGAGCTATAATTGCCAATCTTCACCCCATTTCGCAACTCTATCTGAATAATTCGAAAGGGTTCATCCAATCTCTCAGCTATCTATTTCCTATAAATTACCATGTCTTCCACAAATATCCTAACATTACTAACAATAAGACCGTTGAAATATACAAAATAGTAATAGTAACGGTCCAATAACATAACACTGTGGGATACCCGAGGTCAGGCCACTTATCTATTATTGATGCATAAAATCTGTGGAAGTTTACACATACAGTAGTTCTACACGGCTACTTTTTTTGCGATTATCATCGTTTATATAAATCAAGGTATGTACTATGGATAGAGGAAGCTACATTCCTCAATTTAAGAAGAGGAAAATATCCGTAGATGATGTCGTTCTGGAAATATTGCTTAAGTCCAACTGTGAGATATCTGATAAATCCAGTTGCTCGAGTAATAGTGAGAACAGCACTATGTTTAGAAACTATTTAAAAGATTTTCACTGCCTTAAAGAGTAGAATCCAGTAACTTGGCCTCGACTTCGTGGTAGTCTTCCACCATGAAGATCAATAGAAAATGTTCTAAAAACATGGAAGGGCTCCATTGGATCATCATCATACCTGGGGTGCTATGCCCTATCTTTCCGTAACGAACGGAATGAGTACTCCCAGAATTCCGAAGAAGGCTCTCCGTAACGACAGGAAGTAGAATTCCGTGACATTGGGTATGCCCTATCTCCTCTCGCTTACGATCGTTGCGAGTAAGTTTCATCGTAACGGTGTTGCAAAGTTTACGTATGCTACTGACTTGCTCGACTACATTCTCATCAAAGCGCATGCGCATTGGCGAGTATTTGCAGTCTGCTAGGCGGGTGTTTACATATATTATGAATTCTGAAGAGTAAGGTCAGAGGTCAGTGGAAAATATTGTCATATCATGGAAAAAGTATTTAAATAAATTTCTATTTAGCGAATGGGTCACCTCTCCGTAAAGTAAGGAAATCGTTGAGCCCCTCTATAGAAATTGTATACGTTGATTTGTCATTTTTAACGTGATTAAGAATAGGCCATCGTTTACGGAATAGAATGTATTCGTTTTATGCTTATGATTAGATATAGTAATGACTGAAAGCATCGAAGTCGATGAAAGTATATTGTAGATATGCGAAGCACGTGGCATAGTGTGAATTACAAATCCTCTTTTGGGTTTCCTTGCTTTGCTTTTTGATCATCATGTTGTAAGAAACTAACAGAAACTATTTAAGATATAATTTTTTTGTGAACAGAATGTAATTAGTTGTGTTTACGTTACAGCTATACTTTATAAACTTGTACAAAATGTCGCGTATGGTAGGGGGAAATGAGACTTTTATAACTTTTCCTTAAATGTCATTTAGATATAATTGTTTGTAACGTGCCGGCCTGGGTAAGAAAAAGTCGATGTAGAATTAACGAAAAAAATCTTTATCTCAGTAGGATACACAAAAATGACAAAAGAAAGGCAGGATCCGCTTGCTTCTGCCGCCAATTGCCCTCCAACTCCTCTTACCAGGTCCCTCGGCTAACTGTCCCCGGAGATTTTCTCCTCTCCGCGAACCTTCCGGCGCCGCCGCGCACTCTCGCGGCCACTCCCGCGAAAAACAATAGTCGGGGAAGAGGCCGCCTATGTCTATGTGATTACTCTGCAAGCCGCCTTTCGGCGTGTGGCAGATTAGTTAGGTAGTCAACTAAATTAGGGGGTGCATGCACCATGACTCTATTTCCTTAATCGATTATTTTCGAGTATTGTTCGCGGAAAAAATGAGTTCTTAGATCTATTAGTTATACTATTTCTCTGATCTTTCTCGCATTATCGGAACGGCCTGTGTAGCATGGTGAACGCATTATATCTGCTACATCATCTCTGAACGAGCTTTCTCTGAATTTATCCAGTAAATTGATCCTTTGTTGAAATCTTCTAACTTCCAAAGATTCCCATTTTGCGTTCTGGAGCATCTGAGATACACTCACTGATTTATCGTAGCAATTCTTCACAAAATGGATCGCCTTTCGCTGCACCTTTTCTAATTCTTTAATACAACATTTATCGTCAGGGTCCCATATACTACACGCATACTCAATAAGAGGTCTAACTAACGCAACATAACATCGCTCGCAAACTTTTTGTCGCTCCGACCGACTATTGTCATTGCGAAGCCGAGTTTTTTAAGTGCTTTTCCGCATATATTATGGATGTACTCCATGTTATTCGTGAGAGTTACTCCAAGATATTTCACTGACTCTACTGTTAATAAGTTTATCCCACGGAGACTGTACTGATAATCTTTAATAATAGTTTCCTTCGAAGAAGTTAACTACTGAACATTTGTCTACATTTAGCTCTAATTGCCAATCATCGCACCATTTCATAATGTTATCTAAATCATTCGACAGGGTTAGTCTATCCTCTTTACTTTCTATTTCCCTGTAAATTACCGTATCGTCCGCAAATATCCTAATTTTACCATCAATAACATTGCTAAGGTCGTTAATGTATACTAAATATAGTAACGGTCCGATTACACTACCCTGTGGGACGCCCAAGGTCACCTTAACCACATTAGAACTAATACCGTCCAGCACTACGCGTTGCCCTCTTTCGGAGAGAAAGTCCTTTATCCAGTTTATTACCTCTGCATTGATTCCTGCAACGATTAATTTGTACAATAATTTATGATGAGGCACCTTATCGAAATCCTTCCGAAAATCTAAAAATACCGCGTCAACTTGCCTTTTATTTGCGGCATATTTTAGGATATCATGTACTATAATGCCAGTTGAGACTCACAATATCGTGTATTTTTATTGATATTGGTAAATGGTTTTAGAGCAATAGTGATTGAGTGAACACTTTAAATGTAATTCTAAGACAAATGAAATCCAAAATTTTCCCCCTACAAAATTAGCAATTAATTCTTGAAATGAGCAAAAAAAACTGTTTTCGAAAATATCAATATTGAAGGAGAACCCCAGTTATATGTTTTCCAGACCTAAGTCAGACTCTGTTTGAGATTTACTTAGTTTTATTTTAATTCATTGCGTTGCCTCATTATGAGGCTTAAAAAAGAGCAAAGATAGCTTAAGGGCACTCTATAGTGCATAGAAAGAGCAGTTTTCAGAGCGTTGGGTTTTTCATCTCCATAACGGCTTACTGAGAGATTAATGAGCTTTATTTTTACCATTCGACGCTTAAAAGATGTAGCTATGATGCAAACGATTTTTTGTATTCATGTTATGAACTGCATTAGATAAAAAAATTAGGAAACATATCAAAATATTGACCCTTTTCGCTAAAGTGCTACTTGGCTGTAAGATGCGATAGACAGTTAATATTTCGTTTGCCTCATAGTTTTACCCTTTATCTTTCAATTCAAATATTACTCATGTATGTAAGATTCATGCATTAAGACTTATCTTGACAAACATAGAGATATGTCCACAGCTTTCTTCGAAGTCATTCGGTAAAAGCCTCGGAGGGGAATCGGCGTCTCTGCAGTCGTGCAGATTTCGTCTATTTCCACCGCCTGCTGGCCCCATCACGCCCGATATCGCCTGAGCGAAGACACCGTGAGAAATGATAATACAAGAGAGGGCAAAATGAGAGACGCATATGAGATATGGAGAGGGAGATTTTGGCATTCCTTCTTCAGGGAGTCTCTGCTCGCGCAAGCTGTTTCTTCCATTACTTCTAGCGATTAAACCTCGTAATTCTTTAACGCGCTGCTATCTCGTTTCGGAGCGACGTTGTTTCCTGATGAGAGAATAGGGAAAGATATTGGCGTGAATGGAAATCCATTTATATAATAACCAAGTAACTGATTTAAAGAAAATCTGAATATTCATTACTTGAAATAGCGTATTCAAAAAAATAACAAAGTTTCATTGTTTCTTTTCCTCTTCTATTCACGGTCATCGGTATGAATCTTCGATAATTAAAACAATTCAATAGATCGTTTCTTTTCCTTCTTTTATTCGGAAAATAATAGCATTTTTATGTGCATTAAAATGGTCTGTTGTCCATATTAGTAAGTATTATACTTTCGCCCATTCTCCAAGCAATCGTGGATTCAATTAGAATTATTCAAGCAAGTAAATTTATTGTAAGTACGATAAATTAATCCGTAGCTGTCGATCACTGAAACATTTCCGTTCTGGAAGACTTAGGGAAAGCAA
>KZ308609.1:607654-656546 GCA_000376725.2 Ladona fulva
TACTTTCACCCATTCTCCAAGCAATCGTCGATTCAATTAGAATTATTCAAGCAAGTAAATTTATTGTAAGTACGATAAATCAATCCGTAGCTGTCGATCACTGAAACATTTCCGTTCTGGAAGACAAGCAAGCAAGCAAGATTAGGGCAAGCAATAAAGCCTATCCTAAATTGTCATCATTTAATCCAATACAAAAAAATTGTTCTCAAAATACGAAATTTACTTCGTATCGTATAAAGAGACTGATACAATTTCCAACCTATGTCTATGGTTCCGGAACAGCAGACTACCCAATGGGGTACAAATATTCTCACCAATGGAAGCATTAGAATTCCATAGAAATAATGTGGTGTTGTTTTCTTAGATATTCATTAATGATGTGAATGCAAATATATATTTTATCTTTAACATGTCGTAATTCGTTTACTTCATAGATCTCTTTCATTGTATTATCAAAGTCCATCAGATGCACTGAATAGTATGGTGAAATTTGGCGGTATACTGCTGACAATATAATGACACGGTAGTATCGCCTCGGCAATTTCTTATTGTAACGTTTGATTTTAAATGTCGAACGAAAAAACTTTATTTATATTCTGTATTACACAGAAATTAAAAAAATAAATAAATTTATTCATACGCTCAATATTTTTTTTTTTTAATTTCCCTCTAATGTCATCCAAATCTGATTATAATTAGGCCATCATAGACCATTAAAAATCACATTCTTCAGAGTACCTTTGCTTCGATTGCTTTCAAAAAGTTGCAGTGTAGAAATAAATGCTGAGGTATCGTAAAAATGCATGTTTGTAAGAAAATTCATCAAATTGATGTCAATAATTGATAGCAAATAGCTCTATAATGAAAAATGCTGAATGCAAAATTCCCCACCGCCGCGGTGGGAAATGGGTGGGCCTTTAAACCGATAAGCTTTCCCACCACCAACTTCGCCCTCCTTTTTACCCACACCATTCACGCGAGGAGAAGGTTATCTGCCTCAATAGCGGACAAATGCTAGAATTAAGTAAACCGAAATCTCGTCGCGAATTGAGCTTGAACTAAAGACGAGCGTTACTGGTTGTCGGAGTTTTTGGCGAGAACGATACGCAATCGAATCTTATAAAAGTTAATGGGTTTATCCTGGAATTTTTAGGTCTTTGAAGATGAAATGTCATTCATAGCTGCTCGTGTTACATTTGGTGATCGTGTCTACACTTCTTTTAATTTTCTTCAATCGAGAGACATCAATTGGCTTCGTCAGTTCGCGTCTAAATTGAAAGCAAAGATAGTCCTTCTTAAGTCAAATTAGAATTCTTAATTTTCAATAATAGTGGTAACTGTAAAACGTGTATAAATTTCTCAGACAACATTTGCATCAATTTCATGTCGCTCTATCATTCCATGTAAAGCTCCAAGGAATATGACCCAACTTTTTTACCTCTGACGTATCTCATTATCGAAAATTATTCGCGGCTTTCCGATGTATTCTTTAGTTTAACGATAAAATATTTTAATATGAATATTGGAGACACGGCTGATGTGAAGTGTAAAAGAAAACTCCTAAGCCGTATTTTGCAAGTGGCGGTGGTACATACAACAATTCCCGGCTTTTTCTTTTCCCTCTCCTCTTCCCAATCCTTATCTCCCTCTACACCCAAAACGTACTTATCCGTACCCAAGAATTCAAAACAGCACACCTATGCCGTCCAAACTTTTCTGGACTTCGTTTTCAAGAATCATCACGGAATATTACAGAATACGTTCATTAAGAGTAATATCATCTCCTCATGCAGACGTCGTTGCCTTATTTAGTAATTTTATCGCATTATATTATCAGGAATTTGCTTTGAAAATGTTTCTTGTTTATTTAAAAGGCAGTTAGTAATGAAGGAAAGAACCGCTCAATCGCTGAAAAAATTCATCGCAATAATTTACTTTCTACGCTCAGATTATTGCTCCGACGGCATATTGACAAATTCTCATAACACGGTCATAGCTCTAATATCAAGGAAAGGCTAGAGGTATTGAAAACACAGTGAGAGGGGTGGACCCTCACAGATAAGGTGAATGCGAAAATTCCCATGTTATCGAGTAGCCCTGGCTCTTCTACTCAATTATCACACGTCTATCTTCCTCGTAGGCCGTGCACATGGTGGTCATTAGTCTAGTATTCTATATTGTGCGAAGTGATTCCATCGAAACTCAGTGAATAATTTTCTTTGAGATATTTTATAGGAAAAGAAATAGGACCGTAATTCAGGGAGCTGTTAAAGAAATGTTCTCCGGGATAGCCTATAGCATCACGCGTTCGTCCTTTGTGAAATCGTTTAAAAAATAATACTATAAGTATATGAAATGAAATAGCGACATCAAATGAAGCAACGGTATAAGATGTCTGTGAAATTAACATCAGATTTACAGTTACCACTATTCTCGACAATAAGGAATGCTCTTCATTTAATCTTAATAAAGCCCATCTTTGAGTTCAACAAATACGTTAATTGTTTTTATCTCTCGAATTGAAACAGCGGACAGCCATTAAAGCACCGTTAATAGTTGTGACATGCCTTGAAGAACATTTCGTTTTCAAAGATTTCGTATTCTCCGTATCCCTTGGCAGTAGAGAATAATAATGAAATGAGAATGGAATACTAAATCAAATGAATGCGTTGCATATCTGAAGCGAAAGAAGGATGAATCTTTAACTTTCATTAAATTCGATTAGGCATAGTTTTTCGCCAAAATTTTCCACAGGCAGTTCCTCCTGAGATTCCCGTATACGCAGCCCCTATTCATACCCGCTATCATGAACGTTTCGCATGTAGAGATACGCAGGAATACTGATTTTTGAATTTCCTGAGCACATCTAGGCCTCGCCCTCTCCCATCCCCAATGGGCTGCAACCCCCCCTCTGACACTGTTGTCAGAGTGCACTGTAAAGTCCTCATCACAGTTAGTTTCTAAATCTCCCACTGCGTCACGCCGTGGGGTGTTGCGTTAATTTTGGTCAGCAGTGTACCCTGCTTTCTAGCTATACGAGTGACTTCTGAGAGAAGGGACGGATAACATGGGAAATTTTGCTCTCCTCTTATCAGCGAGGGCTCCCTTCTCACCGTGTTTCGATAGCGCGAGAATTTCCTTCGACGGTTAAGTCTGCTTCGGGACCTAATCCTGGCAATGGAGATGCATTTCTTCACCGATTAATTATTTTCCATTTTTTAAAATGAATTAGTTTTTACAATACACGAAGAGACATTAAAAAAAATATTTCGCGATGGTATATGAAGAGATAAAGCTGTGAAAAGAAGGAAGGCACGAATTATGGTTTAATTACCTACTCTCACTAGCAAATTATGCAACGTCTCATGATTATTCATGAAAACGTTGCCTAGAGAACTTCCTTCGAATTCTGTATCAGAACGAAATTTGCAACATAGGTCAAGTGAAAAACATCAATCCCGCAAAAGTCACTGTAATTTTTTTTTTGAAGCAGTTCATTTTGTAAAGGATATGTTTATGGTCAGAATTGCAGCATAACTCATGAAACGAAATTTATTATATTTCAGCGCTCTCATCAACTCCCTCAAGACATCTTCAGAATCGACACATAAATTTGTCTTCTTGCAGTAAGGATGCACGGGAAAGTCATGAATCCTCACTAGAAGACCTAAGCGTTGGTAAAGAGATCTCAAGGAGATGCGATGCTGAACATTTGCAAATAAATATGCTGGTTTGATTTGAGAATAGCATAATGAGGCAGGAGTGAATTTTAGGACATTGGAATTCAGAGAATTATCGAAATTATTTTTTATTACCACTACCGTTCCTTGGTGAGTTCAGCCGTTTAAGGGCCGGAAAGCACACGCTAGCGTTGGCGATAAGATTTATGGCCCTACCTGCACTTGCCGCTGCGTTTGAAATGCAATCCTTTTAAACGGAAGTGAGCCCACCGAATATTATTTGCCGGAGATTAGGACTAAGCAGCGTTTCCTAAGTGACAAGCGCGCACTCGACCCAAGAATCTCCCATGCTGTATTTCGCTGTCTGCGATCAATTATTGACGTTATTATGATAAATGTTCCCACAAACATGCATTTTTACGTTGCGTTTATAATATTTCTATGCAGTGCAATTTTTTGAAAGCAATTGAAGGAACGTTACTCTGAAGAAGGTCATTCCCGTAGTCTTGAAAACATTATCTTTAGAAAGATTTCTTACTATAAGAGGGCCTGTAACTGGCCAAATATGACCTATATATAGTCATATTTGGACGAAATTACTGGAAAATTCCATTAAGGATTTATTGGGTGCATGACGCCATTTATTTATTTAGAGCATATTTAATTTGTGTAATAAATATCCTAAATAAAGTTGTTTCATTATACATTTAAAATAAAATATTACAGTATAAATTGACAAATTAATGGATATATTTACTTTAATTGTGAATGGATGCTTTTAAAGTTTCTTTCGCATGATTATATTACTTTATTGTGGCGGCAAATAAGTTGATATTTATTTATATGAAAATCTTTCGATTACTTAAGTAGGCGAGCTATCTATGAAGCGAGGAAAAATCCTTTCTTCCTCAAAAAATTTCAAGTACTGAGGGTATATTTCAGTGTGTAATATCTACTTCTTGCATTAACAGTGGATGGAGGGTTTGAGAAAGGATAAGCAAGCAAGGAACGACCCAAATGAGTGTGTAAAACGAAAGGAAAGCAAGGGCTACGGGGAACAAATGGCTAAGGGAACCCGCTAACAGCAGGTGCTACGTGGCCGGTATTGTGCATAAGCGCGCAAGGAAGAAATTAATACATAGCGGGAGAGTTTATAGGAGAAATGGTAAAGTCTTCAAATGGTAGGGATCTATAGTGGTCAGTAAATGAAATGACATCCAAAGAGACTCGACCAGACCAAAAACGGTATAGTAATCCATATTCCAGGAAGTAATCGACAAAAGCGCCGTTTCCGAGGCATATTTTTAGCTTCCACACGTATTTGGGGATTTCCCTGCCTTGAACCTTCTTTCCAACCAAATTTCTGGACAATTTCTCTCAAAACGTTACAAGTATATACAAGGAAGAAGGTGAAATTGATACCTTTAAGATATTGCATTCAGCGATCGAACGACAAGAAGATGAACCGTAAGAACTTTTGTGTTTTGTATTTATGTGTAAATATTTGGGTTGCGGTGGCTAAAGAAGTTCAAAACAGGGACCCGAGGCCGAGAAATTCGAATGTATTATGGTAGTATATTGAAAATGAGTAAGCGATGTTAAGCTCATAGCTTTGCGAGAAACTGATGAAGTCGATGCCGAAAAGGCTTCAGTTGGTTACACTAAAGAATCTCGCGCCGGAAGGTTCGCGGAGAGGAGAGAATCCCCGGGGACAGCCGCGAGACCTGGAGTTGGAGACCAATTGGCGGCAGGACCAAGCGGATCCTTCCTACATCGACTTTTTCTTACCCACGCCGGCACGTTACAAACAATATTAATATCTAGATGACATTTACAGAAAAAAATAAGGCAAACAGATGTACACTTTTCCACAGAATTTATTTAAAAAATGACTACCGGTTTCGGTGTAACTACACCATCATCAGGTCTCACAGAAACTATTACATCAAACAGAAAGTAATTGTTATAGAAGTTAGGAGATTGGAGGGAAGAGGAAGCGGAAGGGGTGGTGATGTCAACAATCGGAGAAGGGGGGGAAATGGCAGCTTGAAGGATAGGGGAGGAGGCTTGAAAGAGGTGCTCATTAGTGAGGCAACAATTAGGTAATACAAAGTGTCTCATAATTTCTAACTGTACTAAGGCATTAAGGCGTTTAACTTTAAATTCAAAGTGTAGGACTTCTGGGGAAAAACTGCTGGAATGCTTGTTTTCAAAAAGGTGCCTCGCAAAGTGGGAGGCAGGTGACTCATTCATGTAGGCCTTGAAATGTTCTTTAGTACCAATATTGAAATTTCTAGAAGTACGACCGATGTAAATAGAATTGCATGTGTCACAACTTAACTTATAGACACCAGATTTATTCAGAGGTTCTATTTTGTCTTTTTGGAAACATAAAAGTTTCCTTAAGTTATTATTGTTAAAAACCGGAATTATGTTAAATTTTTTGCAGAGATTGGCAAGTTGGTAGGAAATACAGCCGTTAAAAGGAAGAGTGACACGTCGAGGGCTATCCATCTGCGGTCGAGATTCGAGGGGAAAAAGTTGCTTATCGATGATGCGTCTTTCTTTTCGTTTGACCAATTTATCTATTAAAGTAGGGGGTAACCATTCGCAACAGCGATTTCTTTTATAGTTTTAAGTTCATGGAGAAAGTTTGGGGGAGATAATGGAATATTAAATAATCTATGGATGAGGCTGTGGAAAGCGGAGAGTTTCTGTGAGTAGTGGTGATTGGAGGCAGAAGGGATGGTACTGTTAGTATAAATAGGTTTTCTATATATACTGAACTCGATTTTTTGATTTTTTAGGCATAGGTTAAGGTCAAGGAAGTCCAACGAATTATTGTTTTCTATTTCAAGGGAAAAAGAAATATTAGGATGGAAGGACAGAGATGAAGGAAGAGAGTTGTCAATTAGTACCATTCCAGACACAAAATATGTCATCAACGTAACGGAACCAGCACACAATATTTTTTAACAGACGGGAATTTGAATTAAACAGGTTTTTCTTCTAAAGAGTCCATAAAAGTGTTGATGGCAATGATTGCGTCTCATTTCCCCCTACCACCCCTTGTTTTATATTTCCTGATTATCTTTGTCTGTGTATTCATTTTCGAATACCAAAAATATGAACAATCTGAGTTTTATTAAAAGCTCCGTATGCTGCTTCGTCTAATAATGGAACTTTTTCTGGTGACTTATGATCGTTTGCGCACGTTCACTCATATTTTAACGTTCAGTAACGCCGCGAACTCGTGAAATATCTTTCTATGGATTGTAACCCAACGTTGACTTTTCTATTCCTAATTCGAAAGAGAATTTGTTATCGAGTAATGTAAAGGCAATTCCAAATTCGCTTCCTGTCGAGCAATTTGCACTGATGTGAGTATGCATTTCAGATAATCTGATTCTTATCTAATCTAATTGATTTGAGATACGACATCACGGGACGAATTGAACTGGTATCTCAAGGTAGTACTACTGTATAACAAAGTTACATTTATTACAAAAGGATTCATAAGAAACTGCTAAAGCATAACATATCAAAATTGTAATGATCATTTTTTCTCAAGAGAGTTCTATATAATATCAATTGGGTTTTCAGTTCATTGTCACCACCTGTTCACAGATTTCTAATTGGATAAAGAGAAAACCAAGAAAGAAAGGTAAGATTTTTCATTTGCTAAGGCACTTCTAAAAATCTTAAGAGATCTACTCAAATTCTGAAAATAACAAGAGAGAATTGAAGAGGTATTCTAGAGCTAATATAAACATATAAGGTTTGGAGTAGGGCCTAAGCCTATGGGCCCAAGAGCCATAACAAGCCTCTATGAGTTATATAAAGTAATACCATAATTATGGTGAATATTTTTCTTCTATTTCATTGCCTCTGTTTGCTGAAAAATATTAAGACTAATTAGATATGACATGCAATCTCTTCATATGAAAACATATTTAGATAACATCTTGTTTTGAATGAATTGAAACCAAAGAGAAAAATAGCATGGTTATACCCAGTTCACAAAATAATGAGAATGCCTCATTTCAGTAAATGACTTTTTTTAAAAAAAGCTTAATATCTTGCCTTGAATTCTCCCAGGTCTTTTAATTTTAGGTATAAAATTGTAGTTTAATATCAGAAAATATCTGTGAATATCTAAAGGATATTAGAGAACATGATTTTTGATGAGACGCTACCACTGAATGAACTAAATCACCATGAATATTCAATACCATTAATCTTGCATTCTTTATATGGACAATTATTTGCTACATTGGACAGTAATATACTCAGAGATATGGCAGGGAAACATGGATATTCTATAAAATATATAAATGTAAGGATAAACAGAAGAGTAAAATATCAACAGGACTGGGATCAAGGAAGAAAGACCTATGTTTTCCAACTTCAGGATAGATGTTGAAGCCGCACAGTCAAATGAAATATGTTTAAGAGATGCTTTGTAAGTAAAGCAGTAGTACTCTGCATAGAGACAATAAAACCACCACCAACTGTTATCCCATAGGAAAACAGAGTGAAGGATGATAGGGAAGGAAATTTCACTTGTAGTCACACAAAATTCAGGTCCTGAAAAGAGTGAATTTGATTACATCGATATACAAGTAGGAAGACATGACTTCATGGAAAGACATTGCAGAATAAAAGAAACTGTATTTTTCCAAAGAGATTTTAATTAGAGTGGAAGGGTTGAGGGGATGAATGGGGAGGGGAAATTTTGATTTGTGTGTTGATTTAGAGGATAGGGCATTTGCACAGAAGACATGGGCTTGAGTATCAGTCACATGGATGCTTTTCTTTTTTTTTTGAAGGATCATGAGTCACACACCTATGCATGCAAATTATTTACATTTGCTCTTTACATAAATACATGCATACTATTTCACTTACATAGTTGTTATGGCTATAAAACTATTATGTATGTTACTACAAATACAACTTCATTTTCCTTCCATCTTCTACACAAATCACTAATAGCCTCTCTATTTCTCACAAAAAATATTCCTTTAATCAACAAAAGTTTAATAATTCTTAACATATTTTCCCATCAATCAACATACTTTAGGTGAAATATTAAGGCCAAAGGTGTTTAGACTTTTTATGACTTTCTCCATTTGGGCAATTCTCATTTTCTCTAAATAGCATACCAAGATGTTTTAATCTTTTACAATTTACTTTGATGTTATTCCCCATTACCAACTACTATAACTTTCTTTGCTCTTTTTTAAGCCTCATAATGAGGCAACACAATGAATTAAAATAAAACTAAGTAAATCTCAAACAGAGTCGGACTTAGGTCTGGAAAACATGTAACTGGGGGTCTCCTTCAATATTGATATTTTCAAAAGCAATTTTTTTGCTCATTTCAAGAATGAATTGCTAATTTTGTAGGGGGAAAATTTTGGAATTCATTTGTCTAAGAATTACATTTAAAGTATTCACTCAATACTGTTGCTCTAAAACTATTAACCAATATCAATAAAAATAAGAATAATATTGAACAAAATTTTAAAAATCAACAACAAATGAATTTGCAGGAAGAATTGGAAATTGATACCTCTTCAATACACCATTTCTTCAAAAAATGTACTTGATATTATTTTATAAATTTTAGTCAAGAAAACATCAACCTGCAATGTATGCAATATTTTTACGATAGCCCGATTACTTCCATTAAAAAAATTAACAATTCCTTAAGAAAAGCATAAACTATGATTCAGCTACACAAAAATGTCCTCCATAAATAGTTGGGCTACCAAGAAATTAGTTAATAGATGATTTCGGGATGAAGATAACATTTACAAATTATGTATCAGTGAAGCAGAAGGCCTGTGAAACCAATCCTCTATAAGACCCATTTTAAAATGTCAGCAGGACCCTAGATGAAAGTCCAATATTAATCTTAACCCCAAAACCTTTGATCTTACAGCAACAGCCCTTGTCTTGGACTGTCTCTGATTATATTTTAAAAGATAATTTGCTCTAAGATACATTTGTTTTAGATTAACCTGCCATGACTTGGACTCAAATTGGTAATTCAAAGACTCATGTGGGTTGTTTTTGACTCCCCAGTGGATTTTTGTGTTAAACACTTTTTTCTTGTAAATTTCTACAATTATTGCTATTTAAAATCATTTATAGACCTTTCCAGATATAATGTGTAAATTTAATGTAGTTAATATGAATATTTATTTTATATTTTACTGAATAAAAATATTTGGAAAATGATGCAAAAATTAAACTTCGACAAAGAAAACTAAAGAAGCAGTACACTCTGTGTGGTATTTAAATTACATATAGTAATGGCAATTTACTGTTGGTTTTGCACAGTTTGTTCTCAATGAATCTGAAAGGGAAAGGAAAATGTTTTTGGTGGGTAAAAAGAATTAATAATGGAAAATCCTTAAACTTATTTTGTAATATTTTCAGAACATTCTTTGCTGATTTTAACGGTAATGGCCACCACCACCCATCACAGCATAAGGCGGTGCTGTCCACGAAAACCATTTCAGATGGAGACATTCTAGCGCAAGAATTGGCACAGCTGCACACCACTTTTCAACAAAATGGCTAAATCTGCGTATGTAGGTTTTCGATACACACTGTGTCCCACACTCCCATCAGGTTTCCTTAGGATCTCGACATCCAGGAATGGAAGCCTTCCATCCTTTTCTAATTCCATTTCAAATTTTATATTTGAGTTGATGCTGTTAAGGTGCTCTAGAAATTGGTCAAGGGCCTGGTGTCCATGGGGCCAAATGATGAATGTGTCGTCGACATATCTGTAGTACACCTTCGGCCGTTGGGGCAGAAGGTGGTGGAGGGGAGAGTGGTGAACCCATGGCCACCCCATCAGTTTGCTCATAAAATTTTCCATTGTATAGAAAGTACATGGAAGTTAGTGCATGTCGAAAGAGTTTCAAGATGCATACATCAAAATGTCCCGCAAGGATTTTTAGGCTGTCTTTTGATGAAACACTTGTGAATAATGACACATCAATGAAACTCACCATTATGTCACTCAGATCTAGGTGGAGTTCAGGGAGTTTTTTGGCAAACTCAGTTAAATTTTGGATGTGATATTTGCAATGCCTAATGAGGGGGGCCATTAGTGAGGTTAGGACCTTAGCCAAATTGTATGAGGGTAAGTTGATAGTGCTCACAATGGGTCTTAATGTGAACCTCCTCCTTGTGAATTTTAGGGAGTCCATAGAGCCAAAGCGTTATCGCAGCCTCCAGGCACATTTTTCTTATCATCTCCTCAGGAAGTCCAGATTTTCTAATTAGGGCGGATGTTTTCTCGCAATGGCATCTATAGGGTCCTGATTTATGAGCCTATATGCTGAGTCCTCCAGTAATTTAAATACCTTTTCTTTATACTGTTCTCTTGTCATCAGGATGCTGGTGTTACCCTTGTCAGCGGGTAGAACCACCAATGAAGGATTTCCTCTTAGTTTCAGTGCTTCACATTCTCCCTTTGAGAAGTTGGCCTTCGATGGAACGACCCTTCTAAGGGCCAGGCTGACTTTGCTTCTTACTTCCTCTGCTGCTTCCGGGGTCAATTTCCAAATGGCTTCTTCAACACCACCAATAAAGTCTTTGTATGGGATGGTTTTTAGAGCCTGGGCAAAATTCAGGCCTTTTGTTTAGGCCAATTTAGACTGACGACTAAAATAAGATTCTATGATCATTTTCCTTTCTTGTGACACTTGTCTCAATTTTGTAGGACCATTGTTTCTAATTTAATTTTGCAAAAGGAACAACCTCTGCAAGTCATGATAACATAATCTACGTACATCTCTTATGGAAACGTATTTTGGGCACCTGGGTTTGAACCCGGGCCTTTACAGAGATGAGAATAGTTTTCCTGGTGGTTCCAGCATCGTAGAAACATAATGCAGTTTGTTTCTGATCTTTAAGTCAAGCTGTTTCTCAGATAAATAGGGAGACGGACGGATGGACAGACATTTGCTTTTTATATATATGATGTAGGCAATTGAGAATTTAGGAATTGGTTTTTTCTTATTACAAAGATGAAATAGTTATCAGAATGTAATGAAGCATCAGGAAACTAAGTAGTTTTAGGCAGCATAAAAGAGCAAAACTGAAAAAGTTGTGTAAATGAACTCATCAATAATTTTAAGCACTCTCTGAGTGTTTGTAGGTAGAATAAGAAATAGAGAAAGGAAATTTCCAGAATTTAGCTAAACAAAAATCACAAAAATGGGAGCTTCTGAAAATTCACTTAGGAAAGAAGCGCTTTGTCTTTAAAAAAAAAGTGCCTTAATTCAACAAAAAAATATGATTTTCGGTTTGAAGGTCAGAAAGATAAGCAATTCCAGTTACTGAGAAGAAGCAGTCATCAAACCAAAACAGATAAAAAATGTCGCAAATCGGCTGGGGAGTAAAATCACCCTCCTCAAGTTAAGTTCCTCCTCCTCGGGTTAAGATAATAGTAGAAAATTTCAACACTGTGATTTTATTTGTCGGTTTAGCCAACAGTTTTATGCAAGGATATATAGGTAGGAAGGATGGAAGGTAAGAATGAATGTTTCATAAATATTGTCAATTAGTTGTGAATATTTTTCTATGAATTGGCTTTAGATTATTATCAAAGTAAAACAATCATTCTAACAAATGAATTAAAGTTAAAAAAGAAGGTTTAAAATATTGCTATAGCCAGTAGTCAGTGGATCAGTTTTGTCTGCTGGGACAAAGAAAGGAAGCATATTAACATGTTCATTGCAGATACCTCCATTTTCAATGCATTTATCACTTCAACGGAGAAGTGATCTGCAGTGTACTTGTTAACCGACCTAAGAATCATTTCACTAGCAACATCAGAGGCAGAAGACAACTAAGATTTACCAAAGAGCTAACCAAAGAGATATGTACATGCTGCAAGACTCAAGTCACCACATATCTCAAAAATTACCCCCATTCCATTGCATGATAAATAGACCTAAAAATAGCACTATCAAAAAAAACTTGAAGAAATAATTAACTTAAGTCTTCCTCTTGCACAAGAATATCCCTTTTCAAGTTAAATCTATCATTTCACACAAATATATCAAAATTATGTAAGTAAAAGAATAGACTGGTGATTTCCACAAGATATATTTAAAAACACTACCGGTTTCGGCAAACAGCCATCATCAGGTGAGATTACATAAAAAATGCAAGACCTTATATAGGGGCTAACTTGGAAGGGAGGGTGAGAAGAGGGGAGGGGTTAGGAAAGGTAATTTCATTGGTTAGGTTCGTCGCACAAGTGATTTCTATTATTTCCATCGCATTCAACTTCTTCCCTTTAGGCAGCCTGTGGAGAAGATTCGTGGAAAACATGCTCCGATGTCCATTATCCACCAAATGGGCTGCGAAGGCTGAGGAAGCAGTGTTCTTCAGGCGGTAGCACCGCAGGTGTTCTTGCTCCCTAATCTTAATGGGGCGACCACTCTGACCCACGTAGGTCATTGGGCAGTCCTCGCAGGATAATTCATATACCCCCGACAATGAGAAAGTATCCCTTTTGTTTTTTGGATGAGATAAAGAACACTGGAGGTTGGAGCGAGTATAAAAGGCTGCTTTTAACTTTTTGGGGAGAAGATTTTGTAACTTGTATGAAATATTTCCCAAGAATGGAAGTTTCACCCATTTTGGTTTGGGATCGTCAATGGGAGAGAGGGAAGGGAAGATCAAGGCTAAAGTGGATTTCTTACATTTCTTCTTAACGAGTTTTTCCACCAAATCACTCGAAAAACCGTTGTTGATGGCTATTGTTTTGATAGTGTCTAGTTCCCTTTTGTAAGCTTGAGGGGAAAGAGGAACATTCAGAAGCCAATGAATTAAGGAGTGGAAGGCAGCGTGCTTATGAGAGTGGTGATTGGAATTTCTTATTCCCATTTCAAATATACTAATGCCAGGGCCACCTTTATGCATAATTCCATGATTGGACAAATTATATCAAGAATCATAGCCTTACTTCAAAAATTTCAACTGCAGTGTATAACTATTGTACTGACCAGAGAAACTAGAAAACAGTATACCAATGGAAAAAAACTTGCAGGTACTCTATCACTTTAATTAGAATTATTTAAATAACATTGTTCATAACTTCCTATACATTATATTTTCATACAACTATGTTTTGTCAATCAAAAACAGTCCTACACACAAAAAGGAAAGAATAAACAGCACTTAACTCACAGTATAGATGAGCTACTCTAGGAAATCTTCTCAGGAACATGTTTTGTTTCTTTTTAAAATTCCACGTAATGTTCCCCTTCAGGTGTGTACTTTTGTAAAATATTTGAGCTTTTTCCTGAAATATTGACTATAGTTCAATAACTGATAAACTTAATGAAAGAAATTAAGAAAAATGATAGCATATTTCTCATTAAAAATAAAAAAATAGTTATCGTGGATCAAAAGCTTTCTTTTGAAATTAGAAATCTCCTGCAACTAAGTTTGAACACCTCAAAACTACAATACCCCAAATCCTTTGAATAACTACTACATAGTGTATCAAAATTAAGTGATCTCAAAAAAAAATACAAATGTTTAACTTCCTGAAAACATCTCATCAAGCTATTGCTTATTATGCAAAGAAAATAGATATTCTAGAAACGACTTAGCATTTTGAAAAGCCCATTAATGAAACTTCATTTAGATGAGGTGACCTTAGTATACTTTAAAAGAGAATTCAATTCAAATGACTGTTACTTATGAATGAAGCTGATGTAAAATGTATCAACACCATCTAAACACCAAATTAAACACTTAAGAACAGAGGTGGGTAACTTGCAGCCTTTAGGCCAAATGTGATATTTCAATGCCTTCCTAATAAAATGGATTTAATGATTGGAGGGTCCGGAAGCATACACAGCATTGCCTTCAATCCATGGACAGCAGATCTTCCTCCTTCAGTAACAAAGATGTAAAAGATTTATACATTCATATAAACTCTACAAGTTGCTAGTGGTAAGCGTTAAACTGTAAATATTTTTTTTTTCTATAGTTTGATTGATGAACATCCTTTCAGACAATGTACTCATTTTTTGTCTGATTATGCAATTTTTTAATACACAAAGATGAAAGAAGGAAACTGTTCCTAGTAGATATTCCTTTGTAGATTTTAAAGCAAGTATTTAATAAAGGCCTAAGCAAAAGCAAAGTGCTTAACTTGACAGCTGCAATCACAGATGTTGGAAATGGAATCTTTTGATAGAATCTCCAAAGATCAGGTTCAGGGGTCCTGGTTTTCATTTTTCTAATCATTCTGTTTGTATAAAACAATATTTCTAAACAACTTACCACCCCCTCATACAGTATAGTAATTTTCCACTTTTCACCCACTGTAGCACATACCATTTACATCCCTAATAGAGATCGACTTCTATTTAGGGTTACCCTACATAGGAGTTCTAATGCATCATGTGCTGTTAGTTACAAATAATAATGATTATCATTCAAATGATCTATTCTTACTATAATGAAAAATTTTCAGTGAAGAGCAATCAGCAATACATAAAATTTCTAATTTAATTGATACTACGTTGAAAGTAACTTTTCTGCTATGGAGCAACTTAAATTAAAATGGAAAGTAGCAAAATTCATTTTGTTCTATACATTCCATATTTTTTCTTTTAATCTTTTTAATTGGTATATTAATAAATATGAAATATGTGCAAAATTATAACTAATGAAAATGATGGCTGATAGAAATTTTTCCAAAAGCTGCCACTGCCACTTTCTATCCCTGGGAACAAATGTTGACATGACAGTGAGAACTGTTCTCCAAGGAATAAAAGTATGAACAATTTGATTCAGGAAATACTTTTATTTCTTGCTAAAGTATTGTATTACTTGCGCATGAGTAAGTGGTACATATTCTAAAAGACATTCACAATTAAAAATCATTGAAACCAACCATTCAGGTTCACTTCCTTATACCATTTCACTTTTAAAAGACAAGCTTTAGGTCTAAGAATACTGATATTAGGTTTATCCTAATCTATTAAATTTTTGACACCAAGAAGACGGAGGGGACGGAGAAGGGGTGATATACATTTTTATTACAATATCTGCCCCTCACACGCAAGTACCAACGAAATATCACTAGCAATCACTTTCTTCAATATACCCATGAGCTTTACCATCTTTTTAAGCACACAGACTTACAAAACTATAAGTGAAAGAAGGGGAGTGGGGTAGAGGCTACTATGGCCAAATAAAAATATATATATTTGTGTATATATATATGTGTATATATCTCATCTTTGTTTTATAATTAAATTATCACACGCACACATTCTCCACAAAAATACGGTCACTCTTACTAAATATCACTCAACACATTCAAAATTTCATCTGAAATGCACATTCTTGCATGAAGAACCTTTCTCAGACAAAAACACCAAGCAGAATTGATTTGAATGAAGAGGACACTTCATACCAAAATAAATATATACAGCTCTTATAAGCCACAAGAAATATTTATCTGTGCTATTTGAACAAGATAACAGCCTTCAAAATAAAAATGTACGATCTTGGTTGTTTGTGCAAAAGGTATGTGACAGACCTCAATATGGCAAGATTTCACAGCTTAGTATATCAGTAATCAAGAAATATAAATGAAGATTTCGATGGAAACAAAATGCATAAAAGGCAAATTTGTCCAACTCCTGCCAAAATTAGATCAAATTCTATTTCTGAATGAAAAATTAGAATATCACAACCAATCACTCATGTGAGAGGAATAAATGTTACATTTTCCACATTGAATCTTTGATTTCAAACAAAATAAAACATCACATTCAAGCAAAAAGCATAAAAATAAACTTAGATCACATCAGAGTCTTACATGTCAGCTAAAAAGATTGTAAGCAAGAAGATAAACAGAGAAAATACCAAATTTCAAAGCTGTACAAACACACATTGGATCCCATTAAAAGATATGTTCAGTGTAGCTTTAGAATGAGACTGTAGATTTACAGGATTTTTTTCAACAAGTGACATTAGAAATCACCTTAGACAGAAATCCTAATCTCTCAACATAGAAAATGCTATAATAAATTGGTTAATACAGATAAATCATCCCAGAATATGTGTAGTTGGCCAAGATAAAGTTTTTGATTGGTTCTGAATCCTTTAAACATTCATAAACATTTGCAAAAAATACAGAAAGAATGGGAAGCATCCATTATGAAGAGGTAATTTTAGAATTTCTCCGTTCACATACATGCCTGTGCTTTTATCAAAAGATTTGACAGCAATATTCAGCATTCATATTCATAATTCAGGCCTTAGAATATAATAATTTTAATCTTAGAATAATTAACTAAAAAGTTCATAGGCTGAATTACTTTCTATCTGTGGTATCACTTTAGATTTATCACTGGCAATTATTAATGGCACACAATAATTTCTCTGTAATCTAACAACTTGTAATTTAAGATTAACATTCTTCACTTTATCGATTCCATTCCCTCAGTAAAAGACAAATGAACTTTCATAGCATGATACTACTGCTTTGACGCAAATAGTTCATTCAAACCAAATCACAAGAAATTCAATCACAGTCTGAGACAAAATTGATTAATGGTGAATATTTCAATTTCAGATTTACATCACATCAAGGTAAATACATACACCAAAATTTTAATTTGGTAAAATAAATAAAGAGGATGACCAACAACTGCTCCCATCAAAAATTTCATTCTGATTTCTAGGAATTCCATCAACCTTAATTTGACATGCCTTTTCTTAGATATCTTTCAAATTAGGACTAAGTTTGATAAAACTATGAAATCATATTTTCACTAACATAAAATAATCATAATTTCTCATAGCTTAAATATTAGGATGTTTAAACATGAATGTCTACTTTAGCAGAAAGCAAGACTTTCCATGTATTAACATAACTGTCAATGGCACCAAAGTAAGGCATATGAAATACCACACATACACACACAACTTACACATGACACACACAACTAGCCTGCTTCCACACATGAATATCTTGACATATGATGGGAAATCCAAACCAAAGCCACAGAAAATAATAAAAGATGCTTATAATTGATGATACTCACAAAAAAGTCTAACATACAATGAATAATTCCCAGCTTGAACATTAGAATCTTTTTGAAACATTACTATTTTCCTCAGCACCACTAATGTATGCATACATAATACACATACCACAATAGTTATAATTCTCTAATTCTCACGAGCTGCAAAAACCTTTTGATGGGTTAAATAGGATAGAGTAAATTTCAGAGTAACATTTCTCTAGCTTTGTGAAACAAAAAACTCAAATGCTGGATCACTTAAATAGACTATATGAGGGGTATCCAACCAGAGGCCCTTTAACCAACTCCATACATTCCAATAGAAGAAGAATCGGTACATTCTGAAAGATTTGGTACAATTTTTACAATGGCTATTGGTAACTTAATAGAGAAATAGAAAATATTAATTGGAATCAACCCTAAAAGGAAAACCACCATATTATTGTAATAGAATAACAAAACTAACAATTTACTAACAAAAGAATTAGTATTAGATTCAACCAGGTACTTAGTCTTTATAGGATATAATTCAGTCCAGGAGAGTAAAGGATTAGACAGTACTGGCTTATACCAAGATTGATAAATTTGCAACAAATTATTTAAAAACATGATTTTTTCATCACGATCAAACTCATTGCATAATTCATGTTTTCATTTCAATTTCATAAAGAACATAAATCAGCTATTTCTCTAACAAGAATTATGAGTAGTAGAAATAATGAAAGTGCCCTAACAGCTTGAGGTCCATTTGAATATTGGCCCCCACTGGGAACCAAATCTTAGGACCATTTTCACCAAAGGAAAACAAACATTCCTTTTGTTAATAGGGAGCCCCAATGTTCAAATCTTTGTGAATTTATCATTTATAGTTGAGTATAGGCCAACCTTAAAGCAAAATATTTTAAAATCTTGAGACAATGTATACACAAGACAGGTATTATGAACTGCCCCTTTTTGATTAATATACTGCATAACTTGTGATTATTAGTAAAACACTGTAGGATCAGAATACGACTATTTTCTATGAAAAATGCATTGAGACATTGAATCTGCCAAATTTCCTAGCACTTAAAGCAAATAGATTATTGCAATGTTGTGCAACATTATTTATATGAAAGTATAGGTAACTTGTAAGATTCACAGCAGCAAACTTCAAATTAAAACTCATTGGCCATTTTTACTTGAAAATACAAATATTCTTTCAAGTCTAAGAACAAATAAATATAAATATACTTAAACAAAATGAAATATTTGAAATCAGCCATTTCTCTAACAAGAATTATGAGTAGTAGTTATAATGAAAGTGCTTAGTAGGTATCAAATACCTAGGATCGAATTATCCACTAGGTATGTAAGGAATTAACATTTTGATGAAAACTGGGAGGTTGACCTATACCCAAGTAAAATTCTTTCAAAAGGAATATTGATATCAGAAGGCATTCATGCACAGCAAATGGAAGTTACACCAAGGTCTACTAGTCTATCTACTAGTAGAGCATGAAATGTAAGACAGTTTCAAACATTAGGGTGGGGAAAAATTACTTCATAGTAATGCAGAAATATAAAAATAAAACAGAACAACAAATATCAATATTGAAGCATATTACATAAAATTATTTAACTGTGAAGCACTCCCAGCAGAGCTGAAATACAGATATTGGTGCCATTCATCACATAAAGAGAAAACAGTCTTAAGGCATTTATTAACTACTTGGGATGCAATATCCTCACATACATACTTGTGGTTACTTATCAAATGATTTCCTCTAATTCAAGCAGTCTTCCTTAATAAATAGAGTAACTACATTTTCAGACTTAAGAAAAGAAGAGAAAGCTGATTATCTATGAATGCAAACCAGTGATGGAAATTTAAAGAAACGCACAGTTTATAAAAGTTATGATTAGGATTTGTTAAGACATCCTTAACATGTTTTCAACTTCAATATAATCCATGAAGCCAAACAAAACTCTCTTTTAAATTAATTAATTTTTCTCATATGTGCTATAATCTGTAGGCATTGCTGATAGACCTTAAATACTTATTCTCAACCAAGTTGCATTTCTGGATAAACTCAACTCTCTCACGAAATTATACTGCTCTTTTCTAAATTACCAAAAATAACCAAAAATTAGATTAATTTTTTCCTTTATTCTCCAACACAATTTGCTGAAATACTATGAATTATGAAAAACATCACACTAAAAAATTAATACTCTCATTGAGAAGATACATAAACATGGTTCATCGTGTATTTGCTTGCTTCGATTACGAACAAAACAAACAAATTTATATCAAATTTACCACTCCAGTTATTACCTTTGAACTCCAACCACAAATTACATAATAGTGGAAAACGGGTAAGGGTGACTTTCCACAAGATGGTGCGCACTCAGGAAAAATCCCAAGGAAGAATGGCCTTGAAAAAAGTCTGATGAATGGCTTGGAGAAATGTTCTGCCAGGATAGCTCAACGGACAGAGCACCTGACTGGCAATTAGAAGACCCGGGTTCGATTCCCGGTCCTGTCAGACTTTTTTTCAAGTCCATTCTTCCTTGGGATACAGAATAGTGGTTATCTGACAAATCATCATGCTTGATTTTATATTGAAGTTATGGCATTGGCACATCATTTGTTAGATTCTCCAACTGAATTAATACTGTGATGTGCATAGTGTGATATTTTTCATAGCTCATTGCATTTTAGCAAACTGTGTTGGAAAATAAATCAGCATAATGAATTACATTATGCAGATTGAACTGAGATAGAGTCTCTTAAAAATTATAAAGTATTTTGTCACTTGAAGCCATTTGATTAAGACCTAAATTTTAAATTCATGATTGAATGGAGAACCCTAAGCTCCCCATTAAATATCAACATTGCTTAGCAAGTACAAATTGCAACATTATTATTCAAGCAAAACCCAGACATATAATCTACCCCAGCAATCATAGCATGATTATACAATGTTAAAAAGCAGTGCGTTAACATTTTTTTAAATCATAAAAAAGCCTCATGAGTAGACACTTGCAGTTCAGAGTTAACAATCCTACTCATTACATTCTATCAACAGTTAATTTACATAGAAGAAATGAAAGAGGAAATGTCTGCCACAGCCAATTTCTCCATAAAAATCCACATTATTGTGAAGAAATTGTTAAGTGAATTGATGATACTTTTCAATATAAGTTCAGTTAGAATGCATAAAAGGAGATTCTTCACCTTTAGACAACTTTATTCGAGACATCCATGTTGTATATTTGATAGTTCATATACACAGTGTCAGATAGACAAGAGGTTTTAAAGGGCAATAATTGAAGTTTCTGATGTTAAATATATTTGTTCTTTATATTGTTTTGAAGCTGATTGACAGCGTAATTTGGAAAAAAAAGTTCTAAGTAGTGTTTTAAGAATTTGAGGAACAAGGCTCACTGCAAATGTAATGTAGAAAGTTGATTGTCAAATTGTTGAATACATGTGAGAGTAGAAAAGATGTTTTTAACTCCTCAATTTTTTTAATTACTGATTGTTTTCAAAAATAACTATAAAAATTGCTCTTAAATTGTGTAAATTAACATATAAGAAAGGAGAAATGCATGGTTCACAGGCTTGAATTTGAAGAAGAAATGAAAGAGGAAAGGTCTGCTGCAGCCGGGAATCAAACCCGGGTCCCCCACTTTCTGGGCAGGTGCTCTGACCTCTAAGCTACGACGATCTCCCCTTCAATTTCTTGGGCTATGATGGGACTCCATGTGCTATGGAAGATCCATTAACTTGTTGGATCCTTATTGCCCTTCTAAACCTCTCATCTATCTGACACTGTGAAAATGAACTATCAAATATACAACATGGATGTCTAGAACAAAATTGTCCAAAGGTGAAGAATCTCCTTTGATGCATTCTAATTGAACTTATATTGAAAAGTATTATCAATTCACTTAACAATTTCTCCATAAAAATCCACAATAATTTCTCCAAAACATTTTAATCTTGAGAAAGAGTTTTCCACAAATTTTAACAAAAAAATACAAATTTGAACAATTAATGATTCTTTGATAATACAAAGAATTTCCATCACTGATGCAAAAATATTGATTTCATACCGCATAAATTGAAATCACACAGTTTTCTATACTATCTCATCTAAACATAAAAACTGTAGATTAAATCCTCAATCTCAGAAGTTGCATTAAAGTTCAAAAATGATGCAAAATGGAACATGACACAGGATTTAAATGAAAAAAATGGACCCTTTTGAAATGAAATTACCTGCAAGGACTGACAAATGGGTGATACAGCTATCAAAACATAGAATTAATTGAGCATTGAACTGCAAATGTATCTTATGATTCAGCTCTCATACATAAAGTTATACATAAACTATTTACCAATTTAAATATTTTTTATTCATTTTCTTGCCAAAATTTGAGACCATAAATTCTCATACTCATCAGTTATACTTACTTTTTATTTACTTACAAGGAGAATATGTAGTATTGGGAGTGATTTGGAGGATAGGACTTTGTAGTTAGATAGATTGAGTCAAGAATGATGAATTACCCCCAAGCGTTTTAGGGGTGATAGTTTTCATGGAAAATTAGCTTAAAGTTTCAGTCAAATTACACTACCATTACAATGCTAACTAATAGGGTATCACTCAGCATAAAAGTTGGAGTAGTGGTAAGTAGTCTGCTTCTGAACATTTTGCACAGGGTTCAATACCAACATTAGTTAATTTTTTTCCCCTTGTTTTTTTCTTATATTTTGGTCTTCATAATATTCATCTACTTACATAATATTCATTACTTCTCTGTGTGACTTCTGAATGCATTTCTCAAAAATTTGAGAATTTTCCATGCTTTCTACCATTTCATCAAACTGAATGCATATACTAGTAAGCCTTACATTCTTAGGTATTAAATGAAAAATCTTTATAGTTTCCACACTGATTTCACTTGCTACTGGTTTCAACTGCGTAAAGTTTGTTTGGAAATTACAAAGTTTGTCATTTCATATATATGGCGTTCCACCAAGTAAAGCTAAATCATGCCGATCATATTAAATTCGTAATTTTTGAAATATGAAAATTACAATGCCAGCAAGGAAGCATATGGAGAACAATTTCGAACTTTTCCTTCCTCCATCCGCTCATTCTAATGGTAGCTTGGTGGCAACTTTTATTGCACTACTTGCCTTTCTCTTGCCAGTACCCTTTCTGAATGCTCTAGAAAGAAGAACTGAGGGATTTAGTTTGCAAAGTTTTTTATTAAAAAATATGAATTATTACATCATACTAAATTTTCTTCCTTATAATTTGGTTTTATTAATCTTCACATTCTTTTGGATGGTACTAATCCACATAGTACTGAAAACAAAAATATTTCCCGGTACTGAGAGCACCTAGCAAATGGTACCTCTCCACATTCACACACTGTTTTCACTTTTTCTATTGGGAAAGTTATTTGCTTAACTCCAACTTTTATGCTGAGTGATACCCTATTAGTTAGCATTGTAATGGTAGTATAATTTGACTGAAAATTTAAGTTAATTTTCCATGAAAACTATCACCCCTAAAACGCTTGGGGGTAATTTGTCATTCTTGTCTCAAAATCTATCTAACTACCAAGTTTTATTGTCCAAATCGCTCCCAATATTATGTACTCTTCTTGTTAGAACATTTTATGAACTATACAAATTAAAAGCAGGCAATAAAATGAAGAGAGAGAGAGAGAGAGTTAAAGGGTTAAGTTTATATGATAAAAAACTTATTTTTACAGAGGAACTTATTATGCTGCTGTGCCGACAAAAAGCAGCTTACATCAGCTTTAATTTTACTTTCTCAGTATATACCACTTAAATTATCAAATATCACAAATAAATGGTATCCAATTCAAAACCTACTATAATATTGTCTTGAAGTATATGAAAATCAAACTTGTTTCAAATTGGAATACTAAATTCATTTCAAAATATCATCACATATCCAATGTGATCGCAACAATACAACTACGAGTCACAAGACATCATCACTTTACCACTTCCTCGCAAATTAGGCTATTTTTAAGACATCACATTTTAAAACCTTACTTCCATAAACTTCTACAGTGTTATAAAAATGGTAATGATACAAGAATACCAAAAGCACTATTCAGCCGCATTAATGATTTGCACATACATTTAGTTTCTTAAGAGGCATATGTAATTGAGAAATAGGCGACACTGACATTTCATTAAATTTTACAATAGAGCGCAGAAAATAACTCTTCTAGGTGAATTTGATCTAAATGGATAGACCTGCATTATCACTTCAACCTTTGTGCAATATTCAAAATGCATTAATACATTTGCTAAAATTGACTCTTTGCACATTTAGGTCCTAGCTTAGCATTTAGGAACAGTGACAGTTTCTTCTTGCCCTTTGATTCAGGGAAGATTTTAAAAAAGGAACATATCGAAGTATGGAATTATGCTGCAAAGTAGGGAAACATACAGAATTTTAACATCCATACTACCAAAAAAATAAATAATGGCAGTGTAATACTACTCTTGAAAGCATGATTGGATTTTCTATTTGGTAGTGCTAATTAATTCCAACAGTTGAAATTAGAAAAATAATATTTCATGCATACATATATGTATATATTTGGATTTGCATGAAATATTTTGACAACATTGTCTTAATATAATACATAAATCTTTCAAGATTAAATCATACTGTTAAAGATAATCTTTTAGAAAAGATAACAATTTGTGCAAATACAATCTATAAATAATATCTGTAGACTGCCTAATCAATTTTCCTATACCTGTAAAATAAAAATCATGAATTTCAAAAATGATTTAAAAAACAAGAATGTTTTTACATTTTGCATAAAATTTGATGAAAATTTGCCTCTCACAAATGTGAAAACATTCATAAATCAATAGAAGATGTAAATAAAACAATATTTACATAAAAGGCCAATTGATACCATAAATAAGATGAGATTGTCATGGAAGCCTGCAGATTCAATGAAAAGACAGCCATCTATGCTACAATGAAGAGTGTAACAACAATGTTGAGGATCACTATCAAGTTTCATATGCAGCTAAAAATATGAGCCTCTAAAAAGTATACCTCCTATCAATCAAAACAAAAGTAGTCTTCCAAGCGACTACTTTCATTAATATCACATGCCAATAGTAGCCTTGTCCAACCACAGTAAATCTTCTTTTCATCTCCAGCTAAACTGATAGCACAACTTCCAGGTAGACTGGTTACAGCAACCACATATACCACGCATATAAAAACTTCTCGTTAGTTAAATGCTAGAAAAAAATCACTAATATTGCACTGACATTCTTTCAAGCATTCTTCTTCCAGTAAAAAAATTCTAGCCTATCACACAGTAATTCATATTCATTCACAAAGCTTCTGTAACAAGAGGAGAAACATATAAGGCAGCCAAGAGGGGCTGCATTAATGGCACATCAAGAAGGGCAATTCTTTGTGCTTAACCTGTGTGCAGTGGTTTTTCCGGAGGACGTGAACAACCTGGAAACGCCACCTGCCCCACTTCACATTTGTAAAGCTCCAGAGGACCGGTTTGCTGTTGCTGAGTGGGAGTCTCTGGGGCCCCACCAGACCCTTCACTTCCTGGAGTGGGGGCTGCAGAGGGCCCCCCAGCTGATGTATTTCCCCCATGCACTCCCTTGTGCCTCTTCAGTGCAAACCGATCCGAGAACCCAACATCACAAACATCACAACGGTGGGGTTTCTCTCCAGTGTGAACCTTCTTATGGTTTTTCAGATGAGTGCCCTGAAAGGAGAAGAAAACAGATATGAATGTATGCAGTTTATTGCTCACTAAAAGATCTAAAAGCCAACAGCTAATTATCAATTACTGTGCATTTTAAATATAATAACTAATACATTATTACACAAAAAAATGTTGGGCCAAGGAGTGCAAATCTGCTACCACCACGGGAGGAAGTTTGAATTTCAAAAATTTGTATAGATGAGGAATAAAAAGGAGGAAAAGGGAATTTGGTTGGGAAAGAAAACCACAATGAATGAGGTACAGCTCAAGGATGACAGACAAGTTGTAGAAGACGTTGGGTAACAGTGTTTTTCCAATTAACATAAAGAAGTTAATTGCTATTACCATCATATATAGAAAAAGCAAATGTCTGTCCGTCAGTCCATCCCCCTATTTATCTCAGAAACGGCTCGACGGAGAGATCTAAAACAAACTGCATTGTGTTTCTATGATGCTGGAGCCCCCAGGAAAACTATTTTCATCTCTGTGAAGGCCCAGATTCGAACACAGGAGCAGAAAATTCGTTTCCATAAGAGATGTATGTAAACTAAGTTTTCATGACCTGCAGAGGTTGTTTCTTTTACAAATTAAATTAGAAACAATGGTCCTACGAAATTGAGACAAGTGTCACAAGAAAGGAAAATAATCATAGAATCTTACTTTAGTCATGAAACATTCATATAAATTCGAAATTGAGAGAACTTTGATAAAATAGACGTAAATTTCGTAAAATTTTTCGGAAATAAATAACCCATCCCTTTGACGACCAAGGCAACTGTTGTACATTGATTTCATTAGTTATCTCATATAAATACACGAGGATAATCTGTTAGTATACTTTTCCATAAGAAATGTACGTACAATAGGTTTTCGTTACCTGCAGAGGTTGTTTCTTTTACAAAATTAAATTAGAAACAGTGGTCCTACGAAATGAAGAGAAGTGTCCAAAGAAAGGAAAATTGTCATAGATTCTTATTTTTGTCGTGAAATATTGATACAGATCCAAACTTTCGAGGATTTTGATAAAACACAGAAATTTCGTAAAACATTTAGGAAATAAACAACCAATCCCTTTTAAGACCAAGGCAATTGTTGAAAATTGATTTCATGAGACATCCCATATAAATGCACGGGAATAATCAGTTCTTATAATTTTTATCAGAAATTTACGTAAAGTAGGCTCTCATGACTCAAAAACAATAGAACAAATATTAAAAATAATGGTAAAAATATATTGAGTTATTATGATCTTAAGACAGACTGTTTCTGGCTTAGGAGGACCATATGTATACAATATTAATGCTTGACGGTGGCGTTAACTAGTGGTTTCTAAAACAACCAGATGAGCATCCAGCAACTCAATATTATAATTTTTATTCTGGACCTTAATGGAACATATAGGGGATATCATACACTTTGCATACAAATTGGTTACAACCGAGTGAAATGAGTTGTAGAAATCCTAATGAAATGAATTTGCTCTCATTAGGATAGTAAACCTGCTTGAAAGGAAAACATCATCAAATACTCTTTAGGTAGCATAGTTCCTTTATTTTTGAATGAAGGTCAGTGAGGAAAAAATGTGCAAATTTCATAACTGAGTCTGATTGAATTCTGCAATTCAAATACACCCATTGATTAAAACTTAGATCTGGAGTTGATTCATTAAGGCTAAAATTTTTAATATGATTTAATCTGTATGCATTTTAACTCATCCCTGAAGGATTTACCAGAGTAAAACTATTTATTTTCTTTGTGCCACTCAAGATTCCTTACGATAGTGGTATCACCCAAAGACCAAAATTTGTCCAAATTTGGCCCAACTTGTCTGCAGCATTTGAAAGCCACTTACCATCTTTAATTAATTGGTTACATTAATTTATTTTTGAAGGAGGATGCTTAGTTTCAAAGCATGATTAAAAAAATAAACTCCTTAAACAAGAACCAAGAAAATGAGAGCTTGAATAGCAAAGAAAAATTTATAAATGCCTCAGTGATAATTTTAATTCCAGTTTGAGCTATGAAAAATTTAATGATGTTAAAAACAAATCAATCAACCAATGAACAAAGGCAGGGGATGTAAATGGAATTTATCCTACATAAAGGAGGGAGTAAAAATGGTGCTCTGCACTCACTAGAAGTCTGGATTTGACTGAACACAAATCCTGCTTTAGAAACCTAGGGATGTAACCAAATTAATTTTGTTAAGAGAACTCAAAAATGGGTCAAGTGCTGTATTTGAAACATGGAAGTACTGATAAGACCAGATATTATGTATATGAGGAATAAAGGGAAGGAAGGTAACTTAGTAGGTTGAAAACCTACAAAAATCCCAAAGGAATAAAACAAAGACGCGGCACGGTAGTTCAGTGGTTAGAATACCTGCCCGGAAATTGGGAGACCTGGGTTCGAGTCCCAGTCGTGTGGCTATTTTTCACACTTGTTATTTCATTATGTATATGATATAACGCATGCGATTTGATCAGGGCTCACGACTGAGCTGAACCCAAAGATGAACAAAGTCATCTGGCCTGAGTTCATAAAGACCTACATTGTATGGCCCTGACATAGGAACTCAATGTGCACCCAGTTACACATAAATCTTACCACCCTGCATGCAACCCACATGACAGAATTTCATGCAAGTGAGGCTTGAGAAGTGAGAGAGTGGGAGAGAAGAAAAAAAAAAAAGGAGGAGATAGTCGGTTTCTTAACTCTGCTCTGCTTAATATTACAATCATTTATTAGAATACATTGTTTGGTGGCATTACCATAGCAGAACAGTATTATAACAAAACAGATATCATATTCTATGGATTATTCTAAATCTTACCTAACTTAAAGGGTTTAAGTTATTGGTAATCGATACAGGATCTTCAAGTTACCACAACAGTGAAATTATCGGAATGTTAGTATTTCTGTAATTGAAATTGAAATGTGTATTTTAGTGGCATTATAAATCTATCTTTAGTTGATTGGGCAATATTATCTTCAAAACTCAATTTATCTTGCCTCATAGATGTTCCAAGGCAAGTTAAGCAACTTTGTTATTGTAAGCACAGAGAATAAAATATCCTATGGTATTTCTGCATTTAACATTAAGGAATAAAATAAAGCATAGAAAGCAATATGCATAAACAAAAACAACAATTATTGACAAGAAACTCAATGATTATTAGTTAATGATAATCACTTTTTTTATTTCCTTTTCATTTTTGTTGTCAATTGATTTATTTAGTATAAGTTTTGATTTTATGAGGGCCACACAGGAAGTCTTTAGAAAAATATAGAAAAACAGATTATTTTGTGTAGAATTTTTTCTATTTTTTCAACATAATCCCCTTTTAACTATATACACTTTCCCAAGAATATCTCTTTTTTATAACTTTTTTAAGCCACCCAAAAGGTAGGATTTTGGAAGGTCCTCAAAATATGCATCTGTTTGGGCAATGACCTCCTCTTTGACGTGAACTGTTGTCCGCCAAGCCATTTTTTCAAGTTTGGAAATAAAAAGAACTCACTGAGAGCCAAATTCGTTTAATATGGTGGATGTTGTGATAATTCAAACTTAATTCCATAATTTTGGCCATTGAAACTGCGCAGGTGTGCACCCGAGCATTCAAATGTGGACGTTTTTTCTTGATTTCTTCACTCAACTGGTGCAATAACAATGCATAACACTCTCCAGTTATCATTTGACCTTTTTCCAAGTAATCATTGTAGATGATTCCACGTGCCTTCCAGAAAACCGTGGCATTCACCATCCACGATAATTAAGTGTACCATGGATCTGCTTAGCTGTTGCAAAGTGATTCTTTAAAAGCAAACTTTGACTAACTGCCATTTTGTAACTATTTGGACTATCGGTCTAGGAAATGGCAAAAATGCTTCCATGGTCACCATAAACATTATGACAAAGTTTAAAGAAGATCTGAAAATGCCATGTTTTCTTTGTTCAATCTGGTGTAGAATGATCCATATTCCTAAGGTATTACAGCCACTATATACTATACCTAAGGCACCAGACAGAAATTATGACCTAGAATTGGACACCCAGAGGGCTGTAAATTTTCCTTCCAGTATTTTAGGTAAGAAGATTGTTCTCTTGCTATGAATGAATGTTTCAGGAGCTTTTCAAGAGAGTTGGAAAATTTCTCCAAAAAATCCTCAATACTACTCTGCAGCCTTTCAAGGGTCGCTTGATCGACATAGACCCATTGCTTGTACGTAATTTTATTGATCAAATGCATTTCAAATATCCCTTGTAATCTAATAAGTGCATCAGCCGAGGGCATTCAGAACAATTTTGAAAAACATTCCATGGAAGGAGGATTGCATATAATCTGCACCAAATAGTCGTGATTGGTTTTCAGCGGCTTTGCAGAGTCTGCAGTAATAATAGGTATTTTTGATCCGTCAATCCTGAGTTTAACATTTACATAGATCTCACACATACAAACAGAATGTGTTCCACTAGCCCCTGCTAAAATACAGTGCTTAGGTCTTAACTTTGCAAATTATGAGAACGAAATTCTTACTCCCATGTTTTTCCTAGAAGAGGTAATAAGCCTCTTTGATATTTCTCAGTACCAATCTTTTCTGAATTTGCAGATGTTTCCCATCTCCTGTTAAGATTAAGATTAAGATTTTTAACTAATAGCACAATTTCTTCATCTAAAACCCTGCCAATTTTTTGGTTAGGTGTTGATAGTATTCCCTTTTCAGAAGGGATTTCTTTCACAACCTTAATCATATGGTTGGAGGCATCAAAATATTTCTTGATTTTGCTATACAGCCAGTCCTCAAATATTGTTAATATTAAAATTTTTCTAATTCTGTCACTCGTTGAACTGTATGCTTCTCTCAATTTGATTAGAATATTGTCGGATTCCTCAGGAATTCTCTGATCGTCCATGGGGAACACCTTACTTGATGGTGCTAGCGGTATTTTCTTTACTTTTTTCCCATGATACGACTTTTGATGTATTTTCCTTTTTGCAATCAGAGAGGCACCTAACGAAATGAGGCATTTAACTTTGTTATGGCTTCAACTCTATCAAGCTCTGAAGACTCATTTTCACTATCGAAGGTCTTTCTTGAAGTGCTTGAGCTTGGACTAACCTCGTCAACGGGTGATACACCCCTGATATTGGCCTCATGATCGCACTCACTCCCAACTGGTAACTTGGAAATTTTTGACCGAAAGGCATCGCAAATTCTAAGTCCTTTAACAGAGGCTAGTTCTGTTTTCCCCGCTTTAGTAAGCAACAATGGCACATGACGCAAATTCTTTCAAGCTTTCCCAGCGTGATTTGGGAATGCAAAAGGATTGAAACACCCAGTATAGAGCCAAAATTTTTCCTCCATTGTATGTACCTAATTAGATGTACTGCACTGAATATAGTTTAAAACTTGATCTAAAAAGGGTCACTTGGTACTTAGTGTAAAGTGCTACTTATAGCAGAAAAGTTAGAGATGCTGATTAATAACACTAAAAAGCACACCAAAAACTATACACAAAAAGTATGAAGACATTTTGATCATCACAGCACAAAAGATTATGCCAAACTAACATGCATCGTTCTAAAACTGTAGCAAGGAAAGGCCATGGACTATTAAGAGACCTACAGTCAGCTAATATTGCATATGAGTCAGTCATAAATTTCCTAACACATTTCATTAACTTCAATTTGGATAAGATGAGCTGTAGATGTTTACACAGACACCCTTAGAAAAATATGCTCATAGGGAAAAATGTTCTTTAGCAATTCACTTTGGAGTCTTAATACAGTATGTGCTTTCATTACTGAGATATTGAGTAAATATTTACTGCTAGAAAGGGAGACCTATTGACAGATATGGGAAACAGAGTGCCTGTACGGACATTTCCTGTACGGTTTTTACAATATATGCAAGAAAACACAACATAAACTGAGATACTAAGAGGTTATTGGATGTTTCACTGTTAGAAAGGGAGATTCATTGACAGATACGAGGGACAGAGTGCCAGTGCTGAAGCGTCTATTAGGAAGCGAGTGACTCTGCACCTTGACATTGAGGTGAATCATATTTTTTTAATGTAACATTCCGTTTGAGTACCACTTTTATATTTTCAACTTTCAAAGAACGTTTATAGTTCACTTCGGTGATTTTTTTTCAGATCAAAAGAGGTGGCTTTTCTTAGTTTAAAATCAATTTCTATAATCTGCCATTTTGTAACTATTTGGACTATCGGTCTAAGAAATGGCAAAAATGCTTTTATGGTCACTATAAACATTATGTTTAATTGAGTTTAAAGAAGATCTGAAAATGTAATGTTTTTTTGTTCGGTTTTGCATGGAATACATTAGAGTTAGATAAAATTTCCAAATACCCATTGTTTGCGAGCAAACTAACCATCGAAGAATTCCCACCAGCGAGGGTTGGGGTTCTCTGTGGTTGCGCTATGCAAGTATTGTTCTCAATACGTATTTCGACAACTATGTTGACATCTTCGGGAGATTTTGCAGTTTTTCCATGCTACCCTTCTCATGAGAAATTTTCGGCAAACAATTACTTTGTTCAAATATATTTTTTTCTGTTAGTATTTCTTATCATTATTTATCTCCTTTATCTGTCAAAACTATCTTGACAGCCACCATATATATTTGTCAGCTAACACACTGTAAATTTTGTTCTGAAGATATGAAAATCATAAAACATAATTAAATAGTTCTTTTCACTATTGCAATGATATAATTTTTATATTAGCAGATAATTAAGGTAAAAAAAGTAAATTTCACTTAATTCCCCCAAAGAGTGAATTACACTAAAGGTTCGGGACAAAATAAGGAAATCTGATTTTAATTCTTGTTTAATGCTATGCTGCTAACATAGTGTCAAGCATAATTGAATAATAACTAGTGCTTATGGTAATATTAACGACATAAAAGTGTTCAAAGGATTACAAAACAATTTAAAGAGGCGTCGACAAAGGGTTCACTCATATTCCTCCTTAAAGTGGAGAAAACTTAACTCTTTTTGAGCTTCCCCCCAGTTATGTGGATGGGTGGGCATTAGAGGTGGTAAGATTTATGTATAACTGGGTGTACACCATAACATGATTCTATTTCTAAAACAATTTCCCAGAAAGAAAAGTATGAAAGATTCCTTTGGTCATTTACTACTCTCAATAGATAGTAATATGGCATACTATAGTAGTACAATGCCAACTAAGGGATTACCATCTGAAAATCGCTGTGGCTGGCTAAAACAACTTTAATGTAAAGATGGAAATTGAGACAGAAAGACTAAGAATGATATCACATAATTTTCACAAATAAAGTAAATTTTGCAGAAGAAAAATGGACATAAAAAAATGTCTGGCAGGATTGAGACTTAAACCTGAAATCTCCAACATACCGGGCAGATGCCTTAAGAGTATTTAGATTGAAATATACTTTACTAAAATAAAATATAGCTGAAATTTTATAAATTATTTCATTATGCAGTAAATTCTTGATTATTAGTGTTTGGATTATACATGCTACCCTCTTCCCCTCTACACCTCATTGTTCTAATGATATACTTCCAAGTGTAAAAATTATGTATCCTTAATAATTTTGGGTTACTTAAAGATATAAGTTTGTTAATACCTCTATCATTAATTTCTTTATGAATTCATTTTAGTTAAAACATCACAGAAAGTAGTTATTGATTTAATTTAAAGATTTTTGTAGAAATTTTTACTTAACTATAATAAGGGGTTTTCCAGTGTCCCTTAGTACTGACAATTCTACTTTTAATAAGATGAGTAAATATATAAGTATGCATATTTAATAATTTCATTAGTGCAGAAAATACTAGTAACTGAGTAATAATAAATACATAAAATAAAGAATTATTTGCATTGTTTTATTTTTGGAAGGGTGGTATGGTTTTTTAATAGGAAATTATATAAAATTCTTATACAATAATCGTTTACCAATATTCACACTTTGCCAGATAGTTTTCTTCCCCTCCCTAGATTATTCATTTGGCAGTACCACTTGTCTATCAACACATTCTGGGATACACTTGCTACTGTCTAAAGTTGTGTTCTGGTAAAACTATAATGCTGACCTTAAAAATATTACAGAAAAACGAAAGCAAACTTGCTTAAGGGCTTAAATTGATAACAATGAATGAAAAAGGATTCTCTCTCTGAATTTGCAAAAGAATATGTAATTTGATTACCAACAGTTAACGAAAATTAAGAATAAAAGTAAACTCTTGAAGTACACTCCGATTTCATACAGTGGTGTTGGTCCTTCAAAGTGTAAGGCCATGAATCCCTGACTTTAGATTGTCATGCATCTTGGGTTTTAACACAAAAAACAAGCAGTCGAAACCTGTCTGCCTCCATCTATATACAGCAAAATTTTTCATGAATCTTTAGGTGTAGAAGGTGACTTTGAAGCTTCTTCTGGGTGGTTAACATGATTCAAATTGAAACATGAAATTTGCAATTCAAGGAGTGTTAAAGTGGCAATGAGCCTCTTTCCTTGGTGCCTTTACAAAGCTACCTTTACCCATTTCCTAAAAACTAAAAATGATGAAACTAACTGATTCAAAAGTGCAGCTTTGGCTGTAAATTATTGCAATCAAAAGGGTGCACAGGCAGACAAAGAAAAGTTTACTGATTGGCATCACAGTAGGATTGTACTTGAAGTTCACTCTCTGTTAAAAAGAAGGATTGCCACCAAAAGATGCTCATGATATCCCATGTCATAACGATAATCCCAATTATCTGATTACTGATGAAATTACTTTTAACATCTAATGACATCAGGTAAATGTTTTCTTCCAAATGTTATAGCAATAATCCAGCCAAATAATGGATCACACACTTCTTTTTTATTTGGCCTGACTTTCTGGAAAGACATTCTGAAGGAATAAAGAAATTAGTAATAAGAAGTATATGTAATAAGAAATAATTACATATAAGAATGAAATAATTAAGAATAAGATATTACAAGGTGTTCTTTAATCCTTATATTCTATCTTGTCATTCAAGCTCTGAAGATGCTCCCATAGAGAGCGAAATATAGGTAAGCTGTAGGTGTGTATCCTTGATGGTTTTTGGAGTTAATTGCTAGTTACTAATAAGTAGTCTGCACCGCTTTTTCTGGCCTGGACATATTAGCATTCATAACATCTTGCTGCTCTTTGAGTTATAGAATAAGAACCGAATAACAGAAAAAATAAATTAGCTTGGATTCTCCATCGTTTTCCATAATTTAAAATATTTAATGTGAAAGCAATGCTCAAAGACCTTATTCACTGATGCTAGTAATAATGAAAATATTATTCATCCTTAACTTGCAGGATGAATATAGATCAAATTATCTTTCCTAAAAAAATATCTAATATGAGGTATCACTCATCTCCATGGTTTTTCCATAAGATTGAAAAATTTCCAACCGTAAAACAGCTTAAATGAAGCTGATTAACAGCACCAAACTAAAATTAATGTTTTAATGATTACAAATTTGCAGAAAAAATTAAAATTTTTCATTTGACTTGAATAACCATAGGAGATTCTGAAATCAAACAAACATGAAATTGAATTTCAACAATGATAGAAAATGCCACTATACTTACAAAACCAAACCAGAGGTTTATCCAAGTGCCAAGAAAATAAATACCTAAATCCTCCCTTACAGTAAAAATACACATGCTTAGAATAAATTTTCATTGCACATATTTTGGCTCAAAACTATACGTCATAGTACTAAAATGTTGGCTTAAAAATCTGCTTACGATGCAGTACCAAAAAACAAAATACAATTACAAAATTTAAAGCTGAGGTTACTTGGGAATATTCTTCTTAGATATCAAAGATGACTTTAAAAAGAAAATTTCCAAACATTAGAAAAGGATTTGGCCCTTGACTCATTTGTTCATCATAACAATCATACATAAATCATATTTTCAAAATTATTTTTTCCTATTCTAAAAACAAATTTTACAATATTAACTATCATTATAATTAGTCTAACAGATAATAATGGAAATGGAAAATGAAACAAAGCAATCTCATTTTTATACAGTTACACTCCTAGTCTTACTTGACAGAAATATGAATTAAAATACATCAAAATTATCATTAGATATATAATAAAAATGTTCCTTTATAATAAAATTTCAAAATTTTAATAACATCAACATTAAGAAAATACACAAGGAAAAGGGTTAAGTGACTTGACTCGATAAAGCGTGCACCTAGGAAAATTCCCAAGGAGAAACAGACATTAAAAACATCTGACGGATGAAGATCAAATCTTCTAATCATACATTAAACTAATGCGCTACTAGAACAAAGAAATAATTAGGTGCGCACCATCTTGCGCAAAGTCACCCTTACCCGTTTTCCTATGAAGCCAGAACTAATAAAGAGAAGTTTGGTAAAGAATTTCAGGAGAGGTCCATTATTCATGGATACAAGCCAGAATAAATGTTTCACTGTGAATAAACTGTGTTATTCTGGAAGCAAATACCCAAAAAAACTTTTAATCACAAAAGAAAAGAAATGAATGCCAGGGTACAAACCTATGAAATACAGAATAACTCCTTTATTCAGAGCTAATACAAGTGATGGTCCCCAAATGAAACCAATGCTGATGTACCACTCTGAGAATTTTAAAGGAGAATGTTTGCAAGCCTAAGCTCAGCATTTATTGGAAATCAAATACTGAAGCATGGGTAACGGGAAGCATATTCACAGGATGAATTGTGAATGTTTTTGGGCCGATGGTGAAACAGTACCTGAGAGAACAACACTTGCCTGAAAAGGCTGTACTGCTTCTGGGAACTGCTGAAGGGCAGTCACCTTGCTTGAAAGAAAATTTGAAGACAGAATTGAAAAACTCCATAATGTGAGACTTTTACTAAACCACATGAAATTACAACAAAACCTAATAACTACAGGCCTCAAAACCTAATAACTACAGGTCTATATACCTCACTAGCTGTCTATGCAAAACCATGGAAAGGATGGTAAACCGCCGACTCGTTTGGTGGCTGGAGAAGAATAATCTCCTTTCGAATATCCAGTGCGGTTTTAGGAAAGGACGCTCTACCACCGACCACCTTGTACGNCACTAAAAATTTTAAAATCTTGATTACGCAGCTTGTTAAGTTTTAGAACAGAGCTGCAATAACAATAATTTTTTTTCCAAAGAAACTTTTGAGAATCTTCCAGTAAATCAAATATTTGCAGCAGTAAATCAATAGGAAATATTAAGAATTATTCAACACCAAAATACAGTGATATTGAACCTTAACTTTCTAACTCAAAAGACAGAAATTCTTTGATATTAGCTCTAAACTCCTCCACTCTTCTTTATACTCCATCCGTTATAAAAAAGTTGATAAATTGATTCTGAGTTTCTATTTCCATTGATGTTTATAAAGGAATTACTATGAGCTCTTCTTCCTACCACAGAACTGTGGTTTTCAACTTGGGTTCAGATATCAATTCCAAATTTTAACAAAGGTCAAACACACTTTAAGTTAAAATAAATATTTGTTATTTTGTCAAATTGAGGTAGTTTCGTGTGAGCAAATAGATCATTTTTTAAAATAAAGTCATTTGACTCAGAAAAGCATAAAAGAAGTATCAGATCACCCTTGTCTTGCTCTGATTCACTAAATTTTATTATTAAACTCTGTTTAAAATGATTAATGTGAAAGTAAAAATGTCACTAATTTCCAGTAAATTTGGAAACATCCTGGACTATTCAAGTATCAAGGCTTGATGATGAATGCCATGTTTCTCTTTCTGGCTTGCACTGCACAACCGTAAATTCCATGTAAACAGAAAAAGTGTCAAGGTCAATACCACCTTCCTCAACCGACTACCTTCCTTCGGAAATGCTAATTCTGCAATTTGGATTAGAACACTCAATAGGATATATATTCAAGCTTAACTTTCTAACTTGAAGGACAGAAATTCTTTGATATTAACTCTAAACACCTCTACTCTTCTTTATACTCCATCCATTATAAAAAGTTGATAAATCGATTCTGAGTTAGGCCAATATGTTTTAGTGTGTTATTTATTACTATTTTATATTTTACTATTGTTTCTGAGGGAATCACGAGAAAGCAAGGCGATTCCTCGTGTTGTTGCGCCATGCAATGATTAAGTTATATAAAACAATTATTATATAGTTTAAATTGTATAGTTATTGTTATTGTATAACTCAACTATCAAGTAAATCAAATTTCAAAGCTGCCAACTCAAAACCTGAGACATAATTCAGGATAATCATATCAGGTCCCTAATCTTATTTAACAACAACCTCATAACATGATAATTAATAATGACCTAGAGTTCCAAGTTATACCTTAGCCTCCATATGCTCACAATGCAAAAAGTCTCCTGTTTTACTTCTAAATCAAGCTACAGAACCTACAATGATTACATTAAACTAAACTCTCAATAACTGCAATTTATTTATTAGAAATTCTGCAACTGAATAAATTTGCCTCTTTCGTGATGAAAAATGTATCTCAAAACCTTGGGTAAGCACTACTATAGAGAAATCAATGCGTGCATGCTCTAAAATGTTTGTTTCTTATAGTGCAACTACCTGGCCATGGGAAGAAACTGTTAGCCATGAATTGCAGGATAGGTGGGTGTGCGTGCAAGCAGAGAAAAAGAGCCCCCATTTAGCCCTCACCTGCGAGAATGCCGATCCACAGATGTCACACCGATAAGGCTTTTCACCTGTGTGGACTCTGCGGTGGTTCCAAAGGGTTGAGTGACGCGAGAACATCTTGTTGCAAACACCACAAGCATATGGCCTCTCGCCAGTGTGGATGCGCTCGTGATTCTTGAGCTGGGGGCCCTGAGGCAGATCTGGGGTTACAAGCACGCACACCCACACCATAGGGAACACAAGTGTGCCTGTTCCTGAATTAACTCATTCACTCACTGCATCTCACTCATAACACTCAAGAAATTTACTTCTTTCTTTACATGGTGAAATCTCCCATAAAGATCACATACATTTGGTGAATTCAAGGAAGGGATTAGGAAATAACTTAGCATCTTCTAGGAAATAAGCCAACATGAAAAAGTCATGCAAGACTGGGACTTGAATTCAAATCTTACACTTTCAGAGCAGATGCTCTTGCCATTCGTTTCATCCACAAAGTTTCTCTAAAACACAATAATACACCTCTGTAGCTCATTTGGAAGAAACCCAGAAAGTGGAAAATAAGGGATAAAGTCCCACGGATTTGACTTTTTCACTTCTGTTTATTCCATATGGTGATCATTTTAAGAAAGACCCTAAAGAAGTACAATATACTACGTGTATGTGGTTGTTCAATTTCTATAGTCTCCAAATTTCTGAAAACTGAAAAAGTAACTGCCCCAGAAAGTTGAAACATCTGTTGCTTCTCCATGTATTCTCAGCGAAGACTTTCATGGTTGCAGAGAAAACTTCTAAAGGGGTGTGTTTTGACTGATGGGAAATTGAAGCAGGTGCGTTCAAGTTCCGAGGTCCCCAATATATTGGAGGCATTCAGAAAATTTCTTATGATGACGTCCTGAAAAATGTTTAAGTCTTCACTGAGGTTGTGCTGAGAAGTAACAGGAGTTTCTGCTTTCTGGGGCAAGTACTTTCTCAAATTAACATTTGGAGATTAAGAAACTTGAATGCACCTGTAATTGCAACTTTTGCACATGATGATCATGTTCATTGTGACTGGTGGTATCCTTTGCAGGGAGCAGTCAATGAAATTTATTCCTTGGAATCATTAATAAGACAAACTAATAGCTTTTATATTTATACTTTGCACATGAACATAAAGCAGAAAACATGAATGGTCTGGTCATTCCAGCATCTTTTCGAGAGGCAAAGAAATGAGATAACCACATCATACAGGGGAGACCCATAAATCAAAATGGGTTGCTTATGAGGAAGACTGTGAGAAGTGAGAAACCTGATAACATAAGCTACTTGGGATTTGATAATGAATGCACAGAAAGTGAGAGAGGGTGTTGATTCTCAAGAGGAGGGTTTCCAAAGAGCCAGTTTCAGTTAAGAACATACTCCATGTGGATGAGAATGCAGGAGATAAACATGATTATAGCATTTATTCTTTATTTGGCTAATTCTACAATAGAGGATAAATTTATAATTAGTAAATTTCATGTCTATATCTATGCGAGTACCCTGCAAGCCTTTCGGTGTGTGGCAGGGGGTGCATGCACCAAATTTTCATTCTTATCTATTTAAATAAATAATAATTATACATCATACTTTTTTTGTGCTTTTCAGAAATAAAATTTTTAGGTGATGAAAAATTTGAAAATTAGTCCAAAAAAATCTGTTAGAAAACCCAAGAGAAGCAGAAAGTTGCTCACAATTGAGCAAAAGAAAGAAATAATTTCAGCTTAGGGAAAAGGAATCAGAACAGTGGATTTATCTGCCAAGCATGGAATCATCATCAATAGCTTCAATATGAAGATGATTAAATAAGGTTCAGTTTCAGCTTGCATGAAAGCATTGGCCTCTCAATCCCAAAATAGTTCTTTGGATAAAGAAACGAAAACGCTTCTGATGATCTTGATAAATCAGCATCGAATGACTGGTGGTTCTATGACTCAGTGATGATCTGCATCAAAGCCAGAATGATTTATGAAAATTTGAAGAAAAATGTGGTAGGACCAAATACAGCAGAGGTTGAATTTAAAGCAGAGGATGGATTGAGAAGGTCAGAGACCTAGTCAATTTAGAATTGGAGATGAAGCCAGAATCCCAAGGAAGAATGGACTTGAAAAAAGTCTGACGGGACCGGGAATCGAACCCAGGTCTCCCAATTGCCGGATGGGTGCTCTCTCCGTTGAGCTATCTCGGCAGAACATTTCTCCAAGCCATTCGGGAGACTTTGTGGGCAAGGACTTGGACTTTCGTCCACATAGTGGATTCGTTCGTGTCGCGGCTTCATTGAAGCACCGGCCACACAAAGTAATGGAAAGGTTACCCCCTTCAGGTTGGAAACACAGGAAAACAGGTAAGGGTGACTTTGCGCAAGATGGTGCGCACCCAGGAAAAATCCCAAGGAAGAATGGACTTGAAAAAAGTCTGACGGGANTTTTAATAACATCAACATTAAGAAAATACACAAGGAAAAGGGTTAAGTGACTTGACTCGATAAAGCGTGCACCTAGGAAAATTCCCAAGGAGAAACAGACATTAAAAACATCTGACGGATGAAGATCAAATCTTCTAATCATACATTAAACTAATGCGCTACTAGAACAAAGAAATAATTAGGTGCGCACCATCTTGCGCAAAGTCACCCTTACCCGTTTTCCTATGAAGCCAGAACTAATAAAGAGAAGTTTGGTAAAGAATTTCAGGAGAGGTCCATTATTCATGGATACAAGCCAGAATAAATGTTTCACTGTGAATAAACTGTGTTATTCTGGAAGCAAATACCCAAAAAAACTTTTAATCACAAAAGAAAAGAAATGAATGCCAGGGTACAAACCTATGAAATACAGAATAACTCCTTTATTCAGAGCTAATACAAGTGATGGTCCCCAAATGAAACCAATGCTGATGTACCACTCTGAGAATTTTAAAGGAGAATGTTTGCAAGCCTAAGCTCAGCATTTATTGGAAATCAAATACTGAAGCATGGGTAACGGGAAGCATATTCACAGGATGAATTGTGAATGTTTTTGGGCCGATGGTGAAACAGTACCTGAGAGAACAACACTTGCCTGAAAAGGCTGTACTGCTTCTGGGAACTGCTGAAGGGCAGTCACCTTGCTTGAAAGAAAATTTGAAGACAGAATTGAAAAACTCCATAATGTGAGACTTTTACTAAACCACATGAAATTACAACAAAACCTAATAACTACAGGCCTCAAAACCTAATAACTACAGGTCTATATACCTCACTAGCTGTCTATGCAAAACCATGGAAAGGATGGTAAACCGCCGACTCGTTTGGTGGCTGGAGAAGAATAATCTCCTTTCGAATATCCAGTGCGGTTTTAGGAAAGGACGCTCTACCACCGACCACCTTGTACGAGCAGAAAACTATATCCAGGAAGCTTTTGTCAAACGTCAACACGTCATAGGCGTTTTCTTTGATCTAGAAAAAGCTTATGATAGAGTCTGGCGGCACAAGATTTTAAGTACATTACACAGCTGGGTTTTAGAGGAAACCTACCCGTCTTTATTAAAAATTTTTTACACAATCGAATATTTAGGATAAAAATTGGAAACTGTACGTCAAAACTGTACAAACAAGATAACGGTGTCCCACAGGGCTCTGCTTTGAGCGTCACCCTGTTTGCAATAGCAATCAACGACATCACACAATGTCTAGACTCGGAAACTATGGGAACCCTATTCGTAGACGACTTCGCAATTTTCAGCCGCTCTACAAAACTTACAGATGCTGCCAATTTTATCCAACCGGTCCTAGACAAACTTATAACCTGGGCACAGACTAATGGTTTCCGCTTCTCCACTGAGAAAACTAAATGTGTTCATTTCCACAGAAAGCGCGGGACTAACATCCCTCCTACATTAAAGCTTGGGAATAAGAATCTTCCTTACGTAACCTCCATCCGTTTCCTGGGCATGATATTTGACCATCACCTCAACTGGCGTGAACACATCGATCATTTAAAAAACAAATGCTCCAAAATTTAAATATTTTAAGATACCTGAGTAACTCAACATGGGGTGCAGATCGAAGTACAATGCTTCGGTTATACCGAGCATTGGTAAGATCTAGGCTAGATTACGGATGTATAATCTACGCCTCCGCACAAGAAACCTATCTAAGGCCCCTGTCAACAGTACACAATACAGGGCTCCGAATAGCAACTGGTGCTTACTGAACATCTCCGGTTCTCTGCATATACGCTGATGCTGGGGAGCCACCCCTGACAACATGGAGGAACATTCTTATGTGCAACTACATTACAAAAGTGCTATCAATGCCGACACACCCATGTTTTAACTTAATCTCCACCCCAAGCCACTTAGAAACCTTCAACCATAGAAGGAAACACACTCGACCTTTAAATGTCTGTTTTAACAATTTTATTCTAGCCCAAAGTTTTAACCTGCCGAACGTTCACCCCATAAAACTTCCAGAGGACCCTCCCTGGCTAACACCTCGCCCTATAATAAATTTTATAATGCACAACCATGGAAAAACCTCCACCACGGCCGAAGAATTTAAACAATGTTTTTATAAGATTTTATACAAACACCCCGACTCAATACCTGTTTTTACAGACGGATCAAAATCAGAAGCGGCATGCGCCTATGCAGTTATATCATCCCACCACGGGGTTATGAAGGCCAGACTCAATTCCTTTGCCTCCGTCTTCACAGCCGAGTTAACAGCCATCAGAGTAGCACTACTCGGCATAAAAGGAAACACCGGCTCTTACCTGATTTGCTCCGACTCATTGAGTGCACTAAGATCCATTGCCAGCTATTCTCCACCAAATTACATTGTCCAGGATATACACTCTACCCTTGCATCACTCAAAAAAAGAGGTATAACTATTAAATTTATATGGGTCCCGGGACATGTAGGCTTTTCGGGGAACGAGAAAGCGGATGCGACCGCAAAGGAGCTCTAGGCATTCCTATGATAGACTCAGATGAGGTAACTTACGAAGATCTCTCTCCGAAAAAAGGCACTGGAGCAATGGACACAAACGTGGAGAAACCAGGCAAATAACAAACTTTGGGTCATCAAACCGAACACACAAGCATGGACCTCCTCAATAAGGGGCAATCGGGAAGAAGAGGTGGCGATTACAAGACTGAGGATAGGGCACAGCGCCCTAACACATTCATACCTCCTATCTCAGGAAAAGATCCCCCATACTGCCGAAAATGAGACTGCCAGATTAATATTTAACATATCCTGCTAGATTGCGACAATTACGATCTGATCCGCAGCTCTCTAAACATCAAAGGGGACATTGCCACAATATTCAGGGATAACCATGACTCTCTCCAGAGTCCTATGGTTCCTTAGGAAAACGGGACTTTTCCGAAAGCTCCTTTTCAACACTTAAAAACGGAAGACCTTGAGCTGTCTTGCGCTCTCCAGAGTCGGGGATATATGATATATAGTCCGAAACTTAAAATGAGGAAATACTCCTAATCCTAATAGGGTGCGAAATGACCTCAGCCGTCGATGCACCTCAAACTATAATAATAATAATAATTACAACAACACGACCATGGTTTCACAGCCACACTGCATCCTCAGGTGACAAAACAAGGAAACTTCCAGTTATATATACAGTCAGGTAACTTCCCTCCTTTCTTCTGATTTGTTAATAAATAATGCTCATCAGAGGAGGTAAGACATTGAAAAAGGAAGAATGCCAAGAGGTGACAATAATGAAATGCTACACTACTAGGAGGTTTCTGTCATTGGCTAGAAAGTGGCATCCCAGGAAAGCTGAAGAGAGAAGACTTTGTGCCTTGACTTATGACAAGTTTCTGAATCACTTTCAAAACATTCTGAAAAAAAAAAGTGTAAGCAACTAAGTACAGATTTTTGACTTCCCCTCCAGCAAGGAGTCAGGCCTGCAGAAGAGGAGACAAACCTTGAATAAATTTTGAAAATTTGGAAGAAACATATTATAAGTATTGTGAACATGTTTCAAGTTTAATAGTGTAAAGATCATCAGTTTTTTTGAGCAACTTTCCATTCTCCTCCATCCAATTGGGTAGGTTTCATCTCAGCCTTTGTTTTTATCACACAGAAACAGTCAATTTCTGATATGCAGTCCTAAACTTTGTCATGGTTATTTTGATTGTAGCTACTTCAAGATTTTGTACCATTCTATCACTTTTCCCTTCCGTTGTAATGAATATTTTAAAATTCCTTCTTCAGATAAAACTTTTACTAACCTAGAATTAACCATTGAATTTCTTCACGTGTTTTAGAATTGTATAAATATATATTCTAGTAAACTACTAATGGAAACTCCTCAGCCCTCTCTGTACTTCAAAATTTAAGTAGTGATTTCCTTACATCTGATGTGGTGCTTCGGGAATTGAGAAAATTGGAGGACCAACATTTCTACTCATTATCATAAGCTGAAAAGCACTAGATACCAAATACACTCCTTGGGAATTTGCTTCTTCACCAGATATTAAATAATAAAATATTCTTCTTATACCTAGCCTATTCATCAAGTATGAGTACAAAGGATTCCAGCAAAAGTGTTATGCCAAGACGGAATGGCTTGGGACCACAATTTTCAGGAGATATTGCAAAATGTAAGCATTTATATCCCCCCACCCCACTAAAGAAAACACTACACTTCTAGACAATAATAATAATTGCCACTCCAAACAGGTTACTTTAAATTTAATTGTATTTATACAGTTTAGTGAAAAAAATGTCAAAGACTGTCAAAATATAAGATCCCTAATATATGCAACAACGTTGGGTAACAAAATTTCATTTTCAGCCAACAAAATCCAATGATTCTTTTCTACCTCATGCCAGAGGCTCAGCAGAGTGGGCTAATAGGCTTTTAACCCTCTGTCAGTCATACAGTTGTATTCTGTACAACATGGGTGACTTTTCAGGCCCTGTTTCTTCCTGGATGGTCCCATGAACCTGGGGCCCAGGTCTATTCCTTTATTACACTCATCATGAAATTTTAAAGGCATCAAAAGATTCATTTTAGTCTTAGTCCGACTTCAAAAGCGATTAAACGAGTCAAGTGATGACTATTGTACCACATACAAAGAGCTACCACTTGGGCACTTTTTTGTTGATTATTCTACTTTTGTTTTAAATAATTAGAATTAATCCTTATATTGTTTTGTTATTGAGTATAATTCAAAAGATCTTTTCGTAGAAGTAATAGAAAAATGTTTCAGATCTTTAAGCACTCTCTGCGTGTATATAAATATCATCAAATACATTATAAATCTTTATATGAGAAAGTTGATAAATTTATAACGAAAACTTATCACATATGTCAGAAGCTAAAGTTTAGTCTTCATAAATTACAATTAAATCGACTCATTTTAGAAATTTGGTAGAACAAAGACCAGTTGTATGGAATACAACGTGTGAGTGTTCGTGTTATGATTTTAGGCGCGACTGATGATAGGTTAATAACCAATTAAATGTGCTAACAACTGAATCGCAGCTCAAAAGAGAATGGCAGGGGATTTAATTTCCTCAAATAATTTCGAGGCCAATTAATCCGGAAAAAAAAAACTAGGATGCAGAAAGCTATCACAAAATTTCAAATTAGAAAAACAATGGATTTATTTCTACCTACAAGTGGTGCAAATTAAATGAGAAACTAAAACTACATGTTGAGTTAACAAGAAAATTACCAAATATATGTATGTATAATTTGGCCCTTTATGGGATTAACTCCACAATTTATTCCAGAAAATTAGCTATTTTAGTATCTTAGGAATGATTCAACCTCTAATTTCCATCATTACTGACATTTTTCATTGAATTTCTTTATTTCTGTAACTTATCCACTCATTTGTACATTCTTAAACTTTCTATACTAAATTAACAGTCATTTGCTTTTAACTCTCACATCATGTTCTACATACTGACTGCAAAATGACAGCACAGTGATAAAAATGTGCACTGCTTGCCTCATTTTTCTAACAAAGCACGTAATATGCAATTTAGCATTGACACTTTGAAATGATGTCCTTCCCTTACCAAACCCTACAAGTTCCATAATAGCTCGACTGATTTCTATTCAAACATAATGACTGAGATAAAGAGCAATCAAAGTTTTAATTGCGTCAAAATGTTTGCAAAAATCGGCGGCTCCGTGAGGCACTTCCTTCTACCTCATCTTTAGTATCCTATATGTATATATCTGTATATATATACGAGTAAAAGTTGCTTGCATACTGCAAGCTTAATGTAAGATACATTAACTAAGGCATTACACACCTTTTGATCCACTCCGCCTTCCATACACCGAGTTCCATGCACCAACAACAATAACCTAAACGAATTATTCATAATACGTGCATATGAAATTTCCTAGCATCGAACCTGGGTCTATGAGGACAAATATTCTTACAGCATACGATAGAAATCCCTATCTTCTATAGATGTAGCGAATTTCAACCTTCTACCTGACCGGGAAATCCTGTAACGAATTTTTGAAAATTCGGTCATTTGAATGGTCCTGGGATCGAACCTGAGCCTTAAGGGCAAAAAGCTCTACAGCATACGATAGTCAATCATCTATTCTAACAACGACGTGAATTGCAAGTTTCTATCTTAACGGAAAATACCCTAAATATATTCATAAACTTGAGACAGAAAAACTGCCCTAGCATCGAACTACGGACCCTGAAGGTAAAACCCTTTAGGTATTCTATAGAGGTGTTTGATCTCTATCGATGAGGTGAATTTCAACATTCTATCTTACCTAGAAATACCCTAAATGATTTTTTGAAAGTTTTGCACTAAGTACCTAGCATCGAACCTGGGGCCATTAGGTATAAATCTCTTGCAGGAAACGGAAGATAAAATTATTTTCTAACGATTCCGTAAATTTCAAAGTTCTATCTTTACGCTAAGTATGCTAAACGAATTTCTCAAAATGCGCTCAATGCATTCTTATGGGAAAATGGTCGTTTTTGGGGCCTCCTAGAATCGAACCCATGATGCCTTGAATGGATGTCTGCTTTTTTCCTAGATGTCCAAACCCGGGACTTTACGGTAAAAAAAATCGGCGGCTCCGTGAGGCAGTTCCTTCTGCCTCGTCTTTAGTATCCTATATGTATATCTATATATATATCCGGAGAAGCGTCTATATAAAGAGATATATATCCTACATCGTTGTTATTACATTTTTTATCTTCGCTGATGACTATTCATATAGTTTCAAGAATAATTCATTTCTGGAAGTGCATCAAATTCAAAATGTGCAACGGCAACATGTGATCTGCTGCCTTAAAAAAATTGACAATCTGTCTAGGTCAAAAAGGAGAGTGACCGGACGCGATAAGCCTAGCAATGGAAGATAACATGATAAAATGTGTGGAGCAGATGGGTTATCTCCTTAGATAAGGAGTTAAATACCTTTAATTTCCCTGGCCCCTGGGATTTAAATCCCTGGAATTCTTTTCACCAACCTAGCTTTGATCCTAGGATCATTTTGGGAACGATCTCTTCAGTATGCGGTAGAGAATCACATCCTGTACTTGCAGTTTAAATTTCAATTTCCTAGCTTAACAGGAAGTGCCTGAAACAATATTCAGAAAAATGTCCTGGGGCCCTCTAGGATCGAACCCATGATATCTGTGACCGATGTCTGCATTTTTCTTTAGTGTCAAACTCAGGGACTATATACAAGTAAAAGATGCTTGCATACTACAAGCTTAAATTAAGATGGAATAAGTATGAAATTATAGACCACCTTCCATACATCGATTGCAATACACCACATCTCATGCACTGTCTACCATACACCTCCTGTCATACACCTACTACCACACACTGCCTGCAATACTTCACCGGCAATTTGCAGAGATTTATATATCTAATTCTCTCAAACTGGTTTCAACGCGACACCATATTCGGAACTACCATTTATGATACATAGGGAAGATAATAATATACCCACTGCCTTAAGTCAATCCATTAATGATATGTGGCTAATCCTATTACGGCTTAGATTCTGCTAAAAGACTAACATATATATCATCATCATCAGCCATTTTCAATCCGACGTCGGATGTAGGCCTCCCCAAGCGCTTTCCAATTCTCTCTATTCTGAGCTTCTCGTTGCCATGTTACCCCTAAATACTGAATGATGTCTCTGTTCCATTGGTCCCTTGGTCTTCTTCTTGGTCTCTAAACGTCTCTTGGTATCCAGTTCAGCACTGCTGATGTCCATCGGTTGTCGTTTCTCCTTGCAACATGGCCTGCCCACATCCATTACAGTGATCTTACATTATCTATGATGTCTGTCACTCCTGTTATCTTCCTAACCCAGGTGTTGCGTTTCCTGTCTCTTCTTGTGATTCCAAGCATGCATCGTTCCATGCTTCTTTGTGTAGTCTGAAGTCGCTGGGTTATTGTTGCGTTTAACACCCATGTTTCACTTCCATATGTCAATACTGGTAGAATGCATTGGTTGAAGACCTTTCTCTTCAAGACCATTGGCATTTTCGACTTCAGAATAGGGGCGTTTCTTCCAAAGGCACTCCAGCCTAGTTTCATTCTTCGATTCACTTCATTAATCCTGTTTTTCTCTCCTGTCGTAACCAGTTGTCC
>KZ308609.1:662359-680049 GCA_000376725.2 Ladona fulva
AATCATGTAAAAACAGTAATAAATAAACAAATAATGAAGTTTTGAATAAAGGCCTACAAAATTAGCAAAATACCCATGGCACTTCTGCGAGTACCCACAAAAAAATCGGTGGCACTCAAAGGGTTAAAACAAGGTGTCATACATAAGGGGACTTTGCAATCTGCACAATAAAATCGCGTTTCCCTCCTGATTTTCTTCCTCTTAGCATCATGTTTACGGCAGCAGATAAAACACTGTCAAGTAGGGGCTGTTTTCTTTTCAGTCGGCGGCAGAGAGTCAGGGAAGTGTCTATCTATGAGCCACCAAAGTTGCTGTGCTGCGGGTGGCCTACCACTCCTCGGAGATAAGAGAGTAGGATGATAGACCTCAATCAATTGTTCTATTAGTAGTAATCTGTAATCTAAATGAACTTTTCTTCCACCGCATTTCTTTTACAAAATGAATGAGTTCCACACAATCAATTCCACTAAATGGAATATTTTTTTATAATATTTTTTGGACCTTTTTCTGGGTAGGGGATAGTCAAACAGATGTTGGTCTACCCCACCCATGGTATGATTATAATCAATCCCTGCTGGTTTCACTAAAAATTTACCCATTTTCTCCACTGTTTTCATCTCATTTGTGTGACCAGTTGATAAAAGAGTTACCTCTTTTTTGTCTTTCCACCGGAGCACCATCACTTTCCCTTTCCTGAATGCCGCCACTTCTCCTCTCTTTAGCTTTTTGGTTTCTAACTCCTTCAGAATTCCTCTTCTTGTTCTCCTCAGTGTACCATAGGTGTCCGAAGAATGCGATATTAGCTGCTCCGCTAATTCCGGGGACATATAAAAACCGTGATCAGACAGTACCCCTTGTCCAAAAGCGGCTTCATGAGAGTCATCACAACCTGAGATGACATGGGTTTATCCTTGGATTCATCGTCAAAAAGAGTTCCTTTAACGGTGTAGATAATAGTAAACCACACATATCCACTTCGAGATTCACTTAGATTAAAAGTTTTTATCCCAAATCTTGGCCTTTTTTGAGGAATGAACTGCTTCCAACCTAGCCTTCCCTTGTACAGGAGAAGACTCTCGTCTATAGTGATGTCTCTTTCTGGCGTATATAACATTTTGCATTTTTCCTCCAACTTCTGATAAACTGGCCAGATCTTGTTGAGCTTAGGAATAGGGTGCATTTTTGGATCATATTCCTCATTATGACAAAAATGCAAATACTGCCAAATTTTGACAAATCTGCAATACGACATTATCTGTCCAAAGAATAGGTCTAGTTGACCAATAAAATTTCAGATCAGGCTTTTGAATGATGCTCTGCAACATAACAAGCTCCAAAAAAACACAAATTTTGGAACCGCTCACTTCACGCCACTGCTTATCCTTTTCGGCACTAGACCCTGATGGCTTGTAATGGAAGGATTTACTTGCGTAGTGAGTTTAGTTATGACGACGTGATTAGTTTCATTTGCAATGAAACCAATCACGTCGTCATCTGATTAGTTTCATTTGCAATGAAACCAATCACGTCGTCATCGAAAAAGAGTTCAAAGAACTTCAAAGGAACAACATCAGAAATTTCTTCAAAGCTCATTGAAGATTCTCCTTCAAAAAAAAAAAACCTCGGTGCAGGGGGAGAAGGAAGATGATGGAAGTTCACTCCATTTACCAACTTGAATTGTTTCTGGTCCATCGCCGGATTCGGAATCTGAGTCTTCCAAAATGCTTGATTCAGAGCCAGAAACTTCAATATTGATGTCTTTGGTTCCAAAATCAGAATCCCTGTCGTGTTCCATGATGGAATGGAGAAGTCTGAAGCTGTAATTTGCAACCAAACACAAGAATTTATGAAATAATCGGAATAACTGGAACAGTATTCGATTGCAATGAAGATCGCTGCAAAAGGCAAAGAAGAGAGAAAATGCTAAATGTTTACACTATAGAGCTCCACAAATACCTGAAGGGTGTATCGCATGAGAATGAGCATAGTTTCCAATATTCATGATGAAACACTTCTTCCACAGCCTAGGAAGGCCGCTCATCGCTAAAGCCGATTTCTAGAAAATATTTTGGAAATACCGGGTCAGTTCAGAGAGTAACGGCAATGCGAGAAAGGGAAGAGTGGCCAACACATGTCAAAATGATTGTGGAGAAGGAAAGAGCGCATTTATATTTTACAACACTGAAGTACTCTAAGCCATCTTAGCGGCCAATGCCTCTCAAAGCATGTCTGAGACTGAGAGCAATGAAAACGATGAATGTTTGCCTTACGTTTGGTCAAGAAAGGGAACAAATCGTAGAAGATGAAGAAAGCTGGAAAATGTAAATTGCATTTTAGAGATAAAATGTATGGATAACATTAGAATTGGGCAAAGGCATTCGCAGCCAAATCCATCAAAGAAATACAATGACTATAAAATCTCCTAAAATAATTAAATTTGCAGTCTTTGGCAGTAAACAAAATTGAAAAAGAAATTAAAGAATAAGTTGAATACGCATCTAGTTTTATCTATTCATTGCTAGTGTATATATATGAATAATCCAATATTCGTATTCCGTATGATACGAGTTGTAAAGTTCCTGAGTGTTGGTTTGAGGAAGGCAAATAGCATGTATAAAGAAATTATCATACTTTCTGGTAAATAATACGCACCTACTAGATAAAATGCATTTCTAAAATTTCTTCTGTGATAAATGCATTGATAACACACATTTCAAAATTGTTATTATGTTGACGAGAATTTTTTCACTACTGTAATATTTATGATAATTACTCTTGTATTTTGAATGGAATTATTTGATTACGTTAACATTTACAATATGTTGGTTGAAATAAAATTGCCCTAGTACGTATATACTCTGTGACTTCCACGATATATGATGTGTGTTGTTTAGTCATTTGTTTCCGAGTTCGATATTCAATAAAACGAGATTTTCCATTGTATATCATGCACTATTCTTTTTATCATTTTTCTATATTTTTTGTATAGATAACATGCGGGTTATCTACCAGAGAATACGGTACTTCATAGAAGTTTGATTCCTGACAACAGTTTCTTCCTATTTGTTACAAAATAAGCAAAAAAAGTTTTTATATGTTTCGGCTCCTGCCAATAACGAGGAAGTATTGGGACTTATGCATTACATAAATTGAAGAACGTCTATTTGTCAAAGAAATGTTAACAATAAATGGGGTATTTTGTTATTATATTCAATATAGGAGTCAAAATCTTACGTCTTACTCTTCCCCATAGCGGTGTACTGAAATAAGAACGAAACATGAGAAAACTCAGGAGCGACGCGTTGAAAACGGAAAAAAATAGATAATAGTGTTGTTATATGATATGATATTAGTATGGTATATGAAAATGGTGTTGTTAATTCCAATCTTGCTGAAATTGCTAACTTTTTCAATGATTTCTTTCTGAAAATCACAGACAACTCTGTTCATGGTGAATCCATTTCTAAACGGATAATAGCTTATCATTTAATTTATTTACAGCCATGCTGTGAGAGCAAGCTACTCCTATATTTGCCCAAAACAGGATTAAAATAATCATCAGGAAAAGATGGTGTTAGTGTTAATTTACTTAAGGATAGGGGTAAATTCTTAGTAGTAGCACCTTTTTTGACCCTAATAAACCATCTCTACAAGAAGGTATTTTTCCTGAGGCTCTTAAACTAGCAATAGTAATTCAAGTTTATTGATACTTTTAAATTCTTTGGACTGAATATTGACTCTACTCTTAAGTAGGACCACCACATAAGACAATTATGTACAAAATGGATGAGATAAAAGAAGGAATACCATCTTCTATCTCATCTCAGAGCTAAAACATACACTAAGGCCTGGTATTATAATGTATACTCAAATCTGCCTTTCAACTTAAGTGAACTTTAAGCTAAAGTGGTGTTTAAGTATAAGGAGCATATTGTAAAACTTTTTAGAGTCCTGTTTACTTAGATACCACTTTAAATATTAGATGCTTTGACAGAATAATTTTCATACCCATTGCCGTGAGGGCCGTAAGGTTTGTTAGAAAAATATTGCATTATAATACGGTAATATTTTTAAGGTTTGATAGCTTTAGAAATACTGATGATATAGCTTTTGGATTGACATGGATAGTAAAAGGAGTTGTAATTTTGCAACTGATGAGCAGTTGACTCTTTTGGATTTGGTGGAAGAAAATAAAAACATTCTTGAGAATAAAAAATGTGATGCAATCACTTGGAAGCAGAAGGTATTTTATAATGTTCTTATTTATATTAATGAGAAAGTGCTTGTAAATGTTTGTCATGTATATGTTAGGAGGAGACATGGAAACCTATTAGCTCAACATTCAGTGCTCAGGTAGGTACTGTGAGGTGTTGGAAGAAATTTCGGGCTAAGTATGACTGTATCAAATTGGCAACAAAGAAAATCTGGCGACTGAACGCCAAAATTTAATGAAAACCGGGGGTGGTGCTATGAGCAAGGATCTCAAAAACCCAGTGTATGAAAAATGCCTTGGTTTAATCGGTTTATGTGTAAGGATTTCACTATTCCAAGTATTTATGAAGTAATACAATTAACCATAATCTCAGACCTCAGAGTAATTGCATATTTCCATACTAGGTTCTTTTGACATGGCATCAGACAGAGACGAGGTGGTAGAGGTAAATACTTTGTTTATAAGCTAGATATAGTATATTATAGCATTGTTAGTTCATGATATCTTGAAATCTGCTGAAAATAAACGGCAAGTCGACGTGATATTTTTAGATTTTCGGAAAGCATTTAATAAGGTTCCACATAATAAATTATTATACAAATTAAGAGTTGTGGGTATCAATGGAGAAGTAATAAACTGGATTAAGGACTTTCTCTCTGACAGAGAACAACAAGTAGTACTAGATGGTATAAGTTCCAACTCAGTTAAAGTAACCTCGGGAGTGCCACAAGGAAGTGTAATCAGACCATTACCATTTTTAGCGTACATCAACGACCTTAACAATAACATAAATGGTAAAGTTACGATAATTGCGGACAACACCGTCTTGAGTCTTAACTTGCCCTTCGTGGTGAAAGGACCTGTTCTCCTGTTGTTCTCTTGAACATCATTAGCGACTCCTTGAGTGTCTGACCCTCGGCCAACCACCCATCATTAGCCGGCGAAATTCTTCCCACTGCCCCGACTACCTGTGCAGCAGTTTATTCGAGGAGAAGTGCTGAGTAGAGCCTAGGCTAAATTTTTCATATATTCTTTTATTTATTATTATTTTATTCTCACTTGTTCTCCAGTGGTAAATTTTTCAGGATCAACTGTATTTTTACGTGTGTGTGTGTGAAGTGCTTTCTCCACAGGTTTAACTTTCTGTTTTGCTATTACTCCTACTTTGCCCTTCTTTCTTCAAATAATCTTTCTTATTTGAAACTAACTCCCACTTAGCCGTTTTACTTAAACCTCCATATCGTTTTCTTACCCTATTCGTTACTTATACATTCTTGTTTATCTCTATCAGTATATAGAAGTCGTTTTTTCAGTTCACTCTAGTTCCTTCCAATATATTCTCTATTCCTTAGTTTTAAATCTCAACTCCAAAGGCACTTGCTTTTTTCCCCCCTTCACTAAGCTTCAATGCAAGGAAACTTTCACATCGCAGGTAAAAAGCAGTGGGTGGTAGGTTGTTTACCAGCATATTTTTCTTTTCTTTTCTTTCGTTTTCATTTAGCTCGCAAATCTTAAAGTCATTAGCAGTAGGATGGCTTCTTATCGGTCTGCCTTAGGACGCCTCGTGGGTGACTCAGACACCGACCTTCTCAAGGCTGACCTGTGAGCTCGAGAGGACGATCCGGGAACTACGCTCGTGAATGTCCCTGAGTGTGATCACTCCGATGGGTGGAGGGGGGTGCCCAAATCTGGGGCAGTTCGCACCACATCAATGACTGGAATAACCCAGAGAGTCAATGCAGGCTGGACTGTCCAGGAGAAGGTGCGGCCCACAGCCACTCATTCGGAGTTAGCACCATTTCTGGAACCAAGTGGAGGGTGGCTACAAGGAGCGGAGGAGCAACGTGGGCTGGTAAGGGCAATGGGGAGGTGACGCTGAAACATATCCCTACCTGCAATAGGTTCTCTGCACTGCAAAGTGCTGAAGATACTAGAACCGTGCCTCCACCCTCCGAAGTAGCCGCGCCCGAAGGAAGCCGGGGAGGGAAGGGAAATTATACTGATAGGATGCTCAAACATCAAGCGGGTATTGGCCCCTTTGCGGAGAAGTGCGGAACGGGAGGGAGGAGACAATAGGATCACATCTTGGTGTGTTCCCTCAGGGCAAGTGGCCCAAGTCACGGGTGCGGTCCGGGCGGCGGTCGAAGGCAAGAGCTGCTCTAGTCTGCGGGTGGTAGCCCATGTCGGTGTCAACGACACCTGCTCTCGTACGGCCGAGGAGATTTTGAGTTCTTTTAAGAACTTAATGAGGTTGCGCGGGTTCGGGAGTCGTCTGGCATCGGGATAAATCTGTCCATTTGCAGCGTTGTACCATTAATCAACATCGCATCCCTCGTGTTTGGTGGAAAATAGTCCCTTAACACAAGGCTGTGGAAGTTCTGCAGGGACAAGGGAGCATACTTCGTTGACTTGTGGCCAAAACTCTGATCGTGCCATGTTCCCCTTAACCATTCTGGGATCCACTACACTGCTTCAAGACAGGTGGCTCGTAGGATTTTTGAGCACTGCAGGTATTTTTTAGGAAAATGAGTGGGTCAGACAGTGGTATTTTGGGAACGAAATATTTGATTTCACGATCGTATAGAAAGAACAGGAGGTGGAGTCCATTGCGGTTAAAACTTCTCTCCAGAGTAAAGCGCAGGTCTATGGACAGCAATAAAGAAAGCGTCTGGTGTACCATAAGTCAAAAAAATAAGCCTAACATCAATATATGAGCGTTTTACCATCCACCAAACTCCCCACAACAGGTTTTGTGAGATCTTAGCGATGAAGTAAATTTCTATACTAGTAAGAATAATCAAAGTACACCGATCATAGAAGGTGATTTTAATCTTCCAGATATAGACTGGGAAAATAATTGCATAAAAAAAAGTGCCCGGGACTCTGATTCTTGTAGAACGTACTAATTATGCTTCAAAAAATGCATTAAGCCAAACAGGAAAATCTCCAACTAGGGGTGAGAACATACTCCATCTATTCCTCATTTACTTCCCTATGCGTTTAAGAATATTTCGAATGACGAGGGTCTTGGCAACCATAAAGGCGTATTCATAGATATCGACATCAAATTAAGCAAACAAAAAACCAAAACGTAAAATCCATCTCTTTTCCAAAGCGAACTTCGAGGAATTTAACGAATAATCGAATATGTATTTCTACTCAAATAAGTTGCACGCATCCCAAATGTCCACCAAAGAAACTTGGGAAAATTTTCGTATAGATTATGCACAATTACATAGAGATTTATATACCTTCAAATTATTCTAATCATGATTGCGAACCTAGATGGTATGATCGCGAGGTTGGAAAGATTCTTTGCAAACAAAGAGCACTGCATGGGAAATTAAAGGCCATAGAGGGAAAAGATGTTTGATTCGAGTCCAAGAAAAGCAGTTCTGCTACAGAAACATAAGAAAGCGAAATCCGACACCTAGCATGCTATGCATAATGCCCTCAGCATTTTTAAGGAAAAATTTCTTGGGGAATGCTTAGAAGAGGACCCTAAAGCTATCCGGTCATACATTAGAAATGTACAGGGAAAGATACAGACTGTAAGCTTATTAAGAGATAGTGACAGAAATGTAACTTACAATGCGAAGAGGAAAGCGAACAGACTTCATACATATCATACGCCAGGAAAGCACTAGATCTTTCATACTAGAAATCTTTTATCAAAGCGTATTCCGGGCGATAGTTATGGAGATATGCTTCTGGAGATTAATATGCTCTTGTCGATGGAATGTATATGCTTTACTGAAGATGGAATTGCAAAACTCTTACATAATATTAAGCCAAACAAATCGCCAGGTCCAGAGGGTATTCCAGTTAGAGTATCAAAAGAAATGGCAGAAAGCATCACCCCTTATCTCAAAATTATATTTAACAATTTGATTTACGAAGGTAGTCCCAATAGCTTGGAAGTCAGCAAATGTTATTCTTGTTTATAAAAGTGGATTAAAGGAGAATCCAGGTAGTTAAAGACCTATCTCATTAACTTCGCTCTCCGGAAAGTAGTGCTCTGTGATGGAGCGTGATCATGCGAAACTCAACTAGCTCTGTTTGTCCGTGATATCTTAAAGTCTGCTGAGAGTAAAAAGCAAGTGGATGCTATTTTCCTTGACTTCAAGAAAGCTTTTTCAGAAAGGCAGCTTTCAGGGTATTTATGTAGATGTAGATGTCATCTCAAACAGGATCCCTTTCCCTGTAAAAATCCTCAAATCAGCTCATGTCATTGCTCTAACGACTATAACACCTATGAGTAAAAGCCATATCTTTGCTTTAAATGGTTTAAAGCAGATGACGATTATTTCTTGAAAATATTTTTATTGAACTTTATCCTTTTTCTGAGAACCAAAATTTAATAAACTATAACATGCGGAAGAGAGTGCACAATTTTGTAATAACGTACTATTTCTACTAACTTCAGGTTATGAAATTATTTGCTTATGATTATGTAACTAATCTCATATGGGTTAGTAAAGTTTAGGAAAATGTTTAGATAAATACATAGATTTTGAGATTGGAGCAAACAAAAATAATTTTATGAAACAAAACTCCTTAATTCCCATAATACTAGTGGTTCACATAATGTGATTTCACTTAATGCAGTGAAATCAAGGAATGTAACTTCATTGTGCTTTGTGGTATGTTGTACTTTTACAAAAGGCATCATTGACCTGGCGATTTTTTTGGCATTTATGCCCTGGCCATGACAGTTGAGGAAAAACGACAGGTCTTGGGTGTCATGGGAGAAGGCCCCAAAAATTATACTTTTCTTCAGTTCAGCCTGTTCATCTATTCTGTCTTTCATCTAACCAATAGTTCATTAGTTCTTTAATGATCCATACAGTTTCATTGAACACTGTCTCACTTGGCAGCTTCTATTTGAAAGATTTTTCCTTTTTTAACTAAGAAAACTAAGGTAGTTCGTTTTATCAGCAAGTGAAACTATCATTACCATCGTGGGTAGTATTTCATTTCCTGTTGTTTCTAGGATAGCTGAAGTTACTCTATTCTCCTTAACCAATAAATGGCCAAGGTTATAAATAGTGAGAAATTAACTTTTTTTATAATAATAATAATAATATTTACTTGTCAGGAGGAAACTATACATTGGATAGCTAATGGGACACATCATCAAGTAGAAACAATACATATGTTGCTAGAAAACAGAACTATACATCACATTTATCAGATAAATATAACAGTTACATATCACATTTTATAAGATAATATCCTTGTCAGGTCTTATGTTCACTAACACTTTAAAAACATCGAGAAATCAAAAATTTGTAAACAAGATTTTTAAAAGTAGGATAATTCTTTTCATTTCTGATGTTATCAGGTAAAAGAATAAATAGCTTTATTGTCATTGTTCTAGGTCCCTTTGAAGTCACTGAGAAGTTGCTACTTATAACATGTAGATCATTTCTTTTCCTGGTATCATAAGAGTAAATAGAGCAGTTCTTTGAGAAGTCATCAATATGTTTTTTTTTTCATGTAAAGAAGACTGAAAAATATGTACATACAGGACACTGTTAAATCACATAGGCCCGGTAGTATAATGTATACTTAAAATGGACTTAAAGTGAAATCTTCATTTTAAATCTAACAAACAGGCACCCGGAATTTTGGTCCGCTATGATTTGGCCCCACTAAGATTTGGTCTGCGGCGTCTTGGTGCTACGATGATTTAGTAACGACACGCGATAAATTTTTTGTTGGGCAAGGCTGAGATTTCTCAAAATTAATTGTTATTGTTGTTTCTGGATAGAATTCAATAGTTTTGTTAGTATTTAACCTTTTGTTAAACAATAATTAGAAGTATGCCTTACTGGAATCGGAGCGTGCAATAGGGGAGGAAAACAGTTATCCGGACGTAAGAATATGACAAAACTATTGTTTATTTATAAATTAAAGTCTTTGATAAACAAGGAATACGCATCTCGAGATAAATGAGTGTTGTTTCAGAGATAAATATCGAAGGGAGGAAATTGGCATAGATGATTAATTTGAATGGTACTTAGGAAGAGAGACTGCAAATAACCATAGAAATTTACAATAACAAATTTATGTTGCTAAAAGGATATTGTTCATATCGAAATCATTGGGAGAAGAGGAGGGTAGACAATTTCAGGACGCTGACGTTTGCTATAAATCTCCTGGCAGTTACATAAAAATTACTCAAATGGACAAACGGAAATGGTTATTTGTAAGGCGGAGGAGGTGGGGGAGGGAGGAGTATGCTACATATGTGTGTGAATACGTAGGTAATGGGTATCGAACCACTCGTACCGTTGTACAGATTACGAATAAACAATGCGTAACGCAATAAATATATGTATAATGGAGTTGGTTGGAGGAAGTTTGGGTTTCATTACCCGCATCGCCCTTTCTTATCTGGACTTTATGAGAAATAAACAGTAACAAATTTATGAGGCTAAAAGGCAATCGTTCATATCAAATTCCTTGGAAGGAATCTTAACTATATTTCTTCAATGAAAAGGGGAAACAGATTTTAATGTATTTATTCTGTCAAGACATGACTAAGAGCAATTGGTTAGATTGAAACAGGAAGATAATTCCAATTACGTCCATTTTAATAATTATTATAAATGAAAATTTCCTTTCAACGGAAAATATACCAACTTAATACTATAAAAATTCTTGTTGGTGGTCACTGAGATCATTACAAGCGATCAGAAAAATAGACGGATTGCTGCATTACAGTAGCTCGAGGCGTTTTCGTGCGCGCCGAGATCTGCGCTAATTCCTGAATATAAATTCGTATTTTAACGTTATCAATAAACTTAGAGGGTTTTAATTTAAACAGGAAATAGGTTATGTATTTTTTCAGAAACTTTCTTGCTTAAAGTTTTTTCCTATGGTAATATAACAAAAAGTAGCTGGCGACTACATTTCTCAATGCGTTTTGCCGAAAACTCTCGACATTCCCATAGAATTCCCCAAGAAATTTCTCTCCGAAATCTTTTAGAGGAAAAATAATAACATTTGTGGGAAGTAGATGAAATGTAAAAGATTTTGATACCAAGAAAGACCGTGTTACACGGAAGGTTAGCACCAAATACTTCGGTTCAAAGACAACCGCAACTAATTCTCGATTTTTTTTTTCAAAGTATCACTTTTTTCATTTTCCTGCGATTATTATAGCATTTGACCTGGATTAAATCTAAATTACTTTTACAATTCGATGAAAATTTATCAAATCAGTTTTGGCCAACTTTATTTTCCTACGTAAAAGTTGCAAGAGCGCGGGCTGCTTCCCCGTAGAAATGCACGGGTTTGTGAGATTTACATTGTCTTCATAACGTTGGACGGACAATATTAATGTATATTTTATTTTGCTAGTAACGACAACATTTACTGAGGTAATTCATGTCTCTTATGCCTGCTTTAACATTACCTTTGCTCATCACGGTGACTGCAGAATTGAAGATGGAAAAAGGAGCATGGCTGTATATAAAAGTTTTTCGTTGAAACGCACCTAAATCCGTGCCTCTGGCTACTGCAAGAGCATACCAAAGGGTAACGACTTCTAATTCCGCGAAATCAGTTGGACGCTAAGAATGGGACCTGAATATTTTGGTGTATGTGGGAGATCCTGGGTTTAACCCGGCGCCCTACTGTTTTCGAGAAATTGGATAACCTTCAGTACATCTTTTCAGTGACAGCTATGGAAATAACTTAAAACTAAGTTGCCATCTGTAGTATTAGAAGGAACGTCTTCAGTTCTTTTACACTCTCTTTTAAAATCTGTGTCTTTTGGAGAAGTAAGTGAGTAGAATTCCACCTGTGTGAAGTGCAATAGAAAATGCACCCAGTAAAAAGCAACCTTTTAAGGTAGAAGTTGAGAGTAAAAAGCAAGTTGATGCTATTTTCCTTGACTTCAAGAAAGCTTTTGACAGGGTCCCCCACTACATATTAATTTGCAAACTAAAATTAGCATGTATTAATAAGGAACTAATTTATGGGATCAAGGATTTCCTTCACAAGACAGAACAGCAAATGGTACTAGATCGCACTTGTTTGGATAATATCAGAGTCACTTCAGGCATACCTCAAGGGAGTGTAATCGGACCTCTACTCTTCCTCATTTATATCAATGACCTGAGAGATAAGATCGATAGCAATGTGAGGATATTTGCGGATGATTCGGTAATATATAAAGAAATATCAAGTGAGGAAGATAGTGCTTCACTCTCAAATGACTTAGCTCATATACAAATGTGGTGCGAAAAATGGCAACTAGATCTTAATGTAGATAAATGCTCTGTAGTAAATTTCTTCAAAAGGAAACAATTGCGTCAGAACCACTCGTACAAATTCAAATGTAGTCAACTCAGTAGAATCACCCTTACCAATAACTTAAACTGGAACACCCACATTTGAAAAATATGCGGTAAAGCAACTAAAAAGCTCGGTTTTATAAAGCATATTGTAGGTAGATGCGATGAAAAAGTTAGAGAGCAATGCTATTTCACATTAGTTAGGCCCCATCTGGAATATGCTGCGAGTATATAGGACCCAGCGGATGAAACGAACTCGAGAAAGTGCAGCGTAAGGCGATACATTTTGTTAAAAAGTGCTACGATAGAGAAGCAAGCGTAACGCAAATGCTCTCAGACGCACGTTGGGAATCCTTGAAAGAAAGGAGATTAGAAGCTAGCCTGCGATTGTTAGATAAATTCAGAGGAAATGAATTTTTGTTAGACGTAATTGGTATTATGCGACCCCCCTGCTACTTTGGCCGATCCGACAGTGAGCGAAAATAAGAGAAATAGATCAAGGACAAGTCGTTTTAGGGACTCATTCTTTCCATGAAGAATACGCGATAACAATAAATTAAAGAAGTAATTTTACTCTTAGTTTTTACACCCCCTGCCACACGCCGGAAGGCGGCTTGCAGGGTAATTATGTAGATGTTGATGAACACAGTAATTTATAGGGAAATAGGAAGCTCAGAGGATAGATTGAGTCTATTGTGTTATTTAGATAAAATTATGAAAAGGTGCGATGATTGTCAATTAGAGCTCAATATAGATAAATGTTCAGTAATCCACTTCTTTCAGAGGAAAATTTATGCCAATGATTAATCGTGCAGCCTCCGTGAGAAAACTTTAGCAACAGTAGAAACGGTGAAATACCTTGGAGTAACCCTCAGCAGTAACTTAACCTGGGGTACCCACATCCGTAATATATGTTGTCGAGCGCTTAAGAAACTTGGATTCGTGAAGAGAATTGTCAGTAGGAGTGAAGAAAAAGTCCGTGAGCGATGTTACGTTGCTTTGGTCAGGCCTCAGCTGGAATATGCGTGTAGTGTATGGGACCATGCAGAAAAATGTTGTATTCGGGAATTAGAAAAACTACAGCGAAAGGCGATACGTTTTGTAAAGAATTGTTACGACAAGTCAGTGAGTGTTACGCAAATGCTTTAAGACGTGGGATGGGAATCTTTGGAAGACAGAAGGCTTAAACAAAGGATAAATATACTTAATGAATTTAGAGAAAGCATGTTCACAGATGATGTAGCTGACATAATGCATCCCCCATGTTATAAAGGCCGTTCTGATACTGTGAGAAAAATCTTAGAAATAGATGCTAGAACAAGTTGTTTCAAAAATTCATTTTTTCTGCGAACGATATACAAAAGCAATCGATTAGCAAAGTAGAGTCATGGTGCTTGCACCCCCAGCCACATGCCGAAAGGTGGCTTGCAGGGTACTTATGTAGATGTAGATATATGTGTTAGCTTGTAACTAACAGAACTTGAAGAAATTTATGCTATCTCTTCTTGGTTTACTGTTTTTGGTCACTATAGTGAAATCTAGCTTTTATTCTGATAATCAGCTATAAGATATTAAATCCTATACATTTAACTGGTATAGCTAAAATTTTTTTACCAGGTTTCTGATAAGCGAAGTGTGGAAGGGGACTCATGTAGTAAAATATAGCTTACTGCTTTGAGAAAATTGCTTGTATTACAAGTTATGGATTCTAAAGATAATGTATGAGTAGATATATCTGTTATTTTGGTGACCTTGTAAGTGAAACATTCCCATATCACTTGTGAGGGCAAGGACAACCAGGCGATCATAGTGTCATGCTAAGTAGTACTTTACTCAAGGGTTTTACATGAGAATGGCTTTTGTGATTGCTGAATAATTGGTGCACTCCATAATGTTTTGAATTACATGATAATAATTTAAGATTCAACTCGTATTTCTATTCTCAAAGAACATAATAATCCTTTATATTTTCAGACTGGACTACATATTCTCCAGTTATGCTTCAAATGCCTATGCATGAGGCATTAAGTAGAGGAAATGAAGTAGATGGTATAATAATCAAATAAGTTTCTAATTTTATTTTATTTATATATTAAAATCAACAGAAACCATAAACTTTTTGAGAATAATTAGTCATTATAATACTTGTTAAATTTACCCAAATAAACTTTACCTATCTGTCATTCACTATCAATCTTAGTTTTTACATACTATTAATATTTGTTATACTATCATTGTTGAAAACGTTTTAAAATTTAAGGTTTAATTTCAGTCGTTGTAACCATTACAGAAGATGATAACCAAAGAACAGGAAGTGAGTTAGGTAAAATGTATTGCTATGGTTTTGTTATTAGTGTTTAACACTTTAATATTTCATGTTTACCCATTTTCTCAGCTCCTTCACTGGCAATAATGGAGACTGAGGTAAATGAAGAGACTTTAGAAGAAAACATTAGAAGGAATGAAAAGTCTAGGAGTATGTAATGATTATATTTTAGGTTTTGAGTGACTTGCATCTTACCATGAAGTAATTAATAATATATTTTAGATTCAATGAGACCAAAGAAAGAAAAAAAAGGAAAAAGATGCCCAAAAGAGAATTTGAATTTACTGACTGAAGCAAAATTAGAACTGATTGAAATGCAGAAAAGCATTTTATTAAAGGAAAGTAAAGAAAAAGAAAGAAGAGATAACGAATTACATGATATTCAAGTACAAATTGCTTATGCTGAGGAGAAAAGAAACAATGAACTTCATAACATTAAATTAAAAATTGCCTATGCAGAAGAACAGAAAATAATGCTGGATATTAAATTGAAAGAAAAGGAATTGAAGAAATAAATTTTAATTTCAGTTGAAGATTACTTTTTGGCTTTATTACACAATAGCTTGTAAAAATATGCCAAAAAAGGCTCTCTTCCAAGTTGTTCGCCATCCTCAAACTCATCAGTTTCAATGTCATTACCATAGCAGTCTATTTCTGCTACCATTGGATCTTTGGCTGGTTCGTCCTCTTTAGCATTCACTGCTACATTATGTAGCACGGCACAGGCCACTACAACAGCCATTGCTGTGTCAATTGAAAGTCTTATCCCTAGAGCCAGTACAGGAAAACGTCTCTTCCAAATTCCAAATAACCTTTCTATTGCATTCCTTGTTCTTACGTGGCTTTCATTAAATAGTCTGTCTTGTGGGCTTATTGGTTTCCTTATTGGGGTGAGCATGTAATTTTCTAGTTTGTATCCAGAGTCTGCCAAAACTATTGATTTATTGAATGTATTACTGATTATTCTATGTTTTAGGTATGAATTATTGAAAATGGTCTGGTCATGAGAGGATCCTGGCCATCTTGTCACAATATCCATTATTTTTAGTTGTGCATCACACAATACCTGAACATTTAGGGAAAAATACCCTTTTCTGTTCCTGAAATTTTCTGCTTCATTTCCTCCTGAAATATTAACTCTGATTCATTAAGCTACTCATTTTTGTGAATGAAGCATCCATGATAATGATGAAGTCAAATAGACAATGATTGCATTAGTTACGTCATCTCAAACAATCCATTTTGATAAAAATGGGGAATGCATACTCATGTATGTAATAACTAAAGGTATATTGTTTGCTGATAGATGACTTTTAAGTTTGCTTTCTAAATATCATCATAAAACTCAAAAGTGACTCATCAATAAACCATCAATTTACATCATTTCTACATGAAAATTACATGTATTATGGAAATTTCATACTGAGACATGATCAAAACTCGACCATTAACTGCATCAAAAGTCATAACTAAATTACTGGCAACTTATGAACTACTCAATAGCTTCATGCAGCTCATACTGTGGTTTCATATGAAAAAGTCTCTAGTGAATGATTGCACTGTATCATTTGCTACTTCAAGTAACTATCATACAAGAAATGCTTGATGGAAAACTAGATATGAAAAATTTGCTCAGGTTTTTGTTTCAGAGTAAAGATATCACTACCAAAGCTTTGATGGTCTTTTGTGTAATCTTTGGAGAAACTTCTTTGAAGAAATAAAATACTGAGCTACTTATAACTCTCTGCTTAGTTATTATTAATATATGTTACACATGCTACAATCTTTATTAATTATTGATGTAAAAACAAAAAAAACTTGACATTTAAATTGCTGACTAATTTGAGAATTTTGCTTTGTACCCATAAAATGATACCAATGAATGATTCATATGCTTGATCTTGTACAAAGGTTCGACATTGAATAAAATACTAGAAAAATGAGTTGTAAGATTTTATGAAGTAAAAGTTGATGATAACTAAATTACATTGTGAAACGAATTTGACCAAAGAATTGTTACCTGGTGATATTATTTTCACATGGGTGCAGTCAAGGCATCCAAAGACCCTAGGAAAATTAGCCAATTCAAGAAATCTCTCTTGTGTATCTCTCAGTTCTACAGCTGAAGCAGGTGTTTTAACGTAAATAGGTCTTAATCCAGCTATTGCAAGGGTGACCTTTTTTATTACTCTACTGGCAGTTGCTTTATGAACGCCACTGAAATCCCCCACTGCGACTAGCATGGAACCAGTCGCATAAAAGCGGAGAGTCAACAAAAGCTGGTTCATCGCCGTCAAAGCCATGTTTCTTAAAATGAGAATCTTTCTTAGTTGCTTATAAATATGGTTATATAAGATTAATTTTAACTTATTAGGATACCTCTGTGTCTTATGCATTATCCTTTCATATATCTCACGCAATAACACTTCCACTGTCATTTTCTTCAACCTAAATCTAACAAAAAACTCTTCGTCACTCCATTCGCCAAAATTGTCAGGCCGTAGCCGGAAAACCCTTATTTTCCTTGTTCTTTTAAATAAATAGAGGGCAAATTCCTCATCCTCAAAATCTTCAAATAATTTCATTACCTCCATGTCTTCCGACAGTACTTTCTGTAATAATTACCTTTGTTAGTTAGCAAAATTTCATAAGTAAATATATACAACTTTACCTTATACTGAAGTTATGATTTCATTCATTATGAAATGTTTCCCTTTCTTCCACGTAGCTCAACTTACGAATAATTTCAAGCATATCAAAATATTACTGCTTCGGTCAATGAGAACGCTTATAATTTTCACAACATTTGTCGTTCCTTACCGGTTCCGACTTGAACAGCATTTTT
>KZ308609.1:713166-727319 GCA_000376725.2 Ladona fulva
AGCAGGAAGCAGATGATGCTGTCACAGGAAAACATGGACTAGGCCAGAGAAATGAATGAGGTCACCGCCTGGTAGTGTTTGCAGAGTGCACCAATATGTACATAACGAATACATATTTCAAGAAGAATCCTACAAGGAAGTGGACTTGGATAGGTTCTAATGGAATAAAAAATGAAATAGACTACACATTAGCTAACAAACTCTACACAGTTAGACAGGAAAACAGGTAAGGGTGATTTTGCGCAAGATGGTGTGCACCCAGGAAAAATCCCAAGGAAAAGTGGACTTGAAAAAAGTCTGACGGGACTGGGAATCGAACCCTGGTCTCCCAATTGCCAGTGCCACCATGTGGACTAAATCGCAAAGTCCTTGCCCACAAAGTCTCCTGAATGGCTTGGAGAAATGTCCTGCCGAGATAGCTCAACGGATAGAGCACCCAACCAGCAATAGGGAGACCCGGGTTCGATTCCCAGTTCCGTCAGAATCTTTTCAAGTCCATTCTTCCTTGGGATCTACACATATACTATTTGTGAAGTTTTAAACAACTTCAACACAGGATTGTTAGATGCAGAAAGAAGATTAACGTCAGAATGGAGCACAAGAAGTTGGTCTCAAGTCAACAGGAGGTAAGTATTGCAAAATTGGAAGAAAATAGGAACGAGTTCCAGCTGGAACTTCGAAATAGGTTTTCAACACTTCAAGAAGTAGAACTGGAAGCCAAAGTCATGGAAGTCGTGAAGGCAGCGGCAGAAGAAGTAGCAAGTTCACCAAAACGACCAAAGGATAAGAAGTTCAGCAACTGAACCTGGAAAATGATGAAACAGCAAAAGCAACTGAAACACTCAGACTTGCTAAAGGAAAATATAAATTTGTAGAGCTATGCAAGTTTATCAGAGTGGCAATGAAGGAAGATGCAAAGAATTTCAACAAAAGAATTGTGCAAGAAGCTATAGAGAAATACAAGAGCATCAAGGAGGTCAGACATGATGCCTAGCAAAGGGAAAGAAACAAATCTTGGCTGTTCAAAAAGAGGAAGGCACATTAACTTCTAATAGACAAGCAATACTGAGGAGAGTAGAAGAATATATTCACCAACTTATACAAGAAGTCAGAAAAGGTTGAACAAGAAAAGAAAGAAGTAAGACTAAAATTAAAAAATTCTTCATCTATTCTCCTGGAAGTAACAGAGGCCATCAAGAAGATGAAGAATGGAAAGGCAGGAGGAGCAGATGGAGTTTTAGCGGAATACCTGAAACTTGGTGTTACTGAGATTTATTATTCATTAGCGCAATTGCCTCAGACAAGGGAGAATTCCCAAGGACTGGAATCATCAAAGATTGTCCTTTTGCACAAGAAAGGAAGCAAGGAAGAATTGAAGAACTACTGCCCCATCAGCCTCCTTCCTGTTATTTACAAAACGTTCATGAGAGTAATGGCTGCACATCTGAAGATGTTCCTGGCAGCTGCTCAGCCCAGAGAACAAGCAGGATTCCACAAGGGATTTAGCACTATGGACCACATCATAATGCTACCAGAAATTATAATGAATAAATAAATATGCGATGCCACTAGTACTTTGCTATGTAAACTATGCCCAGGCCCAGAGTATGTATGTACCCAGGAGGTACATACATGGTCAGGCCGGTATGTACCTCCTTCACACTGGATGTACTACAGAAATAAGGAATAGATGCCAAGTACATCCAGCTGGGACGGAGGAGCTAGAGAAAGTTTTACTAAGGAAATAAAGAACAAACATGGCAGATTATTGACGGAAGATTAAGCAATAATGGCAGGATGGAAAGAAAACATGGAAGACCTCTACAAAGCAAAAGATAAACCAAAGGACTTAACTGTAGAAGAGGAAGAGCTAATAGAACCAGACAACTTTGGAGAAGTTATTTTGGGGTGTAAGGATTTGTGATGCGTCTCACATAGCCTCTACCTCTCAAATGTAACCCTCACCTTCAACTGGTGCACCCTGTTACAACTAACAAGGCTATGGCGACCAAAAGACCCTCTGAATATGGGGTTCCCACCGTCAAGAGCCAATGGCCTCTTTGGAGGGCAAATGAGCAGATGGTAAGGCAGAAGATTTTATTGCCCTTGAGGTGGGAAACTGCCTCTAAAAGTGGAGGAACTTCTTCATGAGGTCAATGTTATTAAAATACAGAAGGCAATAGAAAACCACTGTAATAAAGATCCTAGGGGTATTCCTTGTACATATTTGTTGTGACGTTCAGTTTATACCCATGATGTCTTCGAATTCTAAATTCACAAACAGAGGTAAAATAGTCCCACATTCAGATCTCCTGGGGGGAGTCTACGAAGATAACAAGTGGAAAGATAAAGGAGAAAAGTAAGAGAATATGAGTAGGAACCTGGAATGTAAGGAGTCTTCTAAAGGAAGAAAAGTTAGAAAACCTGAGAAGAGATATGATCAAGAATAAAATGGGCATAATAGGAGTTAGTGAAGTGAGGTAGGAAGGAGCCGGAGAAGAAAGCATTGAAGATAGTGCATTCTATTTTAGTGGCAGTAAAAGAGGAAGGAATGGTGTAGGTTTTATTGTAAATAGGAAATTAAAGGATTGCATAATCAATGTGATATACGACAGTGATAGAGTGATAGCAATAAAGCTTGATGGAACACCAAAGAAATTGCTAGTCATACAGGTGTATATGCCAACAAATGACCATGAGGATGATGAAGTGGAAGAAGTGTATGGAAGGATTGAAGAAATAATAAAGGAAGAAGGACAGGGTTGTAATAAAATAGTGATGGGAGACTGGAATGTGAATGATGAAAATGAACAGGTCTTGGTGGAACTGATGAAAGAGGTAGGAGACTTATTGAATTTTATAGAAATAGAAAGATGATAATAATGAACATGTGGTTCAGACATAACAAAAGAAGGCTTTATACTTGGAAGGCTCAAGGGGATGGATACCAGAAACAAATTGATTTTATCTTGGTAGAAGAAATATACCCAAATGGAGTAAATCAAGTATGTGGATTACCTGGAGCTGACATTTATAGTGACCATGTTCTTCTGAAGTTGGAACTAGAAATCAGACTTAAGAAAATAAAAAGAGCTAGAACAGCAATTAAGAAGTGGGACCTGGAAAAATTAGAAGGCTTAGATAAAGAAGAAATTAGACTAAAATTAGAGGTGAAGATGGGAACTAATTATGACACATTCCCAGGAGTGGAAGATAAATGGCACAGATTAAAGAGTGGCATCAAAAGGGTATTTGAAAAGAATATAATATAAAAGGAAAGAGAGCTAAGAAACCATGGATAATGCAGGAAATTATTGCAAAGATGGAAGAAAGAAGGAAGTATAAACAGTTAAACAATGATGAAGGGAGGAAGAAAAACAGAAAACTGAATGCAGAGTTAAGGAAAGAAACCGACAAAACAAGAATAGAGTGGTTAGAGAAAGAATGTAAAGAGATCGAAGAGCTAGTAAAGAAAGAACAATATGATCTAGCCCATAAGAAAATAAAATAAATCAGCTGGGACGGAGGAGCTAGAGAAAGTTTTACTAAGGAAATAGAGGACAAACAAGGCAGATTAGTGAAGGAAGATAAAGCAATAATGGCACAATGAAAAGAATACATGGAAGACCTCTACAAAGCTAAAGATGAACCAAAGGACTTAACCCTAGAAGAGGAAGAGTTAGTAGGACCAGACAACTTGGAAGAAGTTATTTTGCTAAATGAGACAATTGCAGCCACGAAGGATATGAAAAATAAGAAGGCGTCAGGCATAGATGACATACTAGTGGAGCTACTGCGGTACCTTACAGAAAAGGGGATGAAAGAGCTGACATCTTTATGTAATGACATTTATAGTAGCAGGAAATGGCCAAAAGACTTCCCAAGGACAGAAATCTTACCATTAGCGAAGAAGAAAGGCACAAAGATGTGTGAAGAGCATCGAATGATTAGTCTCATAGTGCACACAGCAAAGATCTTACTCAGAATACTGAATAGAAGAATAGTAAGTAAAATAAAAGAAAATATGGCGGAAGAACAGTTCGTGTTTAGGAGAGGTATGAGGACAAGAGATATGGTAAGTGTAGTCAGAATCATACGAGAGAGATATTTGGAAAAGGGAAGAAATTTATGTTTTGTAGATATAGAGAAGGCTTTTGACTGTGTTCAGTGGAAAAGATTAATGACTATATTAAAAGAAAAAGGGGTAGACTGGATGGATCATAAAGCTGCAATAAGGATAAGGAAAATGAAAACAAAGTGGTTTGACAAAGGACAAGGAGTGAGACAAGGTTGCTGCTTGTCGCCAACGTTATTTAATATTTATGTAGAAAAGATGGTCATGGAATGCTGGAAGGGAGATAAAGAAGTTGGCATTGGAGGGAGAAGAGTGGAATGCATTAGATTCAACAATAATGTAATAATCGCAGAAAGTATGGTCTGAGAATAAACCGAAAGAAGACAAAAGTGATGAAAATGGGAGATGGTTCAGTGATGGATGTCTGTAAAAGGTGTAAGATTAGAACAAGTCGAAAGGTATAAATATCTAGGTGTAGGGATGACGAAAGACTGGAGAAGTGAGAAAGAGATAAGGTTAAAAATAGGTATGGCAAAGGAAGCATTTAGAAAAAAGAGAAAGGTATTAAGTAGTAATATAAATGTCGAACTGAGGAAAAGGACGATTGGGTGCTTGGTGTGGAGTGTGTTCCTACATAGCTGTGAGATGTGGACACTCCTTATAAAGATATAAAGAGGATAAAAGCTTTTGAAATGCGGGTTGAGAAAAGAATGATGAACATCAGGTGGAGGGAAAAAGTTAGGAATGAGGAGGTATTGAGGAGGGTTCATGAAGAAAGAGAACGGAAAAATAAATTGATTCATCAAAGGAAGAAGAATTGGATAGGACATAAAAAGAAAGAACTGCCTACCTAAGGATGTGCTAGAAGGCATGGTGGAAAGAAGAGTGAAGAGAGGAAGGAAAAAAGTGAAGAGAGGAAGGAGAAGAGTGAAGTTATTGGATTGTTTGATGAAAGGAGAAGGGTACAGAGAGATGAAAAAAAGGGCAGAAGACAAAGAGAACTGGAAAAACAACACCTGGAGAAACCACTCATGATGATGACATCCAACTCTTATGCAGCACCTGTATGGACACCACAGCCTCTGTAATGCTGCATGAAGAAACATAGGAATTCCAGATTGAGAAGGGAGTGAGACAAGGAGACTGCCTTTCACCAATTCTTTATACAGCTTTTTTAGAAGAAGTCTTTAAAATCTTAGACTGGGAGGAAAAAGGCCTACAGATCAATGGAGAGTACAACAGTCATCAGGAAACACTACACCTGGGAGAGGAAGATGACAAGAGTGACAGAAATCATAGATAAGGTAAGATCACTGAAATAGATGTGGGCAGGCCATGTTGCGAGGAGAAATAACAACCGATGGACATTAGAAGTTCTGAACTGGATACCAAGAGATGTCAAGAGACCAAGAAGAAGACCAAAGGACCGATGGAACAGAGACATCATTCACTATTTCGGGGTAACCAGAAGCTCAGAAGCTGGCCATACACCTACTGCCAATTACCACCTTGCATACACTGCCTGCCATAGATCGACTGCCATAGACCATCTGCCATATATCTAGTGGCATACACCGCCTGCTATGCACTAACTGCCATACATTGCCTACCATATCCCACTTACAATACTCAACAACCAATACACTGCCTGTCATACACCTACTGCCATACACCGGTTGCTATACTTTACCGACAGTTTGTGGAGACTTACAAATCTTACTCTATCTGATGTGTAACAAGACAACTCCATATTCAGTAATACCATTAATGATCTACAGGGAATATATTAATACAACCACTGTCATACGCCAATGCATTTGCGGAGAATTTTTGAAAATTTGTTCATAAGAATTGTCCTAGCAGCGAACCTGGGGCCACTAGGACAAAAATCTTTATGGCACACCATAGAAATGTATATCTTCTATCGATGTTATGAATTTCAACGTTCTATTTTAATGGAAAATACCATAACGAAATTTTGAAAATTCATCCTTACGAACTATCCTAGCATTGAACCTGGGAGAAAAATCATTATGCTATGCGATAGAATACTCATCTTCAAACTATGAAAATGGCAGATAACGTTGCACTAGAAAATGCAGTTTATTTATGGTTTATTCAACAATTCACGTACCACTAAAAAGGGAAATAATTTGTGAAAAAGATCTATTTTTTCACCGATAATTGACTGAAAGTGACAAGGGTTTTGTAGATTGAGTTACTACTGCGTGTAATCAATTCTGTTCTGTTCTGAACAGATTTATAATGCCGACGAATCAGGGTTGTTCTGGCAAATGTTACCTGACAAAACTCTAGCTGATCTTAATGAAAATGTGGCACCAGGAAGGAAAGTAATCACAGCAAGGATTACATTCATGCCGTGTGCGAATGTGATTGGCAAACATAAGCTTCCTTTGTTTGTTGTCGGAACAGCCAAAAAACCCCGAGCCTTCAAGTCAGTCACGCTCCCTGTATGTTATCCTGGGCAAAAAAAATGCTTGGGTCACACGAGAATTGTTCTTGGAGTGGTTTAAAACAGAATTTGTTCCAGCAGTTCGACAATATATGAAATCAGTCAATCTACCCCAAAGAGCTTAATTGTTGTTGGATATTGTCCTGGCCAACCTTCCACAGAAGAACTATGCACTGATGACGGTGAAATTTCCGCAATGTTTTTACCCCCTAACATTACTAATTTATTAAAACATCAAGCTGAGATGATCACAAGTTGCTTCTTACGAGCATTCTCAATGATCCTGTGCAAAATGAAAACTAGGAAAATGCACTGAAAAAAGTAAATTTAAAAGATGTCGTGTTCAGTCTTACTAACTGTTGGGCATCTGTGTCTACATTATTGATTAACAAGTCGTGGAAAAAATTGCTTCCCAATTTTATTGATTCTGAAGTTAAAGAAAATGTGCAAACTGAAGAAATTCAGCTTGAACCGCTCATTAACCAATTACAAAACTCGAACCTGATTTCTAACCCTGAAGCCCTCCAGTGGGCTGCTGAGGCTGACGACAGTTTGGCTCGGGTCGAAATTTTAACAGACAACGAAATTATCAGGACGGTAACAGCAGAAGATGGTGATGATGACGATGACGACACCCCTGTAAACTCCGTCAAATTTCTCATTCTGAGGTTGTGGCGGCAGCCCATTACAGTGGACTGAAGAGCAACATTTTGAAGCACACAAAATTATGTTTCTCAGACGTTTAAGAGACCGCACATTTGATTTAAAAATAAGAACGGCCGTGCAAAAGAAAATTACTGATTTTTTTGGACATTGATTTTCTTCATTTACTTTAAATGTTGTAATTATGAATGTAATATATGTATGTAGTACCTATACAATACAATTTTTGAGAAATAAAACGTGTTTAACGTTATTTTTTAAAAGCTTGCTAATCCGGAATTCCCGCTGATCCGGATGTCTGTGTGCCTGAATTCTTCCGGATAACTGGGATTCTACTGTATAACTAAAATGTGTTTCCTTACATTTCAGCTGCTGACAGCTATGAAATTTATTGTGATGGCCTAGAAAATCTGATAAAATTGAAAGATTTTTACGACAGGAAGCAGGACATCATAGGCAATAATATCATACGGGATGCCATAATCCATCACGAACAACAAACTGTAATTTCGAAAGAGAAGAAACAAACTGAGATCCCTTCATATTTTAGAAGGAATCAATTTGATTCTCGAGAATAAAATGTAAATAATAAGCTAGATTTATAATTTTTATACAAATTACCAACATTAATCTACTAGTTTATAACTTATTTTGTGTTTTGGTTTAATGCTTTTACATGTAAATTACATCAATTATGCAACAAATGAAAGTGAACACTTAGTACTTTTCCACACAAATTTATTCAATTGCGACCGGTTTCGTAAAGTAACTTACATCTTCTGGCAATAAGGAATACGTAAACATCGCTTAAATACAGAAATTTGAGGGGAGGTGAGGGTGGGAAGGAAGGAGGGAGGGGGAGGATCAGGTGAAGAGTTTGCTTGGTAAGGTGAGGAGGGGTGAAGGGTTTAGGAACAATTGCTCGTTCGCCAGCATGTCTTTTTCGGGGAAATTCCTTATTTCCACTTCTTCCAGGAGGTCCAAGCGACGGGAATTGTTCTCCTGATGGAGGCATCTTGGGCTGAAGTCGCTGGTGTGTCCGTTATCGAGGAGGTGAAGGGCGAAGTTCGATAATGGTTGGCCTCTCTTCAGGCGGTAGTCTCTGTGGTGTTCTGCCGCCCTGACGCCGAGGGACCTCCCGGTCCTCCCGATATATCGGGTGGGGCAATCTGCGCAGGAAAGCTCATACACCCCACTGCTAGATTCAATGGCTCTCTTGTCCTTCGAGTTCCCTAATAGCCTCAGTATGTTTTTCGGGGAACCGAACGCAGGTCTGATATTCTTCGGAAGGACGTTACTTATTTTGTGGGACAAATTCCCGAGGAAGGGCATCCTCCGCCAACTAACAGGTGTCTTCTCAGTGGGGGTGAGGCCAGGGGTTATCTTCTGGAAGGCTTGTTTTCTCCGTTTCCTCTTTAGAATTTTGTCCACGGTGGCTTGGCTGTATCCGTTGGATGTTGCAATAAATTTTATGGTATCCAATTCTTTTTTGAATTTTTCGGGAGAGAGGGGAATAGCTAGTAGGCGATGTAGCATGGAGTGAAGAGCGGCGTGTTTTTGGGAGTAATGGTGGAAGGAAGAATTAGGGATGATCTGGTCTGTATATTCGGGTTTCCTGTAAATTTCGAAAGTCGGTTTTCCGTCTTCAATGGCTATTGTAATGTCCAGGTAATTAATTTTGCGGTTCTTTCCTATTTCCATTGTGAAGCTTAGGTTTGGGTGCAGGGAGTTTAGTTGGTTTAGAAACACGTTCAGTTGTCTATGACTGCCTCCCCAGACGCAAAATATGTCATCGACATAGCGTTTCCAAAAAAGAGAATGCTTTAGTAAAGGACTTCCGGAATTGAAGAGTTTTTCTTCCAAATGGTCCATAAAAAATTCAGAGAGGATAGGGGACAAGGGCGATCCCATGGCTAGGCCTTCCCGTTGGCGGTACATTTTTTCGTTGAAGATAAAATAATTCTGTTCGAGACAGATTTTGGTTAACCGGATTAGATCGTTTTTGGCTTTGGGTTCTATTGCAATTGAATAAATTTGTGTGGAAAAGTACTAAGTGTTCACTTTCATTTGCATCATAGCTTTCCACGAAGTCACGCCTAACAATATTGAATTCATCAATTATGCAAGTTTATTTGTAATTATATTGAAATTGTTTACTTATAAAAAATTTCTTTAAGTTATATGAGTTTAAAAAACACCCCTCTTAACCAGACACCCCTCAGCAACGGACGATCACCAAGGTCCCGAGACTGTCCCTTGTAGAGGGGTTTCACTGTACCTATATTTTCTCTGGAACCTGGGTTCGTGTCCTAGTCATGTCGCTATTTTTCACACTTGTTCTCCCTTTGAATACATTGTGTATTTAGACCCATTTAAAATCAATTGACTTTATGAAGAGAAGTTCAATTTTCAGAGATTTTTACTATTAGTCTTAAGGGGGGAGGGTCAAGTAAAAACAAAAATTTTAACAATTTTTTTTCTTTGCTTCTAAAATTAGTTTAACATCTGGAGAATATGCTCTCAATGTGTTATGTCGAAATTCAATGTCTAAGACTTTCTATGGAGTCGTCATTGAGACGCACTCCGCCCGGGCCGCGCGCAGGTATACGACCGCGCGCTTAAAACCCTTCCTTTTCGGNCCTTCGAGTTCCCTAATAGCCTCAGTATGTTTTTCGGGGAACCGAACGCAGGTCTGATATTCTTCGGAAGGACGTTACTTATTTTGTGGGACAAATTCCCGAGGAAGGGCATCCTCCGCCAACTAACAGGTGTCTTCTCAGTGGGGGTGAGGCCAGGGGTTATCTTCTGGAAGGCTTGTTTTCTCCGTTTCCTCTTTAGAATTTTGTCCACGGTGGCTTGGCTGTATCCGTTGGATGTTGCAATAAATTTTATGGTATCCAATTCTTTTTTGAATTTTTCGGGAGAGAGGGGAATAGCTAGTAGGCGATGTAGCATGGAGTGAAGAGCGGCGTGTTTTTGGGATTAATGGTGGAAGGAAGAATTAGGGATGATCTGGTCTGTATATTCGGGTTTCCTGTAAATTTCGAAAGTCGGTTTTCCGTCTTCAATGGCTATTGTAATGTCCAGGTAATTAATTTTGCGGTTCTTTCCTATTTCCATTGTGAAGCTTAGGTTTGGGTGCAGGGAGTTTAGTTGGTTTAGAAACACGTTCAGTTGTCTATGACTGCCTCCCCAGACACAAAATATGTCATCGACTGTGTCATACTTCTGTGCCGATCCAAGATGCTCTTTTATCCTTGTAAACCCACCTTAATTCAGTTTCAATAGAACCCAAAGCCAAAAACGATCTAATCCGGTTAACCAAAATCTGTCTCGAACAGAATTATTTTATCTTCAACGAAAAAATGTATCGCCAACGGGAAGGCCTAGCCATGGGATCGCCCTTGTCCCCTATCCTCTCTGAATTTTTTATGGACCATTTGGAAGAAAAACTCTTCAATTCCGGAAGTCCTTTACTAAAGCATTCTCTTTTTTGGAAACGCTATGTCGATGACATATTTTGCTGATTATCCCAAAGTTTCCATATATTTTATCAAAACTCTAGGAATTTAGAATGTATATCATGACTGAAATAAGACTATAATGACCTAATTAAAAAGTGATTATTTAAACACGGTTATACTACAAAACGGAAAGTTCACTAAATGTCTACCGAACTTTTACGGGCGTACACTCGTGATAATTCTTGTTGGTAATCACGTTAATGAGAATATTACAAGCAATCGGGAAAATAGGCGAATCGATTTATATCCGCCTTGGAGTAAATGGCGCGCGCACCGAGGTCTGCGTAACCTTCGAAATATAAATTCGTTTTTTAAGGTTATCAATAAAGTTAGAGGATTAAAACTTCCAGAGAAAATAAATTCAGTGTTTTCTCAAAAACTTTCTCGCTTCAAGTTTTTTCCTACGTATAAATAACGAAAAGTAGCTAGCGACTACATTTCTCAATGCATTTTGCCGAAAATTCTCGGCACTCCCAAAGATTTCGCTACANTACGGATTCTGTGAAGTGTTCACCCAAAACCCCCCCCTTCAGTTTACCATGTGACTTATCCTCGGCAAGAAAATTCTTATCGGAGAACAACCTAGTATTAACGAAAGCCGACAAAGGCCAATGCGCAGTGTTACTTGATAGAGAACTTTACTTAGAGAAATGCTATTCCTTTCTCAATGAAAATCCTATAGACAGCATCCCTAAGGATCCAACTCCTGCTTTCCAAAAGTCTATAAAAAGTGCACTTAAAGACTGTAATTTATTCCCAGAAAGAGAGAAATTCTTTCTCATACCAATGAATCCACTCCCACCAAGATTTTACGGGCTTCCCAAATTACACAAGGAGAACCAACCTGTGAGACCCATAGTTTCCGGCATCTCCGCCCCAGCTCACAAACTAGCTTATAAGTTAAACAGTGAAATCCGCCAAATAACCAAGTTTCATCCCAAATATAGTGTCGCAAACTCAACTGAATTAGCGTCCGAATTAGGGAAAAAAGTGTTTCCACATAATGTAATCCTAGTTAGTTTTGATGTGAAGAACCTTTTTACTTCTGTGCCGATCCAAGATGCTCTTTTATCCTTGGAAACCCACCTTAATTCAGTTTCAATAGAACCCAAAGCCAAAAACGATCTAATCCGGTTAACCAAAATCTGTCTCGAACAGAATTATTTTATCTTCAACGAAAAAATGTACCGCCAACGGGAAGGCCTAGCCATGGGATCGCCCTTGTCCCCTATCCTCTCTGAATTTTTTATGGACCATTTGGAAGAAAAACTCTTCAATTCCGGAAGTCCTTTACTAAAGCATTCTCTTTTTTGGAAACGCTATGTCGATGACATATTTTGCTGATTATCCCAAAGTTTCCATATATTTTATCAAAACTCTAGGAATTTAGAATGTATATCATGACTGAAATAAGACTATAATGATTTGTCTTTCTTTTGAAACACATTTCGATATTATACAACCATTATTTCCTATTTAATTTTGCAAAAGTAACAAATTTTCCAAGACGTGACTTGTTTTTCAACAGGATGATTTGTTTATAACCATGGTATCTTACAAATATTCCTGTTATTTCATGAATATTCTTTCAATTTTAGATCTATATCAACATTTCACGACTAAAATGAGAACCTGAAGTCATTTTCCTTTCATTTGACACTTATCTTGGTTTCCTATCACCATCATTTCTGATTTAATTTAGCAAAAGAATTAAACCTGCAAGCTGTGATATTGGTAGTCAAGGAGAAGAGTTGTTTTCTGCCAATAATCTTTCAAATTTTCCATGTATTTATATGAATGTATACGAATTTATATGAATTTTTCACGACTAAAATAAGATTCTATGATCATTTTCATTTCTAGCGACACTTGCCTTAATTTTGTAGGACCATTGTTTCTAATTTAATTTCGTAAAAGAAACATCCTCTGCAAATCATGAAAACGTACTTTACGTTCATCTCTTATGGAAACACTAGTAAACGCCTCCGTCAAGCATGACTGGACTTAATTTAGTTTAAAAATATATCTATTATCGTATATATCCTCCTACGTACAAAAAAATTCTGCCGTAAGATCATAATAACTCATATATTTCTTATAGAAAATGTAAGAACTGGTTATCCCCATGTACTTATATGGGATAATTCATGAAATCAACATTCAACAATGTCCTTAGTCGTCAAAGGGATGGGTTGTTTATTTCCCAAAAAGTTACGAATTTTCCGTCTATTTTATCAAAGTTCTCGCAATTCCGAATTTATATGAAATTTTCACGACTAAAAGAAGTTTCTATGATCATTTTCCTTTCTTGTGACACTTGTCTCCATTTCGTAGGACCATTGTTTCTAATTTAATTTTGTAGAAGAAACGACCTCTGCAAGTCATGAAAACGTAATTTACGTACATCTACTATGGAAACGTTTTTTGTGCCTCTTGTACTGCGACCAAATTAAGAATAGTCATTTAATTTCCCTTTTTTGGTGATTTTCTTGATTTCCTGCGACTATTCGTTCTAATTTAATTTTACAAAAGTAACAATCATTGCAAATCAAGAAAACGCACTTTACGTACATCTCTTATGGAATCGTATTTTGTGCTCTTGGGTTCGAACCCAGGCCTTTACAGAGATGAGAATAGTTTTCCTGTGGTTTCAGAATCGTAGAAACACAATGCAGTTTGTTTCAGATCTCTAAGTAAAGCCGTTTCTGAGATAAAGATGGGGATGGACAGACGGACGGACATTTACTCTTTATATATTATATGATATAGGTATTCCCAATCTGATATGTCACTCACTCAGTTGCTTCGTTCATCAACAACAAATAATGATACACTCTAATATTGATACACTGGTTAGTTAAAAGCAGCAACCCCAAACTTACCACCAATTTCTTGTATATTTGTTATTTTCCTGATTAAAAATAATTATACAAACAAACGTTTTTGGGCTCATTACAAATCACTGATAAAGTTGATATGAAGTATTTTATGATGCGGCCCACACAACCACAATTTTATTTACAGCGTTCCTTGTACCGCTTGAAGTTGGTCAGCCCTGGTTTACACAGCTGTGATACGGTCAATTTTAACCCTTCGTCAGTCGCGCGGTTGTATTCTGTACAAAATGTATGGCTTTCCGGACCCTGTTTCTTCCTGGATGGTCCCATGAACCTACGGCCTAGGTCTATTCCTTTATTACACTCTTCATGAAATTTTAAAGGCGTCAAAAGATTCGTTTTAGTATTAATCCGACTTCAGAAATCAAAAAAACGAGTCAATGGACAACTACTGTATCACATACAAAGCGTGACCACTTGGGCACGTTTTTCGTTGATTACTCTATTTTTCTTTTAAATAAATAGAATTAATCCTTATATCGTTTTGTAATTGAGTATAATTCTAAAGGATCTTTTCTTAG
>KZ308610.1:19366-35924 GCA_000376725.2 Ladona fulva
GCTTTCCTCGCTGTGAGACCAAAAATTTACTCAAATTGCTGCTCAAAACTAAGAAATATACAATTGTTTATAAAAACCAAATTGCCGTTTCTAGGGCGATGGCGAAACAAAATACGGAATAATCTTTATTTTTCTGTAGATTTGGTCGCTTTCCTCGCTGTGAGACCAAAACATTACTCAAATTGCTAGTCAAAACGAAGAAATGTACAATTGTTTATAGAAACAAAGATGCCGTTTCTAGGGCGATCGCGATTAAAAGTCAGGAAAAATGTTTCATTTTTCTTTAGATTTGGTCGCTTTCCTTGTGTTGAGACCAAAAATGTACTCAAATAGCTGCTCAAACCAAGAAATTTACAATCAATTATAGAAACAAAAATGCCGTTTCTAGGGCGATTACGATTGTAAGTTAGGAAAAATGTTTCAATTTTCTGAAGTTTTGGTCGCTTTCCTCGCTGTGAGACCAAATATTTCCTCAAATTGCTGCTCAAAACCAAGATATTTACAATCGTTTATAGAAGCAAAAATGCCGTTTCTAGGGCGATTGCGATTGAAAGTTACGAAAGATGTTCATTTTTCTGTAGATTTGGTCTCTTTCTTTGCTGTGAGATCAAAAATGTACTCAAATTGCTGCTCAAAACCAAGAAATTTACAATTATTTATAGAAACAAAAATGTCGTTTCTAGGGCGATTGCGATTAAAAGTCAGGAAAAAAATTTCATTTTTTGTAGATTTGGTCGCTTTTCTCGCTGTGAGACCGAAAATTTAGTCAAATTGCTGCTCAAAACCATGAAATATACAATTGTTTATAGAAACAAAAATGCCGTTTCTAGGGCGATCGCGATTAAAAGTCAGGAAAAATGTTTCATTTTTCCTATATTCTCTAATTATCTGTTTTTTCACATCTACATAGACATATATCGTTTATGTATATCGCTATTCATCTGTTTATGTTTAAATGCCATATTAATATCTTATTCTCATTTGTTACATCTAATTTCCTCCTTCAACTGTTTCTTAAATTCATAATATATTCTCTATTCATCTGTTTATGCCATAATAATATCGCCGTTCTTTTTTTTCCATCCAATATCCCTTTCAACTGTTTCCCAACATATTTATTCGATATCTCTATTCATTTTTTTTACACATGTATATGTCATATTAATATCGCCGTTCTTTTGTTTAACCTAATTCCCCCCTTCAACTGTTTCCAAAATCGCTATTTGTTCTCTTAGGACGATCTTGAGCCCCGGGGTTGACTCTGGCGTGGGTCCGATAAAGTTAGTATTGGGCGCCAGTACAGGTAAAAAAATAACAAATTGGAAGGGCTCAAAATGAAACCTCCGCCCGTACTCGGAGAAAGAATAAAAAAGAACAAACTTCCACGAATAACCTAACCTAATAATAACCTAATGCAGCGAAAGCTGAAATAGAAGGGACTACGAAACTACGACTACGAAATACAACGAACTTATCGAATCGGGGGCTTTCCCGACACGACAATAACCTTCGTCGCGTGACAGAAGAAACGCAGAAAAATCCGCCTCGAGGCCGCAACCGCCGGACCTTTATATCCCAACGTTCTAAACAGGATGTGTCGACTCCCATACATTGACGATTTTTTCTTAATGTAGAAAGAGATAACCCTCCGGCATACCTCGACGTTGCCAAGTCTCTCAAAAAAGGTGGCGCCACTGTACATTATCTAGCTGTGGTGGCGCTAGTGTATCTCGCGCGCTAAGAAAGATAAGTGCTCAGATAGTTAGCTGTCGGCACCGAATAGATGGCATTACTTACGCTGCCATTTTCCTCCATAAAGCTTTCACCAGGGTGGAACAGATCGCCCAATATTGGGCTCTTTATTGTGCCAATTATTGGGAAATTTATTGGCCAATATATTGGACCGTGTAATACGGGCTTTACACCTGTAACTGCATTGTGCGTTGGTGTCTTGTACAGATATGCTGTTTGGGCGGGAAACATCTCCAAGAAAATTTGATTTTAGCTGTATCTGCAATTACTGTAATTATTTGTATCTGTATAAATGCTGTATTTTCTGTGGTATTTTTATAATAAAAGTTTAATTTTCTCACTTATGAATTTTATTTGTATTGTATTCCTTGCGTACCGAACTGACCAGCGTGTGGGGAAAAAGGGAGGGGTAAGGGGAAGTGTGAGGGGGGGAAGGGGAGGGGTATGCACGGTTGGCTGGTGGAAGGAGGGTGTACTGGTAGCAAGGGAAGGGATGGGTGTTAGTTCCATTTCTTCCGAGTCCTATCTGTGGCACTGAATGCATTGGAGCGTCGGCTGCTTCTGTGACGTCCCAAATACACGTCAGTTTCGGCCCCGTAATCATCTCTGTGCATCTGTTTATTCATATGTACATGTCATATTAATATCGCCGTTCTTTTTTTTCATCCAGTATCCCCCTTCAACTGTTTCCCAACATATTTATTCGATATCTCTATTCATTTTTTTTACACATGTATATGTCATATTAATATCGCCGTTCTTTTGTTTAACCTAATTTCCCCCTTCAACTGTTTCCAAAATCGCTATTTGTTCTCTTAGGACGATCTTGAGCCCCGGGGTTGACTCTGGCGTGGGTCCGATAAAGTTAGTATTGGGCGCCAGTACAGGTAAAAAAATAACAAATTGGAAGGGCTCAAAATGAAACCTCCGCCCGTACTCGGAGAAAGAATAAAAAAGAACAAACTTCCACGAATAACCTAACCTAATAATAACCTAATGCAGCGAAAGCTGAAATACAANTATTTAAACTACTCTCTGAATCAGATAAATTTTATAGTTTAATAATAATATAGTTTAATATTTTCCTACATAACCCATCCTATAAATATAGGAATTAGAGAACAACAAGAGTGTGAAGAAGGCCAGACAACACCTAGCAATGGGAAAGAAATCTAATCTTAGCTGTCAAGAAAGAAGATGGCACAACAACCTGCAATAGACTAGCAATACTGAGAAGCTGAATTTCACAAGGTATCCAGCACTATGGACCACGTCAAAACGCTGCAAGAAATTATCAGCAGAATGAATGAGTACGAGATGCCATTAGTACTCTGCTTTGTGGACTATACCCAGGCCTTCGACTCGGTAGGTACCTCCTCCTCACTGGAAGCACTAGGGAAACAAGGGACAGATGCTAAGTATATCCAATTCTTACACTACATCCAACTCTGACTCAGCATCTATAAGGATGCCACATGAATGGGTAATGAATTGGTGTAATGTTGCATGAAGAAACAGAGGAATTCCAGATTAAGAAGGGTGTGAGACAAGGCAACTGCCTTTCATCAATTCTTTTTACAGCCGTTCTGCAAGAAGTTTTGAAAACCTTAGACTGGGAGGAATAGAGCCTAAGGATCAATGGAGAGTAAATCAGTCGTCTGTGTTTCGCAGATGATATAGTACTCTTTGCAACCAAAAGTGAAGATCTCCAAGAACTGAACACAGTGGGCCAGAAAATAGGACTCAGGATAAACTTATCGAAAACTAAGGTAATGTATAATTCTTTTGCAGCACAAGCACCAATTCAACTACAAGAGATACCCCTTGATGCTTGTTTGGAATACAATTACCTGGGACAACAGGTTACGACAGGAGAGAAAAACGGGATTAATTAAGTGAATCAAATAATGAAACTAGGCTGGAGTGCCTTTGGAAGAAGCTCCCATATTCTGAAGTCAAAAATGCCAATGGTCTCGAAGAGAAAGGTCTTCAACCAATGCATTCTACCAGTTTTGACATATGATGATGAAAGATATCATCATCCTCATCATCAGCAATTTCAATCCGACGTCGGATGTAGGCCTCTCCAAGCTCTCTCTTGAAGAAAAAGATCTTCAACCAATGCATTCTACCAGTTTTGACATATGGAAGTGAAACATGGGTGTTAAATGCAGCAATAACCCAGTGACTTCAGACTACACAAAGAAGTATGGATCACGCAGCAACGATGGAACAGAAAGAACGACGTATGCTTGGAATCACAAGAAGAGACAGGAAACGTAACACCTGGGTTAGGAAGATCACAGGAGAGACAGACATTATAGATAAGATAAGATCACTGAAATGGATGTGGGCAGGCCATGTTGCAAGGAGAAACGACAACCGATGGAAATCAGCAGTCCTCAACTGGACACCAAGAGATATGAAGAGGCTAAGAAGACCTAAGAACTGATGGAACAGAGACATCATCAAGTATGTACATAGGGGTATCATGGCAATGAGAAGTTAGAATATAGGGAATTGGAAAGCACTCGGGGAAGCCTACATCCAACGTCGGATTAAAAATGGCAAATGATGATAATGATATTAAAGCAGTTACATATTTTAAAGCAATGATCGCATTTTATATTTCATTTTCATTCATAACATCCAAGTAAAATTAATTTAAATTTAAACAAATAAAATTGTTACCTCGCATTGTATTCTGTGGTTTTTTAGATGCTTCGATTGTAAGAATTAAAAGATAAACGGATGCGATAATGCTTTTGTTAAAAATATTGCCTGCTGTCTGGACCAAGATGCTTTCTCAAAAGTTAGGTTTCATTAAAAACTGTTTTTGGGCCCTGATTCCAATCGTTTATCGTATTTTACTTTTGTTTTCATTCTTGTATAGGAATAAGTAATTTTTGTTAGCACTGAGTAAGTTGCTCTTCACATTAATTACTTGAAGCCACTGCTAATTTTTTAATTGCTGAAAGTGTGATTTGTTTTGTATTTATTATTAAAACTGAAATGGGGGTTATGCCTTATCAGAGTACATTGAAATCCCTACGAAGTTACATAAAAACATTACTGTTTAGGATACTCAAATTGCGCGGCAGTACGAATTCCGCTCTTTCTCTTTCATGAAAGTTACAATTGGCTCATAGAGCATGTATTTCCCTCCAACCTCTCCAACCTTAAATTGAGGGGATTGAGGGTATCCTGTCGTTTGCAATCGGCTCTTCTTAGGAGTAATCTTTAAAAAAATTACAGTATGCAAAGTTTCTTAAAGACCGGAAAACTAGGTGGTGAGAGTAGTGGAAGCAGCAAACCCAATACATCGAAACCTAAAAAGGGGGCTGTAATTCCTTGGGTGGAAAAATAGTGAGTCGGTGATAGATAAACTTTATTTAATTGTTAATGATAACATTTTCCTGCGTATAATTTGAAAATGCTGTTATTCCAGCCGGCCGCGGACTATTGATGAAGTTGTGGAACAAAATGAAGTGGTTTCTGTTTTAAGACAATCACTCACTGGAGCAGATTTTCCAAATCTTCTATTTTATGGACCTCCAGGTACTGGAAAGACGTCAACCATCCTCGCTGCTTGTCGGCAACTGTTTGGTGATGCCTACAAAGCTAGGTGAGTGTACATGTAGCCAAATTCCTATCCTTAGATTTAATTTTATTCTAAAAATAATGTTGACTCTACGCTTGATGTTAATTATTGTGTGATAACACTTACGTATTGGAATCATTGATATTTATAATATTGCTTTTTTACCGTAAACTTCATCAATTAATATCTTTAATTGCTAATGAATTATAACAAACTTCAGAAAGTCTTCTAATGACATGCTTCGTCACTATTGCATCAAATGTTTTGCAGGATTTTGGAGCTTAATGCCTCGGATGAAAGAGGAATCCAAGTTGTTCGCGAGAAGGTGAAGAATTTTGCACAGCTCACAGCTAGCGCCACAAGACCCGAGTACGTAAAAGGCAGTGAGCTTGCTTGCTGTATCGCTTCACAGTTTATTAAATACATTTATGTTACTAGGGCGCCAATTTTTAGCGTACTAATGCGTTGAATTGAATCAGAGTTCTTAGTATTGATAATTCGAAGCGCATTATATGTTGTATGACTAGCATTGTTCTGAAGGTTTCATAACGCATCGCACACATTCTGCTCCTGATAAATAAATAAATACATATTTTTTTTCTTAATTCCCACCACAAATCATGAATGTGCTGCATTTAAAAATAATGTTGATATCATGGATTGAGGAATATCCATGTTGTCTCGGTCTCAAGATTCGGTTATTTTCTGTATAGCCTACCTCGGTGCTCTTTTACATTTGATTTCAAACTTTGTTTTGGTTTATGTAACGGATAAGGGGACATCCTTGAATGGTGTCTTAGCATTTCTGAGGTTTCTGAACTTCCCTGTCCCATGAGGCTCTTTTCCTTATGTGATCAAGTGTCATCAAGGACAGCCCCTAAGGAGTAGTTATGAGACAAGCAGAAATAATGGATAAGTATTTCATACTCAAGATATTACTTACTTACACTTCCATATTGGTCCATAGTTTGATGCCAGGGCAGGTTAAATATTCCTCCTTATAAATTTCATAGTAAACTTGAATATATACTAAGCTTTTTCCCAATATGATATATATACTATATACTTAAAACCTTAAGGATATATATTGGAGGAGCTCCTGAATCGTAATAGTAACCAGACGACTACCATAAATCCTGGGTTTGATGCTAGAACAGTTAAAATTTGCCTGTTCAAAATACATGGGGTTTAATATATCTCTATGCAGTGCTTGCTGTAGTGCTAATTAGATATTACATGGCATATAAAAAGTGATTGTGACTATTTAAGGTAGTGTACTTGCCAATTGTTTCAATGTTCAATGCTTGGTCACATAAACAATGCAACTAGGCTGATGATTTTTGTCTTCCTATTGAAATAAATTTTCCTATTAATAAAAAAATAAGAACACAAAAGACAGTCAAGAAGGCTCTGTAGAAGTAACGTCTGGAAAATCAGTAGAATTATTAGTCAAAATGTCTTAAAAATTAGCAACATTCCACAAGAAGTAAAAAGTAACTAAACTATTTATTGCAGGAAATTCATTACTCCAAGCCCAGTTTGGATTTTGAGGCAGGATTATGGTAAAACACAGGGTACAGCCCACAGATAAGAGACATGCTTGAAAATATAAAAAATTAATAAAAATTCATTATGTAGAGTATATGGGAATAATCACTTCAAATTATGAACATCACAGTTTGGAGTGTGTTTTGTACTCGAAAAAGAGCCTGCAGCCAATATTCAATAAAGGAATATATTTTCACAGTCCATGAAATAAATTGTCAGACAAGAGTTGTAAATTTAAAAATGATTTGTTTTAAAGGTGAAAATATAACAAATCACCAACTTTGTATCTTCAGGTTATGTTTTACAAGAATGTAGAGTCAACTTGCAATCATACTGAGTAAGAATTGGAAACTGTCTGTCTTAAGAGCATTAAAAAAATTGAAACCCATCCATGGAATTGAAAATAACTGTGAAATCCAAATTTCTAATGGAAATTAGCAAGGTTTGTGCTTCCAAGCACTTTTGTTTGGAGAGAGCCCTGGTCTATCCAAGAGCCTTATGTAAGAGGACAACAAAGAATCACACTCTTCAAAGGATTAGTAGACCTAAGGAGCAAAAAAAGCACATCTGTGTTTACAACTACCTTATGAAAACATAAGAAAAAGATGCAAAATATGCTAAAAGTTTTTTTCCAGTTTGCAGGGTAAATCCAATTTTGGCAGCTTAGGGTAGCAGTAGCAAGATCTCATGTATCTGATTTCAGTAGCTAAGATGTTAAGGAGTGTCAATTAACAGTGTCATCATTTCAGATGCTACTCTAAAGTGTTGCTTAAAAATGCTCGTTGAGAGTAATTTACTAAACTTTCTAAATTTATTGAATTTCCTCTTTATGTTTTGGTACATAATGTATGAAGAGGCATAATACAGATTCCTCACACTTGTGTACCTGTTGATTTTCATCGAGGAAAATAGTATATAATATAGTATAATAGCAGGATTAATTATAATAATCATATTTGTTAAGAAGAGAATCTAACATTCTCATCTTAGATTAGTTCTTGTTTGTGGTTAAGTATATAAAAATAAATTGTTTCAATACTTTTTTATTTTTTGATTAGTTCAAAGGTTACTAGATACAAAAAATTTAATCTCACCTAAGCTCATAATTTGAATTCAAATACAATAATTGACAGTAAAAATATGAATCTTCATTGAAATTTTCTTCTTGTGATACATGTTTCAAGTTAGTATGATGACTTTTTAATTTAAGTTGGCAACATAAATAGAATCTGCAAACATCTGAACTGACAATACAAACACACAATTTCTACTTTACACATGTAGACTTCTATGTCCTATTGTTTTTCTACAGTGGGAAACCTTGTCCACCATTTAAAGTGGTTATCCTGGATGAGGCTGATTCCATGACCCATGCTGCTCAATCTGCATTGAGGCGTATGATGGAGAAGGAGTCGAGATCCACTCGATTCTGCCTCATTTGCAACTATGTTTCGCGTATTATAGACCCTATCACGTCTCGCTGTTCCAAGTTTCGCTTTCGACCACTTGGTAAGCTTTACTTTGATTTCTATAATATTTTCAGTTCTATAAATTTTGAATAAGTGGGACTTTGTACGACTTAAATGCAATTAATGATCAGCAATTGATGTATTATTAAACATCCTTACTTGATAGATTTTCATTGTTGCCTGTATGGCCTTTTTTTAAATAAAAAGGGTGGAGGGGCTGAACTAGAAGAGTATTCATTTCTATAATATGTGATCATGTATCATATGTTAAGTGATCCAGTTAAATTGTCGCATCCAAAAACCTCTGTTAAAAAAAATACTCTACAAAATCAATTCTTTGCCCCCCTACTTAACTGACTTAATTTTATAGTTTAAAATTTGTAACTGGAAGAATGCTGAATTCTCAATGAAATTTGTTATAATATCCTGTTCTGCCACCACTACCACCACTATAGGTACCACTATCCACCACACCACCTGTGTACCTAATAATTAGTTAAATTCAACATCGTCTGTTTATTTTTCCTTTGTTAATTTGTTTCCCATCCTGAAACCTATAATATTATACTATTTATTATATTACTGTTAGTTTATCTTAATTTGTCCATTGTGTTAAAACTTTTTTTATCTACTGTTTGTAATGTAAAAATGGATTGGAAAAATTCTGACAGGGTCTTGAACCCAGAACTCCCTCTCAGCCAGGAGGTTGCTTTAACCATTGAACTATCTTGCCAGAACAATCAAGAACATGCCTGAAGAGAGGAGAATAGTAGACAAGGGCAGTGTGGTTTGTCCTAGGTGTATCCCTTTATGTGCAAAATCTTATTTTACAATTTTCTTATTTTAATGTTTTTCATTTTCTTATTTTAGTGATTTTTAAATAATAATTTTTGATTTCCCAATCCTTTTAATAATCTCTCTGTACTGACCCTTTTGCTAAGATTCTTAGCATTACAGAGAAGGAAGCTCATACCGAGGATAGCTTCCTATTTAAATGCCCTTTTATTCCTCAGTATTTGGGTATTCCTGGGCATTTGGGTGCAATAGAAATGTTTCTTAAAGTGCTATTATACACTCTGGTGTAAGATAGAGGAAAAAAATCACTATCAAGGGAATGTATGTACCGTATTTACTCGAAAATAATCCCCCCCTTTGTTTTAGGCTGACAAATATAGGAAATAATTATCCAGAAGGAAGTACTGTCACCTTTTTATTTGATAACTTTTCTGGGTTTGAACCAAGATCTTTCAGATAGATTTCCTTAAAAAATACACGTAAAGTTTGATTTTATTGGTTACAGACTTTATTTCTTTTGCAAATTTAAATTAGAAGGAATAGTTGTATAAAATCAAAATAAGTACCAAAAGAAGGAAAATTGATTAAAGATTCTTATTGTTGTCGTGGAATATCGCTTTTGATTCGAAGTTGTGAGGATTTAGATGAAATATATGAATATTTTGTGAAATTTTGAGGTTGTAAACAACCCGTTCCCCTGACGACCAATACGATTGTTGATTCAGAGTTCATGTATTCTCATAAGAATACATGTGTATTTAAGCCTATTTAGAAACAATTGATGATGTGAAGAGGAGGGAATTATTCAGAGATTTTTACCTATTACAGTCACGAACAATTTGTAGTAAACATGCGTAGCACCATAATGAACCTATGGAGATGAATGAGTAACTTTTTGTCAATCAATTCGGACTCTTGACATATTTTACGATTAGAAACAGAACTTGAGAATCTTGCAAACTTGTACATTAACTTGAGACAAGTTTCATACAAATGAAATTCCATAAAGATTTACATTCCTATCCTTGACTGTAGATTTCGGCTTCGAACTTTGATTGGAAAATTTTTGTTTTCAATAACCTGTCCCATTGGACTAAACTATGATGTGAGATGTTATTTTCTCTTATGTACACCCAGTTATTCATAAATCTTAACACCTTGGACGCAGGGGCAGTGGGCTTTAGGAGAGCGAGCCTTAAGAAGAGAGAGAGATAGAGAGAGGAAAAACATGGAGGAGATACTCCGAGTCCTAGCTCCGCTTGCAGTGTTTGAGTGGATGTTTTTATATTATTATTATTACAATCATTTATTAGTATCCATGGTTTGGTGGCATTAACATAACAGAATAGTATTATACCAACACCAATGTCGGAATGCATTAATTCTGTGGATTAAAATTGGTTGTTATGATTTCGTATTATATCTAGCTTTCCTTCTCTCAAAGAGGGGAATGTCGGTCATGAGATCCCGTTATTTCCCGAAGGATTGAGGCAAGTGACCCTCCCTTGAAAAATGTGAGTTAAGGTGACGGCAAGAACAGCATTTTGAGGGATGTATCCACAAAGCCTGCCTCTGAGCCGCCTTCTGCTCAAGACTGGAAGGGGAGAAAGAAAATTTCCACGCACTTTGAATCACTGTCGGACCAAAAATGTAAAGACCTTGGATTCAACACGTTCCTTTACAAAGATCCGCTGTTATAAAAGAATATGTTATACATCAATCGAAAGAGCAATTATTTACCTTTAAAATTATATAAAGAAGGAGTCCATACATATGTTCTGCTTTATCAGAGTTTGTGTGAATCAAATCAACACACTTGGTTAAGTAACATAAATTCATGACTCAGCCACGTCCATTCCATTGAACAAAAATGGCCATGTATCACAGGAGTAACAATTTTTAAGTAAATGTGTGGTATGAAAACCTGAATGCTCTATTCTTTTGAGAAATGATTTTAATTCATTTGATATGCATCAGAATTAAAAATCAATCGCACTTAACAATGCTACTATCCACGAATCGTTACCTTTCACATTAACTTTGAATTTAAAATTAACTTCCCTCTCTTTGGTGTCAATGAAATAAAAATTTAAATGTTCTGAAAATTACAGTAAACAATAGAGCGAATGAGGTATTGTCACATTGCTCATCGAATTCTGATGACAGTGGCTATAAATACAAAATTTTCAATCAATTTTAAATGCATACAAAACTACCTATATTAATTGATTAAATTTTTTACCTATATTATTTAATTTAATTGATTAAAATACGAGAACTCAAAGAATCCTACTAAAATACCTTTTTCCTTTGGCCTACTCAAATGTAATGCCAGCCCTACATTTATAACATGGGGATAAGAAGCGCATAAGAGGCCCATGTATATGTATATATATGTACCCTCAGTAGATGGCTGGCCCTGCAAACAACTCACATTTTTAGATAGAATTTTACCAGTTATGATAAATTGGGAGGTGGTTCGATATGTTATCTCTGTATATTAATTCCTTGGTGATATTTAAAAAAATTTCATATTTAAAACGTATAGGTTGTGAGCAACTCTTCAACTCTCCACATTCCATAGGATCATACACTAATAGTTCAATTACATCAACCACAACATATCTGAAAAGCGAGTTACAGACGGAGTGATTGGAAGGAGTGAATGAAGCAAGGACTTCAAGACGGGGAGTGGCTGGAAAGAGGTAGATAGGAATCGGGAAGCGACGACAGCTGTAAAACGCTACAATATATACATACAAGATTTTAGTAACCGAAAGTGTAGGAGGTTTTTTAATTCCAGTTCTTTACCTGAAATAGTGACAATTCCTTGTCGCCCTGTTGGTTACTTTAAACAGGAGCAATGAACTCCCTTAAAAACACTATCCATTCACTCACCTCTATTTTCTCATGCACTATATATTTTTTCCTGCGTATGACTGCCTTCAGAGAAACTACTTGACAAATTTTGGTGATATCTCAGTAAGAAATGCTTAACCCTCCGTTAGTCGCGCGGGGTAGATTTCTACCCCACCGATTTTATGGTGGTTACCGACCTTTTTTGTTTTTATTGCCCCCAGCTTTTCAGTAGCTACAGGGACACGTGTGTGAAAGATTTTTATGTAGAAATTTTTAGTTTTAAGCTAAACGTTTTCTGGTGAGCACGCTTTTTCTTGAACAGAGCCGGACTGAGGCAGCGCCAGGATCCCGTGTACATTTTTTGGAAACGCATTTTCATTTAGATTGGATACTTACTTTGGGATATTGTTTTTTTTATCAAAAACTGCTTTATTGGAGCATTTGCTGAGTTACTCACACCTTGATTTGACTTGGAACTATTCAATCACAGCCGTAAACTACATTTATTGAGGTGAGTAAAATTCAACTTTTGTATTCATCTACTCTGTCTTCCCTTACCATTGAGTGCATGAAGTAAATATTGAAAATGAAATTATTTCTAATATTTGAACTCCTATTTTCCTATAAAAATAGATGTCGAATAGAGAAGAGGACTCACATTCATTAGGTCTCCTTTTGGACGAGTCATCCGACGAAAACTACTCAAAGGAGGAGTCAGAATCTTCGAGTGACACCTCCAATGAATCGGAGCATGATACCGAAACGGAGTAAGAAATTTTCGACACAGAGATCGAAGATCTTCAAGAAATCGAGGAAAATATTTGGCGACGGTGACGGAAAGATTCCTCAATTTGGAGAAAAGAGAACGCCGAACCACGCCGAAAAGTAAGAAATCCTGCCTGCAACATCGTCACGCAAACACCGGGATTCAAAGGGTCGAAAGATAGTATAAAATCTCTGAAAGATTGCTTTGATCTTATGTTTGATAAGGAAATAATAAATCGTATTGTATTGTATACCAACATTCATATTGATAAAATTTCTATCAATTACGCTCGGGAAAGAGATGCATGACATACTGATGAAATAGAGATCGAGTGCCTCATTGGTCTTCTAATTTTTGCGGGTGTTTATAGGTCAGGTAGACAAAATATTGCAGATCTGTGGGATCAAAGGGGATTAGGGGTTGAGATTTTTCATTCTTCTATGAACATTCAAAGGTTCAGATTTCTTTTATTCAACCTAAGATTTGACGACATCAGTGATAGAGCAGAAAGAAGAAAGTTTGACAAATTAGCACCAATAAGGGAGATTTTTGAATTATCTTTGCGAAACTATCAACAATGGTATATGATTGGAGAATATGCGACTGTAGATGAAACGCTTGTAGGATTTCGCGGTAAGATGTTCTTTCAAGCAGTACTTACCCAGCAAGCCTGCCAAGTATGGCGTAAAAGTATTTGCTCTGGTGGATGCAAGAGTCTTCTACACACTGAATATGGAAGTTTACTGTGGGCAGCAGCCAGATGGTCCTTTTAGGATGGAAAATACTCCTAGAGAGGTCGTAAAACGGCTTTCTGTGCCTATTCTTGGGACTGGGAGAAATGTCACAGCTGACAATTGGTTCTCTAGTGTTCTCCTCGCAGAAGAACTTCTTTCGAAAAGGATAACCTTCGTGGGAACCATTCGGAAAAATAAAAGGGAGTTGCCCCCACAAATGGTAAATACAAAAGGCAGGGAAGAGAAAAGTAGTTTGTTCGGTTTCAGAAGCAAAATGACGCTAGTTTCTTATATTCCTAAGAAAAGAAGAAATGTGATCCTAATTTCGACGATGCATCATCAAAAGAGCATAGATGAAGCAACGGGAGGTGAGAAGAAGCCAGAAATAATTACATTTTACAATTACACGAAAGGGGGCGTAGATACAGTAGATAAAATGTGTGCAACATATGATACGGCAAGAAATACAAGAAGATGGCCCTTAGCAATATTTTTTCATTTGCTAAATACAGCAGGTATTAATTCCGTCATTATTTTCAATGACGTAAATAAAGAAAATCGAATGAGAAGACGGAGGTTCCTGCGAGAACTATCGCTACAACTAACCAGACCGTTCATAACGAAACGGTTAGGAATGAAAATGATTCCAAGAGAGCTAAAAAGAAAGGTAGAAGCAATTGCGGGGCCGTCAACATCTACAGAAACAATAACAAAACCAAAGAAAGGGAAATCCGGAAGATGTGCTAAATGTCCCAGGAACGATGATGTCAAAACATCAAATGTTTGTACGATTTGTGAAAGTTGGACTTGTTTAAAACATTTAAGGAAAATTTGTGAAAGTTGCCTCCAAAAAAAGAGCTAGAAGTAGATACGGACAAATTATTCCAAATGACTTTATTTAGTATTATTATTTATTTCAGACTAACATAAGTAAAACCTTACGTGTCGTAATATTTCTTTTCGATATAATCTGATTATTTCTAAATTGTACAAGAATGGCAGAACAACATATATATTTTAAACTATAATTATTTGCTTTAATATGTTTTAATGTGTTTTATCTGATATTAAAAGTTTAATAACCAAAGATACGCAATATTTCCTTATGCATTATGTATCTCCCTATCCTGATATTTTTCGAAGTAACAATTTTCTCTATATTGTTTAAAAATTAAAGTTATTACTGATATATATCATAGTGTCGTTCATATTCGTCATAAACAATATTACTATATTAATTGATGGTAAAATTAACATTTTTTCCGATGTTATGACATGTTCCAATAATGGGGTAGAAATCTACCCTGCGCGACTATCGGTGTAAGTAAAACTCGCGCGACTACCCGAAGGTTAAAATTCAGATGAACTAATTTATGGTTATAAAACCGTGAGGCGATTTTCATGGACACTAATAGCAATGAATGTTTAGTATCCGCAAAAAAATTAATATTTTCTGCAAACTCTAATATTTTTCTAATTATTCATTATATTCTCAAAAGTGCAGGATACAACGTCGATGGTTTGATTATACTTCGAGAATTTTCTTCTTTTGCATCAATTAATTCCTAGGATCTCCAAATTTGTATACACTGGCAATGTTCAATATTTAAAAGCACCCTTCTTTTTAACTCCACAAGCAATTTCCGACGATTAACTATGGCAGTACCTAAATCATCATGTTATCAACAATTAATTTTAGAAATAGGTTTGGTGGCATTTGTTGACTGATAGAAATTGCTAACCATAGTATCACTATATACGCAAGCCTATGGATTATTCTAAATCTTACCAAACTTTAGGGGTATAAGTTATCTGTAATCGAAGTAGAATCTTCAAGTTACTGAGGTAGTGAATGATTGGTGTGTTAAAAATTATGTAATTGCATTTAAAATGCGTATTTTAGTAACATTATAATAGTTACTTTAGTCGATCGGGCAAGATCACCTTCAAAACTCAATTTATCTTACTTTGTCAATGTTCCAAGTTAAACAATTAACAACTTATATATGCTAGTCACTCTTTCAGTTTTGCCATACAAAACATTGGGTTTCTCAACCACCCTAAATTGGACTCCTTGGAATAGCCCTGAAAGGACATCTACCTCAAAAATAAAGACATGGATGTCTTCATTCTGTTAGGAAATACTTGTAGCGTAGATTAGAAATCGCAGTCCCACCATTTCTCATCTTACTTTTGATTGGTCACCACCAGTATACCCTTACTGTAGATACCTGCTCAGTCGATTCTATGGTTCCTTTGGGAAAACAGACAACACCTTTCAATGATCAAAACAAAAGAAAATGGAAATAAAGAGAGGAATGAGAAGGGGATGCTCCAAGGGCTAGGGTAACAGGGAACGTCTTCCCTTCCCTCTGGATGAAACTGGAAAAACCCAGATGAGAATTTGTCACAAACGGCGCCAAATCACACTATCATTGCAAGTCATTTGCTGACATATGTAACTGTGTGACCTATAAAAGAACTGACATGGCGTAATTAACACAAAGAAAAAGATACTGAGCAGAGGGATTGCTTATGGCAGAGGTTATAGCAAGAAAGATTGCGTGGGAGTTGTCTTGTGGGAATTACATAAGTTAAAGCAAGAGAGAGATTTAGCACCACATAAAGATTTGGACAGCATCATTTTGCAATAAAAATAAACTTGATTTAATTACACGATTATTTGTTATGGAACTGGTTTAGTATTTTCAGAAAAGTATTACTAAAGTGTTAATGTTATTTCATCGTAAATTAATTAATAATTTGATTTATGAAAAGGATTTTGTAACATTACGGCAAAAAAATCGACGGCTCTGTGATGCACTTCCTCCTACCTCATCTTTAGTATCCTATATGTATATTATATCTATATATATATACGAGTAAAAGTTGCTTGCACACTGCAAGCTTAATGTAAGATACATTAACTAAGGCATTACACACCTTTTGATCCACTCCGCCTTCCATACACCGAGTTCCATGCACCAACTTAAATAACCTAAACGAATTATTCATAATACGTGCATATGTAATG
>KZ308610.1:49884-114876 GCA_000376725.2 Ladona fulva
ATTAACAAAGGTGATCACCGGTAACGAGCTCATTAATTGCCCTTATTTCATCTTCGTACTCAGTACTTTTATTGCTATCTTAATACTGACCTGTTTTGGAACCGTATTATCTGTATTTTATAATGGCATTCTTCTGATTTATGAAAATTTATTTCCATTTGTTATGTTTATGAAAAAATGTGTCTGTACCTCTTTGTTTGCTCTGTGTGCGATTTAACCCTAACCTAACCCTAAAACTTCGTTAACTCTCAGTAGGTTTCGCAGTTTCTTCACACCTCTTTTCTGGAGGGTGGCTCCCCGCTATGATTTATTTTCCCTAAGTGCAAACTTGGATATTTAAACCCACGAATTTCTTTTCTTCCGTGCACTTCTTTCAGGCTATCTCTTTCAAACTTTTTATTACGAAGGGTTAGACGTAAGAAGAGGCTTGGTAGTCTCGATATCGCACGAATTAATTCGCTTTATTATTGTTATTTTACTTTAAGACTTAAAAATCGACACATAAGAAAAATTAGAGATGACACTTTGCTGTTAAATATATTGTATTATTATTATGGTTTTCAACCTGGTAACTTTGCGGTAGAATACAGACGGCAGGTTGCGCCCGATGTTTGAAACATAACCTCCCACAAAATCAATATTACATTTGTGGTCACTTTGCAGATGTGGATACCCACCTGGAATCAAAATTTGTCTTTACCAAATGGCGATCGTACTTATCACTAGGCTAAATGTTGTACACCAGGATAATGTAGCTTGCAGTCAAAATGCTAGTTTTTCTTTCGGTTACAGCGCTGTGCGACGTGAAAATAAGTTAGATTTAAATGAAGTCAGCAGAATTCTCAACATTCGTCCTTAAGTATATCAAATATTTCCGACTCGTTCAATGACATAACATTCCATTTTTAACCTTACCAAATCCATATGTTACCAGTCCAAAAAAGGATCTTCCGACTTTGGAAAAGCAAGAAGATCTTAAGCTTATTTGGAGCTTTTTCTTGTGAACGGAGATGAAGAAAGCTGCAGTGTACACAAAAGATTTTGTTCTTAGTGAGAAGCATCTGATGCCTACCATTATCTTACGGAAAGCTCCCTTAGATAAGATGCATTATAGGGAGATTAAATCATATTTTTGTTATTTTTTGTAAATAATTCATCGATAGGTTCAACAATTCAATAAAGCGCAATAAAACCCTGCGTAACTCCGTTAGAAATGTGAAAACACTATTCGTTCTTGTTTATTATAAAATAATTAATTGTAGACCCCACACTGCAAAAACACTAGCTTAGTTGTAGCTTTTAAATGGCATTTATATTAATGTTACTATTGAAACCTTCATCGAAGAGATCACTCCCGTGTTTTTCTGTTTTCCACCTTATCTCTTCTGTCGTAGTCATATTTACGAATTTATGAAAGGGCAACGAGGATGACAAAAGATTTGCCAGTGAGAGAGCAATTAGGATATGGTTAATTGGGAGGGATTCGCTTTGTGGAAAATCATTCACATAAGAAGCGAAGTGGAGAAGACCAGTTGAATCAGGCATAAAAATCCAAAAAAATCTTCACATAGAGAAAGATTCGGTTTGAACTTAAGAAACATTTTATAAACGCTATTTTCCATTCTAAAGAGTGGTGAAATTACTCCTTTCATTCGCTGTAATACGTAAAAATCTGGACGAATTTCTAGCCGAATTTCTACGTACAGCGGCTAAAATTGTAATCCAATCATATTATTACAGTTTTGTTTATATTTTTGGCTTATTATTTATTAATATGCCAATCATTTAAAAATTAATAGGATATTTCGTAACGACGTCCGTAATTGACACGGCGGTCTCCATTGTTTATTCAGATTCGCGACCTCTAAATAGGATTACCATACGTCCCGTTTTCGCGGGACGGTTCCGTTTTCGGACCGTCCATAACGCAAAAAATGCGCTTTGTCTCGTTAAAGCCTCCGCCAAAAAATGTGATTATTTTACGAAATTCAATAGCAAATAAAATTGTTTAATATTTTATGTTTTATGAGAGTTCAGCCGTATAGTAAATTGAAATTCATTAATTATTCAAACATTTTTGTAGTTAATTCTATTATCATGAGAGTTATTCAATTAACAAAACTCTCTCTTGAGGTTGTGTTGAACAGCGCTTGCTTCAATAAACGACGCTATTTAACCTTTAAAATATATTGATTCCCGGTGCTTTATTTGCGCACAGAAATTAGGGTACTTTATCTCCGATTAAGATGAAACTTTCACCAACAGAATGGCAAAATACTTTCAAATGATATCAGCATTGAAATAAACATCTCTCAAGAAAAAAAGGACGAAAAATATTGATCCGTTTTCAGCTAGATGGGGTATGGTCAGCATCAGTTTTTTAGCCAGGATTTGTCTATATGGAGGTTTCAGATTGCATTGCGCTCGGTCCAATGGCATGAAATCTTCCTCCCAAAATTTAATGCAAATAGAAACTGATTTTCATTAACTTCCCTGCGAATCTCCAATGGTTTTTATATGGCATAATTACTCGCGCATACTTTTCTTAATTGTTGGCCCTGTTCTCATGGGGGGGTTAGAACCCCCAAAACCAAATTCTCTTGGCTACACCTCTGGCCAGAATACCTCGAATTATACTTAAGAAGAGAGAGATGAGAAACGTATTCATTCAAATTTTACTGGGCGTTACTACTTAGCAATCAACATTTATCGACCGAATGCTAAAACCTTTTCTAAAAATACATTTTTGGTGCAAGTTAAAGATATAACATCATTGTGCAAGTTACTCGTATAAATAACAATGTTCATCGGTAAAAATCACTACGCGTATTTTTCATACGTATTGTCACTCACGTATTACGAAAAGAAATTAAATAAAATCGGAATTTTTGACTTAAATGTGTGTGGTGCAGTCAGGAAAATATAAATATCATTGTCATCCGTGTCATACGGACAGAAACATCAAAACAAGTATTTTTTTACTCTAAAAGGAGAAAATAGAATTTTTGAAGCATTTAATCAGTTTTTACAAAGAATGGCAGTTTAAAGAGTTGTATGTTTCTGACGTATTCTGTTACACCCGCGTACGAACGAACCCATTGTTACCTGCACACAAGTTTATAGAAGAGAGGCAGAGAAAACGAAGAAAGAAAGGGTTTTCAAAGGGAGGGAATAATATGTGTAGTAATTAAAATTGTTACGAAAAGGGCTCGTTACGGGAGGATATTTTTGAGCAGGGAAACGTTGACAAAGGAAGAGCCAGCATTATGTGTGCGAGAAAGGGGTGAAAAAATGAGAGAAACAAGGATAAATCATAAAAATATAAAAGGGTTAAAGAAAATCTCTAAATGAGAGGTAAAAATGTGGGATAGTATTATACCGCTCGGGTTTATCATGCTACCGATACGCGGCAAAATAATACAAGAGNGAAATTTCAGGGGGGCGATGACTTTTTCTCCTGCGTCATGAGGGAATCCGGAATAGTGCAGCTTGCCGTGGAAGCGTAATGCTCATGTCAAAGGATAAACGGAGGTCAAGCTGCCTAAAGATGCTGAATAGCCGTTTAAATAACCGATTAACTCCCTGTAGATATAAAAATATCAATGAAGCTCATTTACTAATCTCTCAATGCTTAAGTTTCTTTAATGCGTAGAAAAATTAAAAAACAAGAAACCAGTTTAGATTTACCACATAAAAATGAAATTTACCACTACGACCATGGTTTTCACCCCTTGGGCCATCATAACTTCTAAGCGGTCGAAACAATTGTCGTAGAACAAACTTTTTGTGGTATAGGTAAAGGTCTATTTTTCAGGATGGAAAACTATCACAAATTTGGGACCAAACTAGCAGATTCTTCTTTTAATATTTTTGGGATGAATTTTATGAAAACATAGTCTTCCTATATTATTGATGACATATGAACCCACAATATGACTCTGTATCCGATATGTAGGATGACCTTTTATTCTGTATCATATGGGAATCCGAGAAAGTGCAACATATCCTGGTAGCTAACTGCTGAAGACGAAGGCTAAACGGAGGTCGAGAGTTAAATGATACCGGGACTCTATCTCGGTTCTTCCACATTCCAGGGATAGTAGAGCAATCAAACCTTTTACCCCGTTACTAAGGGCTTCATGGCATAAAATGTACTCTACCATCGTTTAATATTTAGCAAAGTACAGTATGACATTAATGATTGTTCTGAGGATTATATTGTAACTCAAGTAGTTTTATACAAATTTTATTTGAATCAGAAAGAGATAAGTAAGAAAAATTAGAGATGACACTTTGCTGTTAAATATATTGTATTATTATTATGGTTTTCAACCTGGTAACTTTGCGGTAGAATACAGACGGCAGGTTGCGCCCGATGTTTGAAACATAACCTCCCACAAAATCAATATTACATTTGTGGTCACTTTGCAGATGTGGATACCCACCTGGAATCAAAATTTGTCTTTACCAAATGGCGATCGTACTTATCACTAGGCTAAATGTTGTACACCAGGATAATGTAGCTTGGAGTCAAAATGCTAGTTTTTCTTTCGGTTACAGCGCTGTGCGACGTGAAAATAAGTTAGATTTAAATGAAGTCAGCAGAATTCTCAACATTCGTCCTTAAGTATATCAAATATTTCCGACACGTTCAATGACATAACATTCCATTTTTAACCTTACCAAATCCATATGTTACCAGTCCAAAAAAGGATCTTCCGACTTTAGAAAAGCAAGAAGATCTTAAGCTTATTTGGAGCTTTTTCTTGTGAACGGAGATGAAGAAAGCTGCAGTGTACACAAAAGATTTTGTTCTTAGTGAGAAGCATCTGATGCCTACCATTATCTTACGGAAAGCTCCCTTAGATATCCGAAATATCCCATCCGAAATCCCCTTACTGAACGCATCGTTTTCAGAGGGCAATAACATTTCAGAGTGAGATCACCTCTCTGTCCACGCCTATGAATTCCACTTATATACTTATATTACTTATGAATTGAATGTTTATGAGTTTATGTAATGAACCCAACCATCCGTGAGTGGATTATCTTATTTTAAGATTGCCCATGCATGATTTTTTATACTTCGTCGACACTTCCGGGTACTTTTTGAAAAATAAACGCACAAAAAACACTTTTGCTGTTAAAAAGATCCGTTGTCGTGTAAAGAAAACTGTTAACGTGTCCATAAAACAATCGAAAATACTTGCTCGTATGTGCGTAAATGACAGTAAACTGGATAAAGGAAAGGAAGGTAACTTAATAGGTTGTAAAACCTACGAAAATCCCAAAGGAATAACAAGTGTGAAAAATAGCGACACGACTGGGACAGTAAACTATTTATTTAATTATTATTATTTATGTCAATTATAAACATAAGAAGTAATAAAGTACATGTTTGCATTAACCCTGTGTTCTGATTAATCCCACGTCCTGTCTTCATCATTAACCTGGACAATCGAGAGTTCTATCTACTTTTCTTTCTCAATTTCGCAATTCACAGTTGTCTTTCGTGCCTTTCTCTCAAATTGTTTCTCTATAATCGTGTTTATTTGATTTGTAAACAATGCTGCAAAATGGACAATTTTCAGTATGCAATTAGTATATTGTCGGAGTCATTATGTTAGCTTTCACATCTGTATTGCAGTTCTTAGTTATATATTTTTTCTACTACCATAAATAACTATCTAGGATATCGATATGGGTTTTTTTCTAACCTTTGGGAAAGTTTAGCGTGCTAGCCTACCCGGCTTTGATTTCTGGTTGATTGTGTTTACTCGCAGTTAATGTTTGTCTGTATCACACAAATCACTGTAAATTTGCGGTGGTTGCTTCATGTGTAGGTCTGATGACACGAACGACTTCTTAGAAATTTATCATCGCGTATGTTATCTTTCTTGTTTGCAAAAGCGTCATGTTGTTGTGGTACCTGTTCAGGCTCATTAAACTCTCAAGAAAGTTACTGCGTTTGCTTTATCTACGAAGCTGCGTCAGTTTTGCCAAGGAGATTTAAGTTTTAATTTTCCTGACTTTCTTCATATAAATGACTTCATCTAATCCTACAATAAAACTGGTAGAATGCAAAATCATCGATTCATTCGTGAAATCTGGACTTAAATGCTTTCAATTTATTAAATAAATGCCGTGCGCTCGACCAAATACTTGGGCGGCGCTTGAAAAAGTATTTCGTGGCCCACCTTAGCACGAAGCATAGAAGAAATCCTGCTTGTGATCTGCTTTACTTATTTATTATTTTCATGTGCATTAACAGTACTCCAGTTTCAATCAGTTTCAAAGTGCAGCTAACCGAGTTGGATGGGTAACCCAACCATGATATGTACACCAGCCATTTCTGTAATGAATCAACGCTTAAGAGAAGAAGAAAGTAACCACGACCAAAATAAGGCGATGCAGAACATTCGCCCAACACAAACACTTTTCAAGATCCTAACTCATAAGTTTAAGCGGTCTCAGCAGCGGAAACACCCTTCCGGAATATTGAGCCTCCGCTTATCGAGAGCGTAGAGTAGCTCGCGACCGCAAGTGCAGGTGAACGTGATCGTTTAGGCGCCAATAAGCTAGATGAGCCGCTGAAAGCAACGAAATCTAGAGGAGGAAAGCGGCTAAAACGACAGAGATAGAAAGGGCGGTAAAGGGTTCGGGCAAAAGGCGTAAGGGGTAAGGATAGGGCGAATTAGGGAAGGGAGAGAGTGGTTGTAATGTTGCAGAGGATGAAAAGGGAATAAGAGTCTTTTGGGGGCTAATCTCCAAGGGACTCCGCTTCTGCTCAACACGAAACCTTTTCACACTCGGGCTCATCACGCACGGAATACCCCTCCTTCCTCTTTCTCCCTTTTTATTTGAGTTTCGCACTCCTTTTCCTTTGTTCCCGCTATTTTTTAGCCATTCTCTCGCTAATGTTTACCCTCGCTCTCTTTTCAATTCTCCCTTTGCTATCCAAAGTTCCGCTCCCTTCCTTTTATTTCTTGCGTACGCTTCCTTCAATTGCGCGACTCTCTTTTTCTTATTTCGCAGTAATTCCGTGCGGGATGCGCAATTACAATTTTGATTAGCTCGGCGCAAACAGTTTTAGGTACCAAGGAAGAGGGAGGAAGATGAGATATTGATGTGTGTGCGTCCCGTCTCTTTTTGACGTGTGATATATATACGAGCGCTACTCCGTTTCCGTGTTTTTCTTTGTCGTCTTCGGGAGGAACGTAATTGAAATTTCAGGGGGGCGATGACTTTTTCTCCTGCGTCATGAGGGAATCCGGAATAGTGCAGCTTGCCGTGGAAGCGTAATGCTCATGTCAAAGGATAAACGGAGGTCAAGCTGCCTAAAGATGCTGAATAGCCGTTTAAATAACCGATTAACTCCCTGTAGATATAAAAATATCAATGAAGCTCATTTACTAATCTCTCAATGCTTAAGTTTCTTTAATGCGTAGAAAAATTAAAAAACAAGAAACCAGTTTAGATTTACCACATAAAAATGAAATTTACCACTACGACCATGGTTTTCACCCCTTGGGCCATCATAACTTCTAAGCGGTCGTAACAATTGTCGTAGAACAAACTTTTTGTGGTATAGGTAAAGGTCTATTTTTCAGGATGGAAAACTATCACAAATTTGGGACCAAACTAGCAGATTCTTCTTTTAATATTTTTGGGATGAATTTTATGAAAACATAGTCTTCCTATATTATTGATGACATATGAACCCACAATATGACTCTGTATCCGATATGTAGGATGACCTTTTATTCTGTGTCATATGGGAATCCGAGAAAGTGCAACATATCCTGGTAGCTAACTGCTGAAGACGAAGGCTAAACGGAGGTCGAGAGTTAAATGATACCGGGACTCTATCTCGGTTCTTCCACATTCAGGGATAGTAGAGCAATCAAACCTTTTACCCCGTTACTAAGGGCTTCATGGCATAAAATGTACTCTACCATCGTTTAATATTTAGCAAAGTACAGTATGACATTAATGATTGTTCTGAGGATTATATTGTAACTCAAGTAGTTTTATACAAATTTTATTTGAATCAGAAAGAGATAAGTATGGCAATCAAAATGAATTTAAGAACAAAATGAATAATAATTTCAACAAAGATAGCACAAAGCATAACACAAAAAACAAAATTGACCTAGCATATTTCTACAATTACTGTACTAACGGAAAAACCATTATGAAGAGTGGTGTTTCATCTGACATTCATAAAAAATGACAAAACGTTTAACAATTCAAGACAACAATTATTATAACAACCCATACTTATTGATTATTATTGAAGGCTTGCTATCATATATGGCATAATTTTGATTATTTTCTGTGCATGTGTTTGCAAATTTTCGTTCATGAGATGAACTAATTTACATGCAAAATGTGTGTAAACGTACTGAATAGGCTTTCAGAGGTGCAGAATTTCGATGGCTTCTCTGAATTGTAATTTATCTTCTTGAAGACTGTGAGATCTATAGATCGAGCAACAATCGCATTGGGCAATATTCCATTTCCCTTATGATATCAAGTTGAGAAAACTAATTTGCGAGGTTACTACGTTGTCACGATCGCTCCAAAAATGTTAGCTTAATCCGCTGAATAGGAATTTTCCTCGATATTTTTTTACCTGCTGTAAAATAAAGTAGGTGCATCTAATGAAGTCTGTATAGGCGTGTAAAAATATCCAGGTATATTTGCCAAATATGTGTAACAGGAGGAAATAAAGTGCGCTTGACGGGAAATGCGGGTGTATGAATACATAGTGTATTTTTTAATGAGGTGAATAAGATTCTTCTATTAGTGTCTACTTGAAAATGACTATCCTAGTGAGGAGAAGACGTGTGCTGCCATAGGTCCTGCAAGGTTTGAGGGTCTAACGTTAACGCGGTCCCAAATACGAATGTTAATGAAGCCCTAGTGAGGAGGTATGACGGAAAGGTCCTTAAAAAAACAAATACGACAATTTCAGCTAGGGTGAAGTAAAACGCCAATATCTCCTATTCCTCCGTTTATTTGGCTTTAAATACTCGCAATTTAATGACAATTTATCGTTAAATATATTATTGTAAACATTTAAAATCTTGTGTCGTCGTATGACGTTACCAATAAATAAGAATCACATATTTTAATTGCTGTAAAATAAGGTACTTGGAGAAGTTCATTGTTTTTCTTTTAATTTTTACGTGATATTATTTTCAAAGTCCGTATGTATACGGTCATCGATATACCAGAAGTCACCTTTTCTTAGCGATCGAGAATTTATGATTGGAAGTCCACAGGAGGGTAACTTAAGTTTCAATTACGCATAAATTAAGTCATTGGTTTTTTAGTTCAACTTTTAATGTATGTAAGACACGTGTACTGGGGAAGGTATTGTTTCGTTGAGTTTGCAAGCATAACTTACCAATTTGTTTTCTGCTGTTACAACCCATCATAGCCAGGAANGGAAACACCCTTCCGGAATATTGAGCCTCCGCTTATCGAGAGCGTAGAGTAGCTCGCGACCGCAAGTGCAGGTGAACGTGATCGTTTAGGCGCCAATAAGCTAGATGAGCCGCTGAAAGCAACGAAATCTAGAGGAGGAAAGCGGCTAAAACGACAGAGATAGAAAGGGCGGTAAAGGGTTCGGGCAAAAGGCGTAAGGGGTAAGGATAGGGCGAATTAGGGAAGGGAGAGAGTGGTTGTAATGTTGCAGAGGATGAAAAGGGAATAAGAGTCTTTTGGGGGCTAATCTCCAAGGGACTCCGCTTCTGCTCAACACGAAACCTTTTCACACTCGGGCTCATCACGCACGGAATACCCCTCCTTCCTCTTTCTCCCTTTTTATTTGAGTTTCGCACTCCTTTTCCTTTGTTCCCGCTATTTTTTAGCCATTCTCTCGCTAATGTTTACCCTCGCTCTCTTTTCAATTCTCCCTTTGCTATCCAAAGTTCCGCTCCCTTCCTTTTATTTCTTGCGTACGCTTCCTTCAATTGCGCGACTCTCTTTTTCTTATTTCGCAGTAATTCCGTGCGGGATGCGCAATTACAATTTTGATTAGCTCGGCGCAAACAGTTTTAGGTACCAAGGAAGAGGGAGGAAGATGAGATATTGATGTGTGTGCGTCCCGTCTCTTTTTGACGTGTGATATATATACGAGCGCTACTCCGTTTCCGTGTTTTTCTTTGTCGTCTTCGGGAGGAACGTAATTGAAATTTCAGGGGGGCGATGACTTTTTCTCCTGCGTCATGAGGGAATCCGGAATAGTGCAGCTTGCCGTGGAAGCGTAATGCTCATGTCAAAGGATAAACGGAGGTCAAGCTGCCTAAAGATGCTGAATAGCCGTTTAAATAACCGATTAACTCCCTGTAGATATAAAAATATCAATGAAGCTCATTTACTAATCTCTCAATGCTTAAGTTTCTTTAATGCGTAGAAAAATTAAAAAACAAGAAACCAGTTTAGATTTACCACATAAAAATGAAATTTACCACTACGACCATGGTTTTCACCCCTTGGGCCATCATAACTTCTAAGCGGTCGAAACAATTGTCGTAGAACAAACTTTTTGTGGTATAGGTAAAGGTCTATTTTTCAGGATGGAAAACTATCACAAATTTGGGACCAAACTAGCAGATTCTTCTTTTAATATTTTTGGGATGAATTTTATGAAAACATAGTCTTCCTATATTATTGATGACATATGAACCCACAATATGACTCTGTATCCGATATGTAGGATGACCTTTTATTCTGTATCATATGGGAATCCGAGAAAGTGCAACATATCCTGGTAGCTAACTGCTGAAGACGAAGGCTAAACGGAGGTCGAGAGTTAAATGATACCGGGACTCTATCTCGGTTCTTCCACATTCCAGGGATAGTAGAGCAATCAAACCTTTTACCCCGTTACTAAGGGCTTCATGGCATAAAATGTACTCTACCATCGTTTAATATTTAGCAAAGTACAGTATGACATTAATGATTGTTCTGAGGATTATATTGTAACTCAAGTAGTTTTATACAAATTTTATTTGAATCAGAAAGAGATAAGTATGGCAATCAAAATGAATTTAAGAACAAAATGAATAATAATTTCAACAAAGATAGCACAAAGCATAACACAAAAAACAAAATTGACCTAGCATATTTCTACAATTACTGTACTAACGGAAAAACCATTATGAAGAGTGGTGTTTCATCTGACATTCATAAAAAATGACAAAACGTTTAACAATTCAAGACAACAATTATTATAACAACCCATACTTATTGATTATTATTGAAGGCTTGCTATCATATATGGCATAATTTTGATTATTTTCTGTGCATGTGTTTGCAAATTTTCGTTCATGAGATGAACTAATTTACATGCAAAATGTGTGTAAACGTACTGAATAGGCTTTCAGAGGTGCAGAATTTCGATGGCTTCTCTGAATTGTAATTTATCTTCTTGAAGACTGTGAGATCTATAGATCGAGCAACAATCGCATTGGGCAATATTCCATTTCTCTTATGATATCAAGTTGAGAAAACTAATTTGCGAGGTTACTACGTTGTCACGATCGCTCCAAAAATGTTAGCTTAATCCGCTGAATAGGAATTTTCCTCGATATTTTTTTACCTGCTGTAAAATAAAGTAGGTGCATCTAATGAAGTCTGTATAGGCGTGTAAAAATATCCAGGTATATTTGCCAAATATGTGTAACAGGAGGAAATAAAGTGCGCTTGACGGGAAATGCGGGTGTATGAATACATAGTGTATTTTTTAATGAGGTGAATAAGATTCTTCTATTAGTGTCTACTTGAAAATGACTATCCTAGTGAGGAGAAGACGTGTGCTGCCATAGGTCCTGCAAGGTTTGAGGGTCTAACGTTAACGCGGTCCCAAATACGAATGTTAATGAAGCCCTAGTATGACGGAAAGGTCCTTAAAAAAACAAATACGACAATTTCAGCTAGGGTGAAGTAAAACGCCAATATCTCCTATTCCTCCGTTTATTTGGCTTTAAATACTCGCATTTTAATGACAATTTATCGTTAAATATATTATTGTAAACATTTAAAATCTTGTGTCGTCGTATGACGTTACCAATAAATAAGAATCACATATTTTAATTGCTGTAAAATAAGGTACTTGGAGAAGTTCATTGTTTTTCTTTTAATTTTTACGTGATATTATTTTCAAAGTCCGCATCGCATGTATACGGCCATCGATATACCAGAAGTCACCTTTTCTTAGCGATCGAGAATTTATGATTGGAAGTCCACAGGAGGGTAACTTAAGTTTCAATTACGCATAAATTAAGTCATTGGTTTTTTAGTTCAACTTTTAATGTATGTAAGACACGTGTACTGGGGAAGGTATTGTTTCGTTGAGTTTGCAAGCATAACTTACCAATTTGTTTTCTGCTGTTACAACCCATCATAGCCAGGAAACGCTTTCCAAGATCAATTTCCATATTATCATGTGTTCTGGCTTCAGATTAATTCTGCATTTGACACAGACATTTGTTATAACCACATAACATATAACCACATTTGGAAAGGATATATTTAGCAAAAAACTAAAGAGTTCTTAAAATTTTAAATTTCTTGTTCTATTGACTTAATTTTTCGCTAAACTACAGTTTTTTCTAAATCTTCTGATTGCGGGAAAAGAAAGAAAAATCTTCTATTGCGCCTTAAATAGATTTCCCGGTATTTCAAATAATTTATACCGTTTTTCAAAACTGTAATAGAATGGTATCATACCGACATTTTATAAGAAATTACCATTAATATAGCTGTCTATCGTAATTTTCTGTTCGTTAAATCTTCTTTTGCTTACATATTTACTCCAGATGATAAAATTGTATTATTTAAATACCTCATAAAGGGTGATAATGTGATAATATATATCCATACTCATTAGTTTGAATCATTGTATACCATTATTACCATTATCATTACCATTGTATATCATTAATGATATCAGCACAAATAAAAATTAATTTCATTGCATTGTGGTCACTTCAAGGGACCGTATGTCAGTATAAAGGCTGCAGAAATTATATTGAATTACATATGATCGTTTTCTGTTTGTTTGGATATTAGAAGTGGTTTATTTCGTTTTAAAATGTTACTGATCAACTATGAAAAAATTAATTTGAAAATTAAAAAAATCTTTTTACTTTTACTGCCATAAGTTTTCCTATCTATACCTATCTATTCCTATCCTACTGTCAATATCATTTCCTCCTATTTTCCTTCCTATATCTACTTATAATACCAGCAGAAAATAAACATTCTTAAGAGAAAGTTGCAATAATACATGCCTATCCTTCTACGACGATATCTTCGGCCTAACTTGCATGGAAAAAATCGTTAGCATACTAGGATTTTACATGCCCTGACAATTTATCGTTACCTCTAAATTGATTTCTTTCATCGCAGAGGTTTAGTTTTTATGCATTAAAGATTGAATTAGTGCCAAATACTTGTGATAATAGCTCATCACTATGCTTTGGAATTCGTTGTTAGCCGTAATCTTTATTTAATGGCTAGTGTTTACTTTAGAGATTCTATGGATAGTAACCATAAAAATATCCAAGTAGCCTGTTTTAGACGTCACATAAATTTTGCACGATATCGAAGCATAGAAACTGTCCCAAATATTTTATTACGTAAGATTTTATTTGATATTAATATCCATGCGTGTCGTTCCTTGTTTGTCCCCTTATCATAAATCGTTACGATGTTTTTAAAAAGCTATTCCTCACGTAATTTTTCTCTATCGTTTTTCATTTCATTCCTCACGTTCCAGGAACCACTGACCTCTTGCGTCACATTTATTCCCTTATCTCTCCTTCCTACTCACCTCTGACCTTAAAGGCCTACAGGACCCTTTGACAAAATCGATCTATTAGCTCTTCGCGTGTCCGAATTATTACTTCCCTTTTCCTTCCTGCGCAGTCTCTCTGCCCCTTTTTGCTTATTTTCCCTCCCACTCCACTTTTTAGCTTTATTTTCCTTATGTTTGCATTCTTGCATTCGGTTTTTTTCTGGAATTGAATCTGCATCCAAATTATGTTTCTTCATTCGGAGGGTATTTAGATTTTCTTCCACTCAGTCCTTTAATGTCTCACGCTCACTCTTACAACAACAGAGGCATACTTAAATGCATATATTTTTGTTTATACATTTCTTGGAAGGGATATAATAAGTTAATTGCGATCAATTGTTTTTGGTTATTGGCGTAAAATTATTATGTAATGTAATGTCTCCTTGTAATATCTCCAGAGGTTTGGTGGAAGAAAGGCCATTTTGGCTTAACCTCACCGCAAGAGTAAAATGATACCGATGATAATGATATTTAATAATCATAATAATAATAACAATTACAACAATAATAATATAATAAGAAGAAGAGAAAGCAGAAGACTACAAGAGACCGGCTATATTACTTCATATAAAACAAGAAAAATAGACATCTCCATTCCGAAGAAAGCTAATAAGCACAAGACATATAGGAAAAATACAGAAATATATACCCCTGGCCGAAGTGATAAAAGAAGTCTGGAAGTCTGTCAAAATTGTCCCAATAATAATTTCAGCAATAGTGGTAATACCTAAAAATTTACGCAATAATCTCGAAACAATTCGAATAAAAGATAAAATTGTTGTTCAAATACGAAAAACAACCATAATTACTACATGTTCCATAGTAAGACAATTTTTTATTGCAACTAAAAATGCAATAAATGAGACTATTTACGTTGGTGCTTTGCAACCGAATAGGTAAATATTTCCTAACCTCGGTATTGAGAAGTTCTAAATAATACAGTAATAATATTGCCACTCCGAACGACTTCAATATCCCAAATAAAGAAGAAGATTTCGAAATACACACTATTAGTAAAGGAAGTAGAAAAGCTTTGAAAACAAGAAACACAATGGTCCTAATAATCATGTCAGTTACAGAAATTACTGCAAAAACGTTTTACACAACTATGGAAAAGCTAAATAACAAGAAGAAGATTCATAAGCAGAATAATTAAAAAAGCAGTAATTGTAAAAACAACATTGATAGTGAGAAAGTTCCTAGAAATACAGTGGGAAGGTATTTATATTGTTAAAAGTATCGAAATTGGGTCATGATTAGTGAGAGAAATCAAATTAATAATAAGAATCGTAATGATAAGAAATATTTTAATCATATGTGTACAACTGGTGATTAAGCTCCTTTCCTAATTTATTTGTGCTCATACCTTAATTATCCTTATATTTACTTGATTTATTTAAAAACTAGATTTCATTTCAGTTTTTCAAATATTAATCTTATAATTTAAAACTAATAATATAATTTATATATAAAATTTCCTCATTAGTTTTCCCAGGAATTTGTATTTTACGCTCAAAAGCTAATATTTTATCCAATATGATCGCCTTACCTCGTTGATTATCTCACGTTAACCGGTCTGTGTTTGGCTGAAAATTAGGTCAAGTAAAGTTTTCACTTCATTATGCAAAGCTTGAAGTCATCATTAAGCCCTTTTCAAGCTTCTCTGTTTTAGCTCACATATAGATCAAAGCCTTCCTAAGGTCACCCTTTTTGATATTTACTACCTTTAGGTTCAAATTATTTGAGTACGTTTTGCGCACTAATGGGAGGTGGGTGTTGGCATGTAGGATAATATTCTTCCTGTATCCTTTGTGGCAAAGATAGCAATAGCATGTTGATTGCATATGGATCCGTCGGATAGTAAAGAAACACCTGGTCTTACCGAAGTAGACATTACTTTGTGTGAAAAATAATGTTGTAAAAAAGTAGAAATATTTAGTTGCTTATACCATGATTCCGGCGATATGCAGTATAATTAAAATTTATTACATACATAATAAGAGAGGATACTCATACGGATATAGTCAAATTGGAATGATAACCCTTCATAATCGACTAAAATACCTATATTTGTAAAATCCCATGAGCAGGTTTTCCATGCTTGCTTAGTGTCTGTTTTCCCTTTACAAGCTTTCCTTTTAAATGGAATACTNTTTAATGGCTAGTGTTTACTTTAGAGATTCTATGGATAGTAACCATAAAAATATCCAAGTAGCCTGTTTTAGACGTCACATAAATTTTGCACGATATCGAAGCATAGAAACTGTCCCAAATATTTTATTACGTAAGATTTTATTTGATATTAATATCCATGCGTGTCGTTCCTTGTTTGTCCCCTTATCATAAATCGTTACGATGTTTTTAAAAAGCTATTCCTCACGTAATTTTTCTCTATCGTTTTTCATTTCATTCCTCACGTTCCAGGAACCACTGACCTCTTGCGTCACATTTATTCCCTTATCTCTCCTTCCTACTCACCTCTGACCTTAAAGGCCTACAGGACCCTTTGACAAAATCGATCTATTAGCTCTTCGCGTGTCCGAATTATTACTTCCCTTTTCCTTCCTGCGCAGTCTCTCTGCCCCTTTTTGCTTATTTTCTCTCCCACTCCACTTTTTAGCTTTATTTTCCTTATGTTTGCATTCTTGCATTCGGTTTTTTTCTGGAATTGAATCTGCATCCAAATTATGTTTCTTCATTCGGAGGGTATTTAGATTTTCTTCCACTCAGTCCTTTAATGTCTCACGCTCACTCTTACAACAACAGAGGCATACTTAAATGCATATATTTTTGTTTATACATTTCTTGGAAGGGATATAATAAGTTAATTGCGATCAATTGTTTTTGGTTATTGGCGTAAAATTATTATGTAATGTAATGTCTCCTTGTAATATCTCCAGAGGTTTGGTGGAAGAAAGGCCATTTTGGCTTAACCTCACCGCAAGAGTAAAATGATACCGATGATAATGATATTTAATAATCATAATAATAATAACAATTACAACAATAATAATATAATAAGAAGAAGAGAAAGCAGAAGACTACAAGAGACCGGCTATATTACTTCATATAAAACAAGAAAAATAGACATCTCCATTCCGAAGAAAGCTAATAAGCACAAGACATATAGGAAAAATACAGAAATATATACCCCTGGCCGAAGTGATAAAAGAAGTCTGGAAGTCTGTCAAAATTGTCCCAATAATAATTTCAGCAATAGTGGTAATACCTAAAAATTTACGCAATAACCTCTAAACAATTCGAATAAAAGATAAAATTATTGCTCAACTACGAAAAACAACCATAATTACTACATGTTCCATAGTAAGACAATTTTTTATTGCGACTAAAAATGCAATAAATTAGACTATTTACGTTGGTGCTTTGCAACCGAATAGGTAAATATTTCCTAACCTCGGTATTGAGAAGTTCTAAATAATACAGTAATAATATTGCCACTCCGAACGACTTCAATATCCCAAATAAAGAAGAAGATTTCGAAATACACACTTTTAGTAAAGGAAGTAGAAAAGCTTTGAAAACAAGAAACACAATGGTCCTAATAATCATGTCAGTTACAGAAATTACTGCAAAAACGTTTTACACAACTATGGAAAAGCTAAATAACAAGAAGAAGATTCATAAGCAGAATAATTAAAAAAGCAGTAATTGTAAAAACAACATTGATAGTGAGAAAGTTCCTAGAAATACAGTGGGAAGGTATTTATATTGTTAAAAGTATCGAAATTGGGTCATGATTAGTGAGAGAAATCAAATTAATAATAAGAATCGTAATGATAAGAAATATTTTAATCATATGTGTACAACTGGTGATTAAGCTCCTTTCCTAATTTATTTGTNAATTTAAAACTAATAATATAATTTTGTTTGCTATATATAAAATTTCCTCATTAGTTTTCCCAGGAATTTGTATTTTACGCTCAAAAGCTAATATTTTATCCAATATGATCGCCTTACCTCGTTGATTATCTCACGTTAACCGGTCTGTGTTTGGCTGAAAATTAGGTCAAGTAAAGTTTTCACTTCATTATGCAAAGCTTGAAGTCATCATTAAGCCCTTTTCAAGCTTCTCTGTTTTAGCTCACATATAGATCAAAGCCTTCCTAAGGTCACCCTTTTTGATATTTACTACCTTTAGGTTCAAATTATTTGAGTACGTTTTGCGCACTAATGTGAGGTGGGTGTTGGCATGTAGGATAATATTCTTCTTGTATCCTTTGTGGCAAAGATAGCAATAGCATGTTGATTGCATATGGATCCGTCGGATAGTAAAGAAACACCTGGTCTTACCGAAGTAGACATTACTTTGTGTGAAAAATAATGTTGTAAAAAAGTAGAAATATTTAGTTGCTTATACCATGATTCCGGCGATATGCAGTATAATTAAAATTTATTACATACATAATAAGAGAGGATACTCATACGGATATAATCAAATTGGAATGATAACCCTTCTTATTCGACTAAAATACCTATATTTGTATAATCCCATGAGCAGGTTTTCCATGCTTGCTTAGTGTCTGTTTTCCCTTTATAAGCTTTCCTTTTAAATGGAATACTTATGAACCAATTATTTTTCGGTCCATTAACATTATATCAATTCTCATATCATATTCTCTTATCGTGAAATCATAGTTGATTCTTCACCCGATCGAGGTTTTTTATTACCTCCTCATACATTGTACTATTTCAAACTTATATCTACGTAACATCTCCTCGTTCCTAACCTTTATTCTATGTCATACCGTAATGAAATTTAAGTACAAAATAAAACTAATCAATTCTAGATGAACCAGTAAAAAAGGAAGAAATTTAAATTGGTGGATGCTTGCTTATACCTCCATAACGTTTCATGCGCTTTTACCAAAGTAGGAGCAAGACGCCGTATACTCGTACAATCTATTTCGAGCATGTGCGTCAGAAATATCAAACATTCCGATTACATTTCTGTTCTCACTTTTCCTTGGGAGAAAATAAATTATAAATAGTCCAAGCAATACTTTGAAGCAGACAATTACACTTAAAAATGATTCCTATGGAGAAACGTGCATGGAAAAGGTCTGACGCAACCGATTACCGATTCTGGGTTACACAGTAACCGGTTGGTTGCTGATACTATCGAGTATGTACTAATAGAAATCGAGCTTTCGGGCCAATACATTTCATGTTCAAGCCCTGGCACCCTCAGACTTTTTCAAGTCCGCTTAGGGAATTTTTCTAGGTGTATGCCATTACGTACTACGTATGTCTCCTTTAAGCATTTTGTTGTTTTAAGAATGAAATTTATGAGTATATCTCACAAATTAACTAAAGTTGTGTATGGGATAGCGAAACATTTAGTAATTTTTAAAATTTTCAGTGCAAAATAATCATTTCTTTACTTAATATTATACCTAAAACCATGCTGTACATCTGGTAGATTAGTTCTGTACTTCTAAAAATGTTCCACAGTTAATGGAATTTATGTCTTTATTGTTGCTTAACAGCGGTAAACCGCTGCGTGCAAAATGACCTATGCTGTCGAAGCACTTTTAACAATACTTATACTACTTCTTCTATGTATCTATTCATTCCTTCATATATAATATTTACGTATAATTGTATTTAATTTATTATTCATTTAAGGTCGTTAAATTATGTAGTGGTAGGGATAAAAGTTTTATTTCTTTCTTTAATTTTCGTTACTCATTCAAATAAGCTCGTGTAAGTGCATGCGGTATATTATTTTCCATTACGGACAATGTAAGTGAGTTAATCGAGCAATTGTAGTAAAGTTGGAAGATGTTCATTTTTGTTCGAATCGCGCAGAATCATTTATTTAAAAAGTGTCGACCAGGGGATGTAGTGGAAATGCACCAATGTGAAGATATAAGCGCGATTAGCATTAAAGCGATTCTCGCAGAATTTATCTCCTCTTTTATTACTATTTCCTTTTCTTGCGTATTCGTTATCTCGTCCTATTTTAGATCGCAACTTGTTCACGCTATAAATTCACGCTCTTATGAGCTCCGTCTTAAAGCGCCAGCCGACGGTCAGTCACGGAAAAGTCTGGGTTACCAAGTCGGAGCGATAGGTGGAGCTCGTGAGGGGGAGAAAAAGAGGGAGGGGAATTCAGAGGCCCACCCTCGGGGGCCAGCTTAAGCTTTTCCCTTTGCGTGATACTGATTGGGAGGCCTTTTACCGTAGTTTATTCCGAGGCAGTAAACTCGGGCAATAAAAAAGTTTTGATTAGAATTACTTTTCTATCGCATCCCGGAGATAAAGCGTTTCTAATAAATTTTCCAACAGCGATTTCGATACCTATCCTGCAGCTTATGCAGCCCAACTAACCGATCGCCCCTGAATCTTAGGCGTCCCGAACTACTGAATCCTGGATCTTATGTGGCCCGCAGAACACGGAATATCTGTGAGATCTAACGTCCGTGGAAGCCGCAGGTAAGTTCGATAACTGGCCCTAAGGCTACGGTCGACTTGGGATAAGAGAGCCAGAACATCGGCGCCGTGNGCGCTTCGTTTGCAATGCGGTTACAGGTTTATATCCTCTGTGCTGCTCATTATTGCGTGACTTCAGTTTGGCTTCGTATAATGTGATAGTATATTTCGCGCACGCTGTTTCTTCATGGTATTTCTCAATGGGAAGGGTTGGGTATGTTACGGGTCGAAATGAAGCAGAAAGGATGAATTATAGATGGGCGGAGAAAGGAAGGGCTCGATTTGGAGATCAATCAAAATTTCCTCCGAAAAAAGGAGGAAAAAAGGAACGCTTTTGTCAATTGTGCTGCGTGAGAGGGAAAACACCTTACCGGAGAATAAATTAAATACAAGCGTCTTCCTAGATGGTCCTGAACGGGTCTCTCGGTGCTGCTCAAGCACATATATTTTGTAGGGTAAATTCCGGAAAGAAATATGATTTCCGTGCATGCTCCTGGCACCGACGGAGTTACGTGATGTCGCCAAAGTGAATGGGACCATTGAAAATATCTTCATTCGAGTTGGTGAGGCTCTCTCTTTCGGATTCGGAGGAGGAATTTCGGATTGCTTCGAAAACGTGGAGAGAAAGAAAAGAGCCATTTCATTTCAAGTTTCCTTAAATTGCTGTGTCTTCGACTTTCATTGCCAGGCTTTTCCATGACCAATCTCGTTGGGGTAATAAAAATGTCCGTAAATCAAGGTGAAATTATGGGGTGTAGAATTATGCAACGCGCTCGATTTCAATAAAAAAACTACTAAACAATTGCTTTATGACAAATGTATTTTAACTCCCGTCTATGTTGCAATTTATACGAATGAAAATCTCTGAGGAAGAATGAGGATTAATGATACTGTATCACATACGAATGTAATATATTCTTCCTGATTTAATTTATAGAACACCTAACCAAATCCCCGTCGCAGTAAATCCAAGATGTAATCCGGTGCCTATTTCTGTTGCAAGATTAAATTGACATTTCCAACTTTATGTTTGAATAAGTGGTAGTGCTTTTACTAGTTTCCAGATTTAGTATAATACCTGAATCCTTAGGCAGTTACTAAAAAATCACATCGGTACTAATGCCTCGTAAAATTACGTCAAAGTTTTCAGAATTTATTAATATTATATTCATGTTGATGAATTCATGTTACTGTAATTTACTATAGATTACATCAACGAATATTAGTTTTCGTTGCCGTTTATAGAAAAAATTCTAACTAAATAAGAACTCTAACTTCTTGGGCGTTTAAGTTATAATGGTAAATATTTCTCTTTGTACTTAGCTGTACCCTTAAATTTTACATGTCCCAATTAATAAGGACACTATAAATCGCAGATCTAATCGGCAGGCGTGAGTTGAGTTTGAGTGAGAAAGAAAGCACATGATAATTATGTTATCACATGATTACAAATGTGCGTCTTTTCCACTTTACATTCTTTCTGTCATTAGACAGCTTACATTTATGATAACTCAATGTGACTTTACTACTTCTTCACATAAATTCCTCATCTTTTCGAATGTTACTTTACCATTAGACGTTAGAAGTCTGGCTAAATCCCCATAGGAGAAAAATCACGAAGATAGTCCGACAGAACCGGAGCTCGAATCCGGATCTCCCGATTGATGGTAGACTACTCTATCCATATAGCTGTCTTGCTAGAACTTTCAATCACGTCGTTCTCAAGACTTTGTAGGTACCGAAAATTAATTGGGAGACATGGGTTTGATTTCCAGTCCTGGCAGCATTTTTTTATGCTCGTATTTGGTTTGTACTTTTCCTAGGGCAAGTTTCCATTATTCCTAGGTTTCTTTACTTCTAAATTCGCTTTAACAGCTTCATAAATTCCTACAATCAGCGAGAAAGAGAAAAATAAAATCTTGGATGATGAAATACCTCCATATATAAGGTATAAAATCACTTCGTAGTGATAAAATCATGAGTTTGGGCCTTGACTTTGCAAAATTACACATAAAAGAAAATTATTTGTCCCCTAAGAATACATAAGTATTTTGCCTATTGCATACCTCAATGGATTTCATTTAGTAGATTTCTCTGGTACACCTTCTCCTTAGTATGTATGGAAAATTTTAAGCCTGACTGTTTCTATAGGAATCATAAATATAGTCGATTCTCCGAATTGAAATTTATGGATTGGTTCTCTTAAACCCCACTCGTATCCGAATTCCGATTCGAAATGGAATTGAATCTCGAAACTTTTCAAACCTTTACCATCAATGCCTTAAGGTTCGTCATTGATCAAACAAGGACGACAGAAATTTCACTCCAGTTCTCGACTTTCGGAAAATTACCTAATTGTTATTCACACCTTAAGTTTTCTTCGGAAATTGCAAAATTTTCAGGCACTCATCTTTGTAGAATGCATCTTTATTTGAAAAGTCTTGCACAGGGCAGCCATTTCATGCCTCCAAAATGCTTTTATCGTCAAACGCTGTGAAAAGCTGAGCATCAATCACCGGCCGGGAAATAAAGCTGCACCATATAACGGATGGGGAAACTCATTGTGACGCCCAGTATACGCTGCCAAAGTTTTGGCTCTTTTAAAGGCGGCGATTTTCATTTTACTCCACCGTAGATACTCATTAAAACCTTCATAAGAAGATATGCGGACGAAGAAGTGGGAGGAAGCGATAAAGCTCATAACCGTACATAATACAAAGTTGCGTAAGTGAGCGTTGCAAAGTTGCAACCTATTAACGTGAATGGAGTTAAGAGATCCAACGAGAATGTTGGCTTTAGGGCATTCGAAGTAACCTAACAAATTACGATTGCATCAATTTTAGGAGAATTATTTTTTATAACCTCCTGGTACACACATTGAAGTTTAACGATGGTAAACGAAGAAAAGAAAGAAGTACTGTTACAGATGTACAATTTTAATCCCTGTTGATTGATTTATCATGGAATTTCTAGGATGAGTTTTATCATTCCCGGCGCAATTAAATTTTCGCCACCAAACAAAAATCACAAATTCGGAATGAATGAGTTATAAATCATGCAAAATTGACCAATATTTTGTCTTGTTCCGTAATTTAAGAACTGCGAATCGAAAACGCGCTTCGTTTTTAATGCGGTTACAGGTTTATATCCTCTGTGCTGCTCATTATTGCGTGACTTCAGTTTGGCTTCGTATAATGTGATAGTATATTTCGCGCACGCTGTTTCTTCATGGTATTTCTCAATGATTGTTCAAATTAACCCAGAATTTCAGTAGTTTTGAAATTAGGTCTTTCTTTCCTGGGATATAGATAATTAAAATTAGGGTATGGTTGAATCTCTTAAGGACTTGGTTCTTTGCCTCTTGGGCCTCGTATAACCCTTCACATATTGTTTTATTGTGACGGCCTCCAATCAGTTTAGTCAATTTAACATTGTGGTGATAGTAGTAGTTTATTTAGAAAGTATTCTAATATTTATAGTTACAATGAAATCCAATTGAAACAACAAAATTAAAGTTCACAGACATAGAAAACAAAGAACAGATATAAAATAAGAACACCAAGATATAGAAAAAATCAGCAATAGTTGTTTTTATGGTACTTTCAGTTGCTAGGAAATATATTAGAACACGGCTGTTTAAGTATTAGATGTTTAATTCACTATAATATCCGTTCGCGGACAGTTCGCACCTCCTAATGCACATTTGAATAGCAGCAATATCATCTTCAGGGGAAGGAGAATCTCAGAGGGTAGGCGCGAGCCACCGACGAAGTGCTTTAAACCTCTAACACTTTTGGTGTCTAGAGTGAACTTCCGTTCGGATATTAATTTCAAGTTCACACTAATATAAATTTCTTATTCAAACTTGTTTGGATAAGATTTTTTGACGAAAACCTTCGGATAGAAGAAGTGCTACACATGTAGACAATTGCATATATTTTGACTTACATTTAATTATATTAAATTATTCATCTCGACACGTCGGAAAAATGATGTTATAACATTCTGCGTAAAGAAAGCCTTGGGCTCGCAAATTTATGCTTGCGTAAGATTAGTAAGTGGTATAGTTATAATAGTATCATATATAGGATATTAGATTAATTACCAAATAATATTCAATACTAATGTTTACCGCTTTCTTAATAGTTTTTAAATAAAAGCCTGGATTTTAAGTAAAAAAGGTAAAATATGGCAGAACATTGCTAACAACAACGGGATTCGGTTTATAACAACATGTAGTGAATATATTTCAGTGTTATATGTTGGACCACCATGGGGAAACTTGAAGATGAATATTCTATTTTGGTTTAAGAAATTGGATTTGGAGATAACCTAATACGACAAGGAATTTCTGTTGCAAGATCTACTTTAATTAGTGTTTTATTGGCTGTCATGATTTATATTCGGGAATAACCATCATAAAAAACTTATATGAGAGAGGTTTAATTTCTCTCATTATGGAGAGTTTTTACGTGGGGGAACTTCGATGAACCCCTTCCAACGCTGAAACCCATAAATTCACAAATGCCTCCGACATTTCCCTTCCATTTTGGCAAGCATGAAATCGCGGAAGTGGCGAATCTCATCGCTAAATCCGCAAAAAGGGGTACACTAGGGTGCGCAACCCGCGTTGGCTTCTATGTCAATATTTTTCCCCGACACCTCCGCTAGCAAAACTTTTACTGCGTAATGCCAGACTAAAATAGTGCCTGCGCGGGAGAGAGGGTGCGGGAGCTTCGGTGGCATTAAGTGGGATTTACGCCGTCCTCGTCACTCGTTGGCTCGTCGTAGGGCTCCTGTTCCATAAATCAAGAGAGAGCCACGCGACCCCGGGATAAAGGAGAATCATCGGCCCCCGAGGCGCACACATACGGGACCGTGACGCGGCTCCATCTTGCGACTCCTCCCCGGCGGCCATTAGCCTTCCCTCGCTGCTACATTAGTCTTCTAGCCTTCCCATTTCACCCTCTCTCGACGACGGTAAAATGGGTCTGCCGTGTTTCGAGTGTGCGGGCGAGTGTGTGCCCCTCTCCCCTTTTCCCCGCGACGCTGTGGGACTCTCGAGGCAACTCACGCACCTGTGCAACGGCGTATTTTTCTCTGGAGTGGACGACCTTTTCGCCGAGAGCGGACTCGAACACTTCCTTTCCTCAAAGCGGCGACGTATCTCTTGCGACTCCCAGAAAAAATACTTCTCTCGCTACTTTCCTCTTGACATCGAGGGTTTGCGTTGCATTAAAACTGCCGGCGCTGTTGCCATCTCTTAGGGATTCGCGGGAAATCTTCCGAAACGGAGGCGAAATCTCCTGGTGCTCCACCGTTTCTCTTCTCCGGGGCACTTTTCTAGCCTCTCTGAGTGGCTCAGTCGTAGGCGGAGCTCTTAAGTGAATTTTCTAGTCGTAACTTAGCATGAGACGAGCCAAATCGAATTCCCTTCAATATTAGATTTGCATTATCCTTGAATATTGCCATATTTGACTTTGATTCTTGCGGAAAAATATCTTTCCATTCACGGGCATATGCTTCTTTGATTATGAGTCCTTGTCAAGTTTCGAGGTCCTTAAAAGCCTTACTTTACAATACCGCTTAAAATTCTACCTTTACGATACTACTTCATTTCTTATGTCATCTATGGTGTTACACTAAGGGATAAATTAAAAGCTAAGGAAGTATTTGTTTCAAAATATGTACTTTTAGAGTTAAAATCTATGCACCGTTTCTTTATGATTGAAAGGTTATCATTATTCTTTTGGTGCAGATACAGTAAAGTGCATTTCGCATTTAATATTGCAGATGTGACTGTGGTTATATTAAAATGTTGAGGTGTGAGTGATTTAGAGGTTTAAAAACTCTCCGTAAACCGTATTTCGGCAAGCGGAACTCGAAAACGGGACGCTCCGGATTACCGATTTCTGGGAAGTCCGAATAATCATTTCAGAGACAAAGCCTCCATCTTCAGGGGGTCTCCAGAATGGTAGTGGGCCTCCACAAGGAAGTTAGCACTTCCACTTCCTTTGCGGAGACCCCCTAAAGATGGAGGCTTTGTCTCTGAAGTGATCATTTGGACTTCCCAGAAATCGGTAATCCGGAGCTCCCCATTTGTCTCTTAGCGCGAGTTCCGCTTGCCGAAATACGGATTACAGAGTATTTATAAACCTCTAATTCATTAACAGCCGAGTTCCAACATTCTTTTTCTTACAGTGTGAGTGATGTTAAATGAAAGTGTTTAACTTGGACCTTGCGTGTTCGCCATTGAAACTATTATTCCTAAGGTTTATGCGCTGCATTTAAATGGACATTCTTTACTTATTGCATCATGGAATAGAGGGGACAGCTAACTAACTCACTCTTTAACCTTCATAGTACGCAACAGCACTTCTCGAATGACTTTTTAGCTACCGGTGGAGGTTTTGAATGTCCAACCAGCCTTAATGCTGATGAATTCACAGATTTTATGTCTTAATACTCATTTTAAGACACGACCTTTAATTTTACTTAGTGTACGCAATCGTTGGCGGTGATGTAGTGGTTAGCGTGCATAGAGATGGTCAAGGAGGAGAGTGGTTTAATTGAAGTAATTAAACATCGACAGAGGAAACGAGTGGGTCCAATATTGGTTTAGGAGGTGATGCTTGAGAATGTAATCGAAGGAAGAATACAAGAGAAAAAGTAGAGGGGAAGAGAAAGGCAAAAGTTTTTTGATGACATAGGAGATGGGGTAAGTTACCAGGAAACGAAGAAAATGCACATAAACCTAATGAAAGGTAGAACACTTGTATTTGCATACATTATAACTAACTATAACATATTTAACTATTTCTTAAAATCTTTAATTCTTACGCTTAGGATTAATGAATAATACGTAATATTCAAATAACTTTTATTCACTAAACATTTCAACCTATAAAACAGCCTTCATCAGATAGTGTTATTACTGGAACTTAAGTGAACCATTTTCGCATTAAAGGGAAGAATTTTGTGGATGGGGTAAAGGGGGAGGGATTAGATAAGATAAAGATTTTTCCTTCAGTGGACGTTGATAAAACTATTGTTAGGAAATTACTGAGTCCTCCCTAATTTTCTGCTTGTCATGGCCTTTCGCGAAGTGAGGCGGAAACATATCGATTCAGTTTCCTTTCTTTTACTCTTTCAATTTTCTTCCACGTCACCATTTCTCCTTAACCTCAAATATTAACTGATTAAATTTTTAATTCAACACTCTTACTCAGTCGGCCTTTCCCTCAATATTATGTCTTAATAATTTAACTGGAGTTATTTACTATTTTTAATGGCTGGTAAATGCCATGTTTTATTATGATTTTCTGTATCTTTGGCAAACATTTCAAATATTCTAACGCGATAAACATAACCAAGAATCGTTGTTTGGGAGTGTTTTTCAATTCTTATGAAAAGTTCAGAGAGAATTTGAAGATATCGCTTGAGAAAATCTCGCATCTCTTGAGAGTTATACATTGCTAGGAGCTTTCAATACCTTTTTAGCGTTGCTCAAGGAAATAAACTTTGCTTGAAAGATGCTATCTAACTTGGGCGAGAAAAATATGATGTGGTTATGAGTATTACTTATGCATACATAGATGACTCGCAGGTAAGATGTAAGACGTGAAGAATTTTCAGAGAACGTATGAGCAACGGTGAATAAATAGTTATTCTCTTGCAAATCAGCATAAATATTGCAAAAGTCATCAGAAGGTTTTCCGTTGTTAAGTATGTTTCCTTAAAATAGACTTTTCTATTCATTCAGTCTTATTTTTATCGAAAGAATGATGACCTATAGGAGAAGGAAAATGTTTTTGACATTGCATATTGAGGTGTGCTGAAATCCAAGGATGAAAATAAGTGGAAAATGGCGACATGACTGGTACTCGAACCCAAATCTCCCGCATGGGGACCTGAGTCTTTCTAAGTTACTGATATTTCACGTCGCTATTTTTTATGTCTGTTTATTCTTGGGCGATTATCGTTTGTTTTGCGGGACTCTTTGGTTACTAATCCGTTTCAAGTTAGGAAGTCCAATCACATTTGTATGCTATATCCAAACTCCAGCAAGCTAGATGTAGAATCAAGGCCGTCAGAATAATCTGATGAGGTTATTTCCAAGTTAATGGAATTTCATTGGAGAAATTAAAATAAGGAGTCTCATCAATTCCTGAGGTTCTATTTGCTAGTATTCAAATTACTTCTCAATGTGTATGTTTTCAAAAAATGCCCTTTGCAAGCGCGACCCGCGTCCCCGCGTCGAAAGCAAGACCCGCTTTGAAAAGGATGTAGTTCACTGAAATCTCTTATTTCTCTCTCACTCTTTCAAGACCCGTCCTCAAAGTTAATTCAGAATCCTGTTTCCGTTGATATCCTCTGAGAATAAAAAACTTAGGCAACTCATGAGAGAGATCATTCTCCTTCATTTTGCATTTACTTCTTTTGACGTATCTTGTTGGAAAAAGAAGCTTGCTGTTTTCGAAATAATTCATTCTTCCAGGCCTGCGCTTAGGAAAAGTTTTCGTTTCACGTGAAATCCCTAGGTTTCCAAGCGGACGTTAAAAAAAATCGTCTACTTAAAAGTTGGGTGCTATAACTGCCGGGAAGAATGAGGTGAGTAATGGAAACTTGAGAGATCACAATTTAGAGCGTTGATGGTGCAGTGTACGCCTCGAGCGAACTGTGTAAAGATTCAGAGAAAATGCCTGTGCGTGAAGTCGATTATTGTGTAGAATGGCGTACCGAAAATAAAGGGGAGTAATGAATTTTTACCAAAAGAAAAAATAAAAATAAATGATAGAGAAAGTGAATATGTCCAATTTAAGGTAATGAATGAAGTGATACCAATAATATCGTTTCGTTCTTCCATGTTTATTAAATATTAGTTGCTCCTGTAATGTTCTTGTTCCTATATCATATATAATATTGTAGCATGTTCACGTGCATTGTATCATTTTTCTAGCAGTGTAAATCATTCGAAAGTAACTTTTTGCAAATGAGTCATAGGAGTATGCATTTAGTCATTTGCATCAAGCAATAAGTCCAACAATAGTCAGCAATAAAGTCACTTGTGTTTTTATTGATAGTATACACAGCAGAGTACTAATGAATTCCTTTGACTCAGGCAGCCGTAACTGTCGCCTGAAATTTGAAAATTAACTCCAAAGGATTCCAATGTATTATTGTTTGTCCTTCAGCGTTCTGTCATAACTTTTTTTCCATATAATATACGCTCAAGAAAAATAATTCAACTTAATCAATGCCACAGCTTAAGCTAACCCTGTTTCTTACGTCTAGCCTGAATTTAACGATTGACTGACTTAAGGATTACCCAATGGAGCGTCTTCACTTATGGTTATGAAGCAGATAATAGTATTTGACATTGTCGTTGGATTGGATGTAAATAAAACCTCAAGTTCCCAACTGTTAAAGTTGTTCGATTTAATTTCAAATATTTCATAATTTTTATGCTGAAAAAGAGGAATTTCTACGTTAACTTCTACATTTTACGTGTAAACTTTCGAAATGAGAAAACTTATTTCGGAGAGAGATAACTCAGTAAAATAATACTAGATGCATTTTTCAGCTTAATATTAAACATAGTGTATGGCAATTTTAAGAAATTGTTACACTTGAAATACATGTACAAGGTATATGTATATGACACTATTTTAATCTTTCCGAAAAATATTTAACTTATTTACGACAGAAAACTAACTGCAAAAGTATGCGTTCTAAACCAAGAATACCACATAGAAACATTTGCATTATCTAAAACATTTATGCGTTATTAAATCGTGAACCCACTTTTACGAAGCTTTAATTCTTCGAAAGCATTCTCTGAGTAAAGATTTTGGGACGAATTTTCCTTTTCGACTCGCTACAGAATTAATCTGCAGTAACAACAACTTCCACGTTATATAAAAAATTAAAGTTTGCCATTTGAAAAAGCCTTCCGCGAGATTTCTGCAAAAAATTCTATATAGCCGCAACCGAATTCGTGATAATGGTTTTTGAAGTTTTCTTTGTTTGTAGATCTACAAAAGGACTTTAGTAGTTATTATAATTTCGGGAAACATAAGGTACGTCGTAGCTGGAAATAAATGTTCTATCATATTTCGAATGAAAGTTTGAAACTTTTACGAGGTTTGCTGAGATTGGGAGGATATAAAGCAATTAATAACGTGTTGTTTATTAGGAAAGGCTGAGGAATAGCATAGAATGTATGTACTAATACCTTTCTTTTCTCAAATAATTGTAAGATTCTTCTTCGAGTTAGATTCTGAGGCACACGATAAATACGAAAATATTCTTTTATGCAGTTAGCAAGTAGATTCACCTAGTTACTATGGCAAAGCATATTTACACTGTCTCAAAATTTCCCTTTATTTCTAAATTTGTCGGAAACATTTTCATTTTCTTTGTAATCATTTTTTATTAATCTTGTAAATTGCGCCATATACTTACTAAACATTTTCTCTCCCATAGTACATTAGTTTGTTAATTCACTACTTGCGACTTGTTAAACCAAAAGTGTTTTACCGATAAACTATACTGATTCAGTCAATACACCGATAGTGTGACATAAGTATGAGTTTTGTGGGTAAGAACTTTTCTTGGAAAATGGAGCATCTCGCAAAATACATTGTGATTATGATGAGAGATTCAAAGAATAAATAACAAGAATCTAGCAATTTGGACTCGAGTTTGAGGTAAATTATCATTACGAAGGGTAAAAAAAATCCACTTTAACTCTCACAGAAACCCGAATTGTATTCAAGGGTTGCCTGTTTCGATACCTTGCGACATCATTGGTTGATAACTTATCAACTGATTGTTTGATAACTGACGCATACTAGATGATTCTTTTTTTAACTATTAATTTTTATTATTTCATTAATTTTCTTATTTTAAATAGGTTTATTTAGTGAAATTAATGGCGAAGCAAAGGCGTAAATCAATATTGGTAAACTTAATATCATAATATAAAAGTCAGACCTAATAAGGAACAAGTAAGTCTCAATCTCTCCCTTTAATAAAGACGTTTTATTATTATTATCATTATTGTTATTTTATTGCAAATTTAATCAGAAGTATTCCGATCGATAGGGAATCCCGATCCTTGAAATTCATATTGCAGTATTCATCGAAAATATGCATAAAGAGTTGATACGCCGTATTTTCTGTATATTACAAATAATTATATTTAGTCTAATATAACCACTCTGCTAAAAGTAACAAGTAATACTATTAAATATATAATTGAAGAAAAAAATGAAAAACAGACTTAAACCTTTACCACAGAATGTTTATTCTACGACCATGTTGTCGACCCTTGGGTCAACATCAGGTACAAGAGAATTTCAAAAACATTTTATTTATTAAGGGGAAAATGAGAGGGAGGGAATTGCAAATGGTAAATCACATAATAACAAGATGTATATATAAGATATAGTAGATTCTATAAAATGTTTGAAAAATTTAAACATTTTATTGCGAGAATAACGTAGACGACATAGAAATATACAACACAAAGCAGCGCTAAGTGGCAGAAAGACGTTGAGTAATGAAAATGACGGAAGGTAGCGAGGGAGCGAAAGGGGCTGAAGGTATGAGGAAAGGCTTCCTAAAACGTGTTACGGTTTGTATCTGCGTGGATATGCTCGGGTATAAAGAGGAAAGGGGGTTGGGCGTGTGGGGTATGTTTAGTTTTGCGTGTGGCCGTGAGAAAGACCGCCGGTGGCGTGGAAATGGCGGTGGCTTCCAGCCATTGTCGACGGTGGCGCCCTTTTGAAAACCGCCATTGCTTCGGCGGACACACTCCGAGAGGGCCTTACATCTTCCAGGACGCCTCAATGGAATTTAGGTGGCGCAACTTCAGAAGAAGTGTCAAGAGAATCGATGGCCCTCTTTTTGGAGATTAAGTGGATCGTTCCGTCGACTGCAAAGGAGAGACGCGAAATCAGAAAGACGGAGTGGGAAGGCGAATTGTTAGCGCCGAGCAATTCCGCGGGAAAATAACCCTCCTCGAGAGCCCTCTCCGCACCTTCCCGAAGGAATGGCTGCCCGCATTAATGCATATCGTCGGCATCTGCTTTTTTCCACATAAGTTTGGCGGTGTCCTAAAGCGCGCCGTCGGAGTGTTTGTCCGCGTCTTATGACAGACGTGCCGCATTTTTCTCCCGGAGACGCATTTCCCTTGGGACGGTGGCATTATTTGGACGGGTCGCGTTTGTCGATTTTTTTACAAATTTGGGCTCGCACGAAAGCTGTCATTGTTACGTAAGGCCACATCGACGGGGGTTGGGGAAACTCATCGGTCAGGGAAGGATTGGGTGAACAATTTTCGAAGATTGATGCTTTTAATTTCTCTATTTTCTCTTTTTTTGTCCAAACTTCAAAACATGTTACAGTAAAGATAGGTTTAGCGAAAACATATAAGCGGGATAGCATAGAAGCCGGAATATGACAACTTTTTAATTCTTTCACGTTGGAAAACGAAATAAAAGTGTGTTTTGGATTTTTAATTCTTAATCATTTCCTTGTGTCGCTCAAAAGAAAGTAATCTTTAGTAATCCTTACTTCTTAGTCCCAATCCTTAGTTCTTAAAGTAATCCTTAGTTTGCTGTATTGGCTTCAGCTAAATGTGGACATCTAGACAACCCACGTACTAGTTTTGTACAGTACGCAACAATGGTGTTTCCTTGTCGTCATAGTTTAGAAAATAAGATCAGCTTTTCGAGCAAGGAGCACGCCTTACTTTTTCACTTAATTAAGGTTATTTTTACTCTATAAAGAAGCAATTTCTACCAGATGGACAATGAGGGAGGAATAACTAAATTTTATTTTGTAACGGATCATCGTATTCATCTCACAATATTAGTCATCCCAAAAAAGAGAGTCAAAAGGAATCCCCTTAAATGAGGTTCATGTGAAAGGAACGGGGAGAAAACCACGTATTATGTGGAATAGCCTTTTACGCGAGAGCGTTCTAAACGGGTTTTACTGTATTTGGTAGTGACCGGAGTTCCTTTTCACTGAAAATTAAGCAAGAAAGCATTTCCACGCGTTCAAATGTTTCTTTTCCGATTCCATAGAGAGTTTTAAGTCGTACTTTCATTTTGACACATAGTAATTCAGTTTGTACTACCTTCGCTCGATCGTTTCGCTCGCTTGAACAACAACTTACCACTTGAATGTGCAGTTTCTAAGAAAGCGGAGAGGTATCTTTTTTCTTATCGATACTCTCCCTTTTCCAATTTTTTATTTCACGATATTAACTGTACATAAAAATGCCAACCCTTCAAGGGCGGTAATCCGTAAGCTTTACTGTTTGGAAAAGAAATTAAAGTGTACGAAAAATGACGATATCGCTGGGACTTGAACACAGGCCATCCGGTCGTATACTTTGTCGAAATATTCGTCGTGCAATGGACCGAAGAGAAGTAACAGTTCTTACATTGCTCGACTTCAGCAAGGCGTTTGATTCCATTGATAAAGACATATTAGCCACCAAGCTTCGTTTGTTGCGTTTTTCTTCTGCCTCACTAAAGTGGTTCTCTTCTTACCTAAGCAATAGGTCCCTCTTCCGAATGACTTAATAACTATAGAGGCGTTCCACAAGGATCCACCCTCGGGCCATTACTACTTGCTATCTGTATCAACAGATGTTAAAAAATTAACAGCGCCATAATATTAATATTAACAGCGCCATAGATCACTTGAACACGGATGTTTCACTGATAAACGAATGGTGCATTAAAAATCAACTAGTAGTTAATCCATCTAAAAGTCAATCTATAATCATTCGACATCCTAAGCTTACTACCACCTATAATAAATAGTCGTTACACCCTCTTAAGATAGAAAATGAATATATCCCACTATGTCAAAGTGTTAAGAATCTGGGTCTAATAATCAACGATTCTCTAACTTGGAGCGATCACGCCACTAAAATATATAAAAATATTAACAGGAATCTCCACTTGCTCACGCGATTAAAAGCTTTTCTTTCTTATTCCCTAAGAACAAATTTATTATCTTCACTTGTTTTCCCGCACTTTGATTACTGTGATATGGTATTTTAGGATCTATCTGATGAATTGTCGACAAAATTACAAAGAACCAGAATTGAAGCATTCGATTCGTTTTTGACCTGGGGAAAAGCGATCGTGTTTCGAATTCGTATGAGCAATTATCTTGGCTGAAGCTTGACGCGAGAAGGAAACTCCATCTTGTGTCCTGTCTGTATTCGATCAAAAGCAATAATATGCCGCAATATCTTTCTTCGCAATTCACCACAATGAACAATATCCATGATCGTTGTACAAGGGGAAATCAAAATCTTTAAATCCCTAAGCACAGAACCGGATTTTACAAGAAATCTTTCCACGTGACCGCTTGCAGACTATGGAACGCACTTCCACCAGAAATTCAAAATACTCCCTCCTTAGCTTCATTCAAGAAACTCTATACAAAACATCTCTTACAGGACCAATTTGCATAGACGCCGTTCGATCTCTTCTTCACTTCATTTTCACAGCCGTTCTCTTCAGCTAAATCTTTCCTTACTCTCCCCTCTTATATTACTTTTTCTCCCTTTCTTCTTTACTTTGATTGTACCTTCCCTTTGTTTCATGACAATTTCTGTAAAAAATGACAACCCTTCTGAATAATTATGCATATTTTATAGTGTGATGCACTTTTATATTTAATTTACCTCTATTATGCTAGTTCATACCATTTACAGAATTAAATTTTTTTGTACTAAACCTTACCTGACAATGAATAATTATGTTTTGATACATATTGCATATGTTTATAACTTCTGTAAATCTATCTCTCTCATTTCCCTTTCACTCTCTCCTTCAACTTTCGCAGGTGGCTTTTCACACCCCCCTTCCCTTAGTGGGTGTTTTCCTGCAGTGGAAACATTTTTTTCTGTGATAAAAAAATCAGTTTTTTTTTACTCCACAAAACCATTCTGTCACTCCTTCCTTTATTTCGATTTCCGTTTTTCTTCCTAAATATGTAAATATTGTAATTTAAAATTTCTTAAATGTTATATACTCATGCTTGTGTATTATCTTGGCAAGGGTTGAATGGAAGATGGGACTCTTTATTCCCGATTTCGCCCAATAAAAGACGTTTGTATAGTATTGTATACTTTGACAATTGATTTTCCACGGCGAATCATCCCCATTCCCTTTTCGGGACCTTGGTTTCAACCAAGATTATGTCAGAAGTTCACTTTTCTTTAGCTATGGCGTTTCAGGCACTCGTCTAAGCGTTTAAACCTTTGCTATAATCCTTTAAACTCTTTATTTAATCTGGATAAGTGTTTTTTTACTTCAAATTTAGTCCCTATAGGATCCCTCATATATCGCCAGGCAAGCCAAATGCTCTCCCGATAGATGTATCCAAAGTTTGGTTCCATAACTATAAAGTGTCTTTAAATTCAACTATGATTAACGTATCGTTCACATACTTGATTTTAGATGAAGAAATTAAAGAGTAAAAGTCTGCTGTAGCCGGGAATCGAACTCGGGCCTCCCACTTTCCGAGTGGCTGGGTTCGGTGTCAGTTGGTCGAAGGACAACTGGTCGATGGGACAATCCGTCGCTGGACGTTTCCAACTGCCCCGGAACCGAGTGGCTGCCATGAGTTGAACACACCGGTTTCAAGTGGAGTTCTATCATAGCCTAATATATTGAAGGAGGCTCTATCGTGGTAGCTTTGAGGTGTGAGCAACTATACGGAGAGTGGGAGACTCTGGTTCGATTCCCGAATACGATAGAATTTTTCTCTTTCATTTCTTCTTGTCTTTAAATTGATAAAAACCCGAAGCAAAACTTTGTTTTACCTTGCTCATCTCTCAACAAATAACATAGTATTATATAATGTCCATTGATTTATTGATACATCGGCAGATTATCAGTGGTAATATATGCCTCAGTCCTTTTATTTGCGGCTCTTCTCTGGATATATATGGATTGGATACATGTATGTAGTAGCATAGATGCATATAGATTATAGATGATAGATGTATATGTGTATGAAAACATCTCGGAAGTTTCAGAAAATTATATACATTATCCTTAGATGAAACCTGATTAGTATGATAGAATATTAGGAAATATTACAATATACTATTCATGATTTTAGACTAATTTCTACTAACTTTCTACTGATTTTTACTGATTTCTACTTACTTTCGCCACTTTAAGTATGTAATTGTCAGAAATAATATCCTATGTGCTAAATACTAAATTAAGATATAAGGTTGTATAGTAGAATATCTTGAATATTTGGGCAATTGGAATGCTAAAGTAGAACAGATTTTACTGTTCGATTAGCTCCGTAGTAAACAAAGAATAAAAGTGTGTTTATTTTATTTTTTCTCAAATTTTATTTAGCTTGTAAACAATTCTAAACAATTATTGTATACTTTTAATTTTGTATTTTATACTTTTAATTTGAATACAGAGGATACTTCAGAGCAACTGAGTGCAATTATAACGAAATAAATTATTATTATAACTCGAAATATATTAATTGATGATTAAATGAGAGTCCTTTAAAAAGACTTCTTTTCTTGATATCGTTTCCGTGGACAATTAAATCTTTTTAGTGGGATGGTTTTATTAGATATCATGGTAAATGAGATGAAATTAAATTTTCAATTCAGTGATAAATTTGTTAGCAATCTCGATTGGAATAATTACATCTAAATGAGTAGTGCCAATCAATTGAGAGCAGCTTCAGGTATTTATTTACTTGTGTATCTTTCGATTATTTTTATTAATTGAGCATTTTACTAAATAGAGTTATTGTACTCAAAAACAAAGCCTTAACATTCATGAGTTTACTCCCATGACGCTCCTCACAGAATTCCTCAGAAAGCAAATGAATGAGACGTCGTCTGAAATGTTAACCGTGAACTGACAAACTAGATTTCGTAAGCGTGAAAGGAGCAGTTTGAGAAGTTTAGCAGAGGACAGGGAAATTGTAAGGTACCCAGTAACTCACTTTCTACGCTCATTAGCATTCTTCTTTGGATAAGTTTGGGCTAACCGTGAGAAATGCTTTCTAACGACGAGAATGTACAATCCTTATTCAAAATGCCTTATTACGTCACATATTCCCGCAGGATGAGAATATTTTGAAGATAGAGGATTAATATAAAGGATAAATTTACTAAATAAATTCAGAGAAAGCAAGTTCACAGAAGATGTAGCCTATATAATGCAACCTCCATGTTACATAGGCCGTTCTAATACTACGAGAAAAATCAGAGAAATAGATGCTAGAACGAATGGATTCAAGAATTAACTCAACCATACGCGACAGTAATCGATTAGGAAAGTAGAGTGCATGCATGAATTACCATGCAAGCCGAAAAGCAGCTTGCAGGGTACTTGCATACACATATTTTCCGTGCTCTTTGAAGTGATTTTATGCAAAATTCTAAACTACTTATTTACCTTGGATACAGTTTCGATGAACATTTGACATGAATTATCTAGAGATCGAGAGCAAAGGTATGTTTGCGTAGTTAATGAGAAATTATTTGAATAATAACTGCATTTATAGCGCATCAAAGTGAAAACATAAAAATAAAATGCGATAAAGCATGATGAAAGAAAATGAAATAAATTTAAAAAATGAAAATAACTTTACTAAAACATCGAGGTGAAATATTTTTAAGTTATTTTTAATGTAAGTAAAACCGGAATGCCTTGGAAATGAAAAAAAAATGCTTCCGATGCATGCTACGTGAAATATTTTTAAGTTATCGTTTATTTTACGAAACGTCTCATTTTTAATCCGAAGCGACGTCTGACTTTGTTTGTTGCATACGTAAACCTCGACTAGGAACTTTCAGCCTCTCCGGAATGGAGTTAAACGCCTCAAAATATTCCGGCAACTGAAGATATATCCACGCCAGGAATTCTGCCTAACGGTAATATATTCTGATTCAAATTAACTTCGTCTGTAAGCAACGGTGGGATAGTTGAAGAGTTCTCGAAACGGTGGGTTCGTTGTTGAGGCTGCGTAAATACAATGTTGCGGCCCAGTGAGAGGAAGTGCGTTACACTGGGAAGTGCTCCATGCCCTCAATCGAATGCGAAGTGAAAGGGAGGAAGGCGGTGAAGGGCGGACGGTCGGGCCAAAGGAGGAACGACCATGGCTGAGGAGCGTATTTAGTCCTAAAGCGACGTTGAGTGACGCTCTATTATCTGGCAGATAGGTACTGTCAAAATAAGCCGTACAGGGAGGACTGGGAGGCTGTCGTATTATTGTATTTGGTTTCTATTTAGCAGTTTACGTATTTGAAGTTACACTATCATAATTTTCAGAAAAAATAGCGATAATGATCCTTGTGCTTCATGATTAATTCATATTCAACTCGTATGGACCATTCATACTCGATGTAATTATTATATGTAAGTTTTGTGAAATTCAATTGATCAATTTAAATAAATACCGGCGCAGTGTATAAATTAACTTTTATATGAAGGGGTAAGACAATAAACTGCAGGTGTTTTTGCCTGGCATTGTGGAACGCCATCTAAAAAAAAAATGAAAAGAGTACTTTACATTTTTCACAATATTTATTAAACACCACTAGTTTTTATAGAATGACCGTCGTGGACGAATCTGATCGTGCTTCATCAATGTTGTGGAAAATTCGAAGTACCTTTCTGGATTGTTTTGTTTTCGGTAAAGCTATGCAAATGTGACTAGAAAATCTAAAAATTGAGATTTAAAGAAAATTAAGGTTGAAATTTTATTAATTAGTCTTGGAAAATTTCTCTATATATGAAGGAAAACTAGACACATAATTAATAATTAGTTATCTTTTCTCTGGTTATTTTATATTAATGCTGAGGGTTTACGTTCAAACATAATTAAAATGAATTTTGAATGATTTTTTTAATGATTCTAGTAACTAAGAAAGGGACTTATTCATTTCAAGACCTTAGCATTTTTACCGAAATATTTATCAGATGTAAGTTAATTAACATTAACAGTCTTCTTGACGTTGGTTAGATATAATTCGTCGTGAATTTACCTGTTAATGCATCTTTTAGAAAGTAGGATCTTTTTATTATCGTACACAATTCCGTAACAGTTGTACTTCGACTGTTAATATTGTAGTTGACAAAATTAAAAGTTTACGCAGAGTTATAGTTTACTAGTATCGTCACACATTTTTTAATAATTCGTCTTAAAGTAATTCTTAAGAGTGGCTGGGTTCGGTGTCAGTTGGTCGAAGGACAACTGGTCGATGGGACAACCCGNACATACATTAAATGCCAATGGAATAAATGTTCTGCTTTACTTCGAAACTTTTACTTAAGAATTATGTTTCTTTGAGGTTTTAGTTCTGCAATTCAATCTACTTTATTCGTTATAAATCCAAATAATAATTCAGAAGATATGCAGCTAATAAAATTTTACCCTTTCAACCGTCTTATTCTATCGCTCCCTTGTTATCCATTTGATGAGGCGCATGCTTGCATGAGAATCGGACTATTCTGTAAGGTCTCTTAGACTGCCGCACTCTTTAGCTCAGGTTCTTCTACGATTGGTCATTTCTGAGTTTTTACTGCCCACATGTAAGCCTTGTTGTATAGTTTTTACTGCGCAATCTCACGAAGCGTAGCCTGAGTTGTTGCGTTTTGTATGACCGAACGTGGTTCAAAAGGGAGGTGCTCCGCTGAAGTAGTGAATATCGCAGCCGTTAAAGTTTCCTCTTTACTGAGATGGTACAGCCACCGAAAAATTTATACAATGGTTATTGAATTATAGAAAATAGCATTGTGAGCCTAAACACAAGATCTGAATGCACACGTAAATGTTATGTCCAAGCAGGTTCTCAAAATTACAAATAAGATGTATTTTGTTAACGAGGATTAAATAGAAATATAGTTACCAGCAAAGAGATATAATTTGACTTATCCACAATATATGTTTCTTTGGCCTCTAGCTTCGGCTAGTAATAGCCATCTTGAAGCCCGAAGAGCTACGTCTACCCGAAAATAGTGTTCGATGAAACATATATAGTGGATAAGTAAAAGTTATATAAGTATTTTTGCTTTTCAAAACCATGTTTTTATTCAACAAATTCTCGTGATATCGAGATTCCACAAAAGAACGACTGCTCACTGACTGCATTACGTTTACATTACTACCTGATTTTACTGTGGCAATAAAATGTAGTATTATAGTAGTGGTTAATATTATCGTAAAAACTAATTTAAGGAAGATCCTAACGTTCAATGCTTTAAGCTCTGAATTTGAATTATTTTAAAGAAATATTACTAAAATTCTCTAAACATTTTTATTAAAAAAATTCTTAATGGTGATATGTCCTTTTTTGTTTATTAAAATTAATCTTATCGATTATTATTTTTTAATTCGATTCTTAGAAATATATATCATCCCAAGCGATATCCAGGAAATTCAATCTTTAGCCAACTCCCATAATGGTTCAACTGGGAGAAAATAAATCGTGGAATATTGCAAAACATTCCCTTAAATTTATACCAAGATAGCCCAAGGGAAGATTCGACGTTTGCACAAAGGTGATATTTCATAAAATAATTCCTTCTTCTAATGTTTGCTCAACTGCCTTGCTGTTACAATTCGGTGATTGGTTAAGCGTTGAAAAGAGTGAATATATAGCAGCGCTCTTTATTTTTTTTTTGGTACAGTACATCGTTGAAAAAGTTGCTATTCGTTTCTATTTCATTTAACCAAATTTTAAGGCTACGTTAATTTTGTTGTACGCACGAAATTCTAGATTTATCTGTAATCAATAAATTACCATGGAAGTTTACGAACGCCGTAGAGAAATTTCCAATTCCACAGCATTACGTCGCAAATAATACAATGTAAGTGAAATTGCGTTCATTTAAATTAATTAAGTCTGATATTTCAGCCTCGAAATTTATTTTTGCCCTTGAAATAGTAATTTTCTATTCCCGAAGATAAAAGGAAGCGTCGAATCAAAAAGTTTCAAAAGAAATTTCACGAACCTAAACAACATTCTCATCGAGCTCTTCTTTCCTGGGCTTCAGGTTTGATTAATTTATTTAAAGGGCGCGGATTCAGAAGATTTAATTTAGTTCCATTACGTAAATCAAAAGTTGGAGTAAGGTTTCCTGAAGGTATGACTCGACAGTTTTAGGGGTTCCAAATTATAAGAAGGAATTCCAATTCTGTAAGAAATGAGTTATTTCTTCGCTAGCAGTTATTTTCGAAGTTGATAGCTTTTTTGTGATTCTAAACTTTTAAGGAGGATATATGTGCGCCGTAAGAAAATTGATTCTTCCATAAAAATAGCAAAATCGGCTAACGTTTTACGTGTATTTATAGCTTACCGATGAGTAGTGAAGTCATGTAAGTTGAAATTATCAGTGCCTCCTTATCATTTAGACAGCTTTTCATTAATTGTAGCAGTTATGCCTCCTCTTTTGGGATTTCTTTAAAACCCCAATTTGTTTATTTTATTTTCTGCTTCCATATCTTAACCATAGAATATTTTTCATTTTGTCTTTTTTTTAAAAGCAACTATTGTAAAAAAACGTACCTCTAAATAGAATTTTTATAACTGATAACACATTTTTTCACTTCACTTAATCTGACTTAAGGTCAACAAACACTATCGTCAAGAAGCTTTTAGAACATTGTCTGAAATTCAGATGTATGTGATAATCTGTGTTTCGTAGAAATTTCATTTTACTTTATTAGTTTTTGTTCTGGCGTTTCTGTTGAACGTTTTATAACTTGGGAGTGCACCTTTTAATTACGTTGAGTGTTAATTTATTAAATTAATTATTTTAGGTGTCCGTGTTACTTAATAAAGAAAACAATCTTTTCGGTGTGGAAGCTCCTTATAGAATTTTATTTGAAGTATTAATGTTCCGAACTGCTCTTACGAGGGCTTTTTCCACATGAAGCATTCCGGCTCAGGGAGAAAGGCAGGGAAAAACTACGTTACACTCATCTTAGCTTAGTCACCTCATCCCATCTCTAAAGGATTTCGTAACATAAGAGAAATTGTTCTAGAATACAACATGTATTCGGGTTGTTGTTTTGTGGGCAGAGAATTCTCTCAGAGTCCAACTTACAAATCCGCAATCCCCGCCGTATGTTTTAACATTCGGCCTTTGGTAATCTTGCTGTTTCATTTATTCGTTTAATATTTCTTTTGCATTTGGAAATGCGATGTAAATTTACACCATGGCTTTTAACCGGCTTAGGTTGATACTATGGTTTACCTCAGCAAAGCTCGTGGTATGTCATGCGGTTTCCAATGATCCTAAAATGCTTATCTTCATTTTTTAAATTTTCATAACTTATTTTTTAAAGCTCATATATTTATATTTCAATGTCAACTGGAAAATCAAAAGATTTAAATTGAAATTAATTCTCTCCTTTTTTGTTAATTCTCACGCAACAGAGTAGTTAAAAATCGGAAAAATCAAAATATTAAGCAAAATTATTTGTCACTAATATTAAAATATCGATATCTAACTCATATTACAAATGTGAAATAAAATTTAAAACATTTGGAAGTAAGAGTATTTTGATACGAAACAAATAACAACCAAACCATCCAAAATACCGTCTAAGGTGAGCTGAAATTTTGAGGAACTTTTCAGTTAGAATTGGAACGTTTTAGCTGGAATCTGAAATTTTGACAAGTGGATGAAAATTATTCATTTCTATCGTATGTGTTTCCTTCAAAACAAGAAATTATTCGAATACTTTACTTTCTCTTGACGGTACTCATGGATGTTTTCTTAGTTGAATAGGAAAATTAAGTTTTGTTCCTTGAAAAAAATTCTTTAAGCAATTAAATCGCGTACAAAATTTTCAATTCTGTAAGAAGCATTGAACTCTTTCATATTATTACCGAACGTGGGAAGCACACAATTTGGTGGAATGGTACGAGTTATCTTTTATACAGAAAATTCAACGAACAAATTTACTTTGATTACTGGTATGAGGTATCAGAAAAACGATCGTAAACTGCCTTACGTACAGAAAAATTAAATTTTAAATTTGCAGTAAAAGTAGACCCTCTCCGCTCTTAATACCACTTTCAATGGAAATAAGGAAACAAATTTCTCTTGAAATTCGCTTCTCCAGCGATTGATAAGAAATGAGATGCTGCGAAATTACGGAAGCAACACGCACGGAAATTAATAGAGGACATAAGTGATAGCATCGTTTCATCACTACAGAAGTACCAATTAAACCATAAGTAAAGGTAATTGAAGAAGTACAAGGTAGCAATTTAAATCTAAAGAGCAGCTGCATTTTACTATTCGAAAGAAGAGCGAAACAATTAAGGTGCAACGAGGAATGAATTAATGTCGAAAAGGCAGCTAATTAGCAAAGACTCTTAACGTGAGGAAAGCACACAATTCATTGAGGCAATAAAGGAATTTACCTTGAATTACAAACAGCTTGTCTTCCTTTCTCACCTAAGTTTTGTATATATGGCAACGAAAAAATGCTGTGCTAAATGTTACTAATTTTCGCACTGAGCTTTCCTGGCAGGAGTGGTAACTAACTAATATTTTACTGCAAATTTCGCTTTAGACGAAGTAAGATGAAACATTAAGGTAGATAACATATTGGGTGCATTAACAGCATAGCTCATGTAGATATACGTCCCAAATTCTCCCCGGTAATCCCATTTTCGAACCATCAGTGTCGTCCTATATGAAAAAGTTTCAAATGGTCTCGATTTAAAGCCTTTGCCACTGCAATGGAGATTAATTAACTCAAGAGCAGTATGTATAGAGTATTTTCTGTTTTGAGGACTTAAGATTGTAAGAATGCGTTGAAGAATTTACCCTTAGTCTAAAAGAATAAAAGATGCTGATGAAAAGCTGCTTTTTGTGACGAATTGAAGCTGAAAAGGGCTGTTACGGTTAATATATTATCTTTAGTTATATCTTCGCCACATGACTGTTTATCGAACTTTTCTGGAGGCTCCGGGTAGCGATGTGGGTTACGCTTTCGACTTCGGTGAAAGCGGTCCCGGGTTCGAATCTCGGTTAGGGCTCGTGCTAAATTACTTCAGCTTACGAAGCACTTTAAAAATGAGTTGTACTACTCCAAGTATTCCATCAAACCAAAGTCGAAGCGTCAACAGCTTCGCATACTACGAGTGTTCTTCCTAGCATATGGCAGCTATGTCTGAGGTTTTGTTGGTAATATTTACTCAGCTTACGATTTTCTTTATCTGGAAACATCTTTCGTTATAGATACTTCACGTTTATGAGGAATTTTATTTTCAGCTGTTATTAGCTCTCTGAGGCTCTGTCTCCTTGACGGAGTTAAAAACACCATTCACAAAATGGCCTTGATGTTTTTAAGAATCATATCTGACGGAAATGACAAAAATAACTTCCGAATATGGTGCCAAAACATCCCGCTTTCTTCTTCTTTTTTCTGCTATTTTCTTACTAAATGCACCGTATACGAAAAATTAGGGATTGGTCATCCTATGTTCGAAGCAAATTGGGAAATAATTTTTACTGCTACTTTTTTAATCCATTCGATATCCTAATGAACTTAGAAATAAAATCAGAAAATCTTTTCCAATTATACGCAGTTAGGACAGAATCAGCTTTCAGCGCTCCATTCCCGAAACAAAGCCCATTAAATTAAAACACGATAGCATTATGAGCTCCATCTCTTGAGATAGCGTTAAATGCTCAGAAAGCACAGAAATCCTCAGTTTTGCTGGAGAATCGCGCCATAAAAAAAGCGTTCCCTCACGAGGCAATTCTGTCCACAATTATCATCTCTCTATTATCTTCCACATTCCAGAATCACAAGAGCCCTGAGGAGGAGGAAATTTTAGAGAAGCAAAAGTAATAACATCCAAGTTTCCTTGGGGAGCAATTCGTCTAAACTCGTTACCCAAACATTAATCTCGGATGGAATTGTTATCTTAAGTATTAGCCTATCTGCCGATTCGGAGAACAGCTTGACGTCAAATCGCCTCCTTGGAATCGCTCTTAACAACCACTCCCACACAAGCTCCTGCACCATCCTCATCTTCTCCTCTTCTCTTCTTATTCCATAACCGACTTAATGACCTATTTTATCTCCTGTTGCTATTTTACCTCTTTTGTGTGTATCTTGCAAGTATTACATTAAATATTATACTAAGGCTGACAATATCCCAAAATACTGGCCAATCCGCCACATCCGCGGAGTGGTTAGCACCTTAGTATTCCAACCACAAGGTTCCAGGTTCGAGTCCCGGCTAATCGGATTTTTTTTGGTTAGGGAATGGCGTATGTGCTCATCTATTGTTACTATTCACCCTTATCCTGTAATTGTGCAATGAATGGATGAGATAAATAAATAAACATGTCTGTACAAGAAATAATATTTCAACAACACCTTGTAAAAAGTAACTTGGTTTTCCGTATTTCCTAATATCAGTGACATTATTGCTTTAAGCAGCCGCGGTGGCGGAGTAGTTAGCGTTATAGCGTTCGATCCTCAAGGCCCTAGTTCGAGTTCTGCTTATAAATGGATTTTATGGCTTGGGAACATGTTCATCAAAAAAATATTAAAACGGATGTAATTGGGGACTTTCTAATTTAACTAAAATTATTATTATTATTATTTTACTCCTTTCTTTATCGGTACTGCTAGTACATTCATGGGTACGGGTATAAATGGCAAGTATTCCCGGAGAAATTAATTTGGCGATAAAAATAGTTACTTACATTTATATAGAGATTATACCGGTGGTTGATATCAATATAGGTACTATTGTAACTTGATTTAAATTTCCAGATCCTTAAAATTTCGTTTGCAAGACATTGATATTTGTTTCTCTTTTCATATATTGTTACTTCAATATTTTTATGTTAATGGGACTGATGTGTCTATCAAGGAAACAATTTTACTTTCTTTATCTATTAATATAATATCAGGTCTTTTGAGCTTTATAAATTTATTTGTTATTATACTGAGGTCAATTATTATTATTATTAACGTAGATAGAAATAGGAAGGTTACGAGCTACTTTAAGGCAGGACACCGAGCTATAATTATATCCGATTCGGTTTTCGCTCTGTGTCTTATCTTACACTCCGGCTGCTTTTCTAATGATGTTGAATGGTGATTGGTCGCTATGGTGGATTCTGTTTAGAAACTGGTTTAGCTATAAATAATTTCCAAAGAGATTACATAATTCGGTAAAATGAACTGATACTGTAGTCGTAATTTTTGAAGTGTGTATAGTTTCACTAGACGGTATAATCTTTGGCAGGAAGTAAATGATTGGGTTCCTTATTAACCAACCTGAGCTGCCAGATTTTTCCTTAGGGAATCCTTTGCCACATCTAATAAAGAATGATGATTTAGTGAATAAAACTCTTCAAATGGTGGAGAAAAGTTTTGAGTGTTTAGCAATGGTTACGTGTAAGACGCTTGCGTAGTTGACTATAAAGTTTAATTTGTTGTAAATCAATGAAAAATTGGATCTTAACGTTTGTCTCCTAGATGAGGTTAGAAAAAAACGAATCACAAATTATGCCCGTAGAATCTGAGTCTTAAGTAACACATAGAGCTATGAGTTGAGTTGTCTGCCTTTTTATTCGTCGTTTGAGGTTCTTACTCACAGATACTTCATCATGCGTGATGTCTGAAGGGGAAGAATCTATAATAAATAATTTTGACTTTTTTGGGGTACTAGTTACCAGAGTTTATGGAGCGACTACCCATTACGACATCAATGTAAAAATCCGGCGGATAACCAAAAACCGTGTGTTGACTAAAGGGATTTTTTCCCATTCCCAACCGAAACTGAAAGGCGAACGCCGTTGCTTCTTCGCATGGGTCGCTTATGCATATACGTCAGCGCCGCGCTTTGGCAATGCCAGATTTTTCCCGCCACTCCTCATGCCGAAATTTCTCCCATAATATATAGGGCACGATTTCGAGTTTTGGGGACTACAGCCTTCATTGGCTTTGACCAAGACCGGATTTTATTTTTGCAGAATGATGATGTTTAGGATTCTTCTATCTCCACAAACTAATTCTTCCCTCCTTCCTCCTCATGCTGACACTCTCCAACCTCGCTCTCTGAACCCCTTCCCACGGTCATTCCTTCTCCGGGGGTCGTCCTGTGTTTGGTAGATGTCGAGACTTTAGGGGCGTACCGTGTATTCCCGCTGTGGACTCCCCCATTCCTGATTTATGGAGAATTATGCGAGTCCTTCCGCTTCTCTTCCCCGGGGAGGCTCGGCAGTCCGGGAGGTGGAAACGGGAGATGGCGGGAATGGGTGGGAAGGAGGGATGCTATACGTTAGAGGAGGGAATGGGTTAGGAGAGGGAGGATAAGGTTTGGGAAGATATAGGGAAAGGTAGGGGACAAGAGGTGTAGTGGACGTAGAGAAAGGATTGGGAAAGTATAGGTAGCGCAGGGTAAGAGGTTGATTATGTTAGGAGTGATATATGTAAATATTAATTTATAAAAAATTGCTTTGGCAGCTAAGGTAATTTCACACGAGAGCTTTAACCGGGAACCGAACCCAAATTCGACACGTTACCCTCATGGCCATATGATGCCCCAGGAATATATGGTGAGAGTCAGTAGAAGGCGGGAGTAATCTAGAAGGTAAGATTTGGTAGGGGTAATGCAAGATTGGAGGTAGGGGTAGTGTATAAAATGAAAAGTGGAAGGTTAGGATTGGAGGAAGCAAGAAGTGAGGGTGTCGTGAGGAAGGGTTAGCTGAAGGCAGGGGTAATATAGGGATTGAGGAAGCAAAAAGTGTGGGTATAGTGAGGAAGGGAGTAAGAGAAGTTGGGGTGATATTGGGTTGATAGGTAATGTACATTTGTAGTTATGGGTAGAATAGGGTAAGAAATAGGAACATTTGGAGGTAATATAGGGAAGGGGATAGGTTAGGCTGGGTAAGATGTGGTAGGAGGAGAATGTAAGGTAGGAAGTGGGGAAGGGCTATTACAGGGTAGGAGGTGGGAAAAGTTGAGGTAATGAAGGGTAGGAGTTAGGGGACGATAGAAGTAGGGGGATAGGGCATGGGAGGTAATAGATGGAGGGAGGGTATAGGCGATGGGAATGGGAAGAGAGGCGTGGAGGAGTGTATACCCTGGAGCGTAACCATCTGCAAAATCAACAAAAGAGTGTGGGGCAGAGAAGTAGGAAATAAGGGATGCGGGAGATAAATGCGGATGCGGGAAAGACAGAAAGGGATTGGTCGAGGGAGGAAGTTGGATGTGACGGAGATGAGGAGGGCTGAGATTCTAACGCCACCCTCTCGCCCGTTTCTTCCTTTTTTCCACACCGACACTGTTTTGGATTTGTGTACCTTAAGACAAACGTGCTATTTTTATTCTTTAAATAGGGATCGGATAGATTTCATTCGCGAGAAAAAAAACATTAGAGAGGTTCGTTTTTCATTATTCTGCCGTCTTTGGCGCTCAATTTCTCTGTTAGAATTATATATTCTGAAAACATTGGATGCTCCCATTGTCAGATCCCATCCCAGATTTTTCTGTTTATGAGAGGGACTGGTTAAAAATTTAAGTAGTACATGGAGTTAGAGATTTCTCCTTAAACGACGAAGTTATTTTTCATAAATGTGGAGGATTAAATATTAATACAACTTCGAAATAATCACTTCATTTTTTAATTTTTATGAAAATTGATAGAATCACAGGCAGTAGTTGAGTAGTGGTGACGAATTTTGTCGAAGTATTAATTTATTCTACACGAAACAAGTTTTCAGGTTTGTTCAAAATATCAATTGTCCACTTCCCTAGCTAGAATATAATTTTAATATTAAAAAAATGTATTTTATCTTGTATTTGAATGAAGACGGTGTCCTAAGGTTCTGGATTACCAGCTCGACGAACTCTATAAATTCCACGATTTCTGCAATCCCAGGTTTTTTCATCATTATTATTATGGTTATTATTACTACATTCATTGCAGATGGACTTACTGGGTGTGTATAGTTACCATTTTACAACTTTTCCGATATTCCGATAAATAACAGGGTATCTATCATCTAACTGCAAATAGACTACAACATTTTAAGTAACAAAAGTAAATACATTATTAATATGAAATTATCTTCTAGACTTAATAAATCAATATTATATTACAGCTGTCTCCTAACTTAAAGTAATTTAATTCATTTGATATATTTCCTTAAAAGTAGTACATTTTAACTTAAGAATTTTACATAATTTTATTTCCATCTCCATTTTTCTTTTATCGAACTGGTTTACATCATGATTAAGGCAGTGAAACGCAATAACAAAAAAGGAAGAATAAAAAATAGAGATAGAAGGCTTGAAATATAAATCTCTTAAAAATGTTCACTTCTGTCGAAAGTCATGAATCAAGAGAGAAGTATTAATGCTCTTTCAAGACCAAGAGTCAATACTTTTGTCTACGTTAGTGGATTGGGAAAAAGAATTTATTGCATATACGTCTCCAGAAATTACTTTCACCGCAAAAGCATTAATCTTTTATAGTCCCTTTTCGGAAAAGGTAGATATTTCATGAACTATGATCCTCTCAATTGTACCGAGCGACTATTGCTGAAAAAATGGAAGATGCCAATCACTGCCTTTCTTTTTGCCGTCGAGGTCAGATTCGGGAATCGACAGATTCGTGGGGTCCACAATCCCTTCGTCTCTGCTTGTATTTTGGCCAATTCACCTTCCGAAATTGCCTTAAAAATGAAAGGAAAACGTCGGGCTCAGGATATCATTACTAGTCTTGAGAAAGAGGAAAAGTGTAGGAGGAAGTGTATCGGAGATTTCTGATAAGCGTATTGGCCCGCAATAAGGCCTGAAATAAGGTTTTAAAGTCATATATTTTGATATTACAATATTGGTAACCTCACCAAACAGAAAGAAAGAGAAAGTGGGAAGTAATAAGCTGAACACGACAGTTTTCATATCTACTTATGAGCTTACTTATGAGCTACTTCTTTAAAAGTAGTGTCTTAATCTCAACGCAATAATGAAAGGCGATGATATACCTATTTGAAAAGATATTAGTCTCTAATAGTTTTAATAGTATTCCAGGAAAACCTTTCGAAGTTTTGAAATAACAATTAAATCAAAGATAGCTTTATCTTTCTGTAGTGAGCGGAACGTGGTTTGAATTGCTGGAGGAATTTGTTTTCGGGTCATTATATTTATTGTATTTATCATATTACACAGATATACATGCATAGCAAACATCATAAATATATGAACTTTTCTGTAATTTTATGAAATATACTAGTATCATAAATGCATCTGACTGTGAATCTAAAATACCTACTATGCATTAAATTCAGATCTTTCATCTATATACAATTTTCAACCACAATGAATACTTAAGTTCTGATATGTATTATATGTATATAATAACTTTTGTACGTTTTCTATCGTTTATTTTGACATTTCAATCTATCTATCTCTTTATTTGAATCTTTCCAGCACAACTTGAAGATTCTTCACACATCCCTTTCTTTTTGAGTTGTTCTGCTTTCAAAAATATTATTCTCTTTTCTTCTCAAAATCAATTTTTTCCTAGTTTATTTCCTATTTTTATCGTACTTGCTAAACATCTGTATATATCATAGTTCATTTAGTTGTATAAAATCGGAAATAATTTTATGCATATTGTAGAACCACATTACAGGATTTAAATAGAAGATGGGACTTTTTAGTTCCAACATCACTGAATAAGGACGTTTATGCCGTATTGCGATTTTCCAACGAGTTGTCCGAGAACCCCAAAAATTGTTTACGATCATATCTTACCCTTGATATTCAGATTGTCTTCTTTTCCCCTTTATTTTCTAGATTTATTTAAAGGTTCACTACGGAAAATCTCATGGTTTATTTTCTTAATATGTAATTGTTATTGTAATTAAACTTACTGTAGCTAAAAAATTGAAATAGTTCATAATTTCAACGGATTGCAGATAATTATGAAAGAATTATGTGAGTAAACGGTAACGTGCATTTTTAAAATTTTGAAAAAAAAATATTTTCGATTTTTTCTTTAACTTCAATGAATACTCCCACCTGCAAATGGCGATCATACATTGAAAATGTATTCTTAATCAAATTTTGAATCATAATAAAATCATGCAAAACCTACTCACCGCGCAACTGCTTTTAAGAATCATCCTTGTATGATCGCAGAGCAGCATATGATTTTCTTGTCAATGTAAATATAAGTGAGGATTACAACGAATCACACTTATGCGGATATATTTCCATCCTTTCAAAAGTCGTAATTCGTACAAGGGTCATTGAATGAATCTCCCGCGGACTATATATCGCGGAGGTCTTCGTTAATCTCCATATTTCAACGGAAAAGAGAGCAATTTATGGTGGGAGAAAAAACAAAACCGTCCTCGGGAAGGGAAAAATTGGGATATTTTTTTGATTTTTGGAACCATCCCAAACATTTTCCTCGGAGAACTAAATTTACCGACCTTTTCTTACATAAACTTGACCCGATCTCTGTTTGAAGCCGCTTCACTTCCTCGTCATTACGGGATAAAAACTTTGCGCTTCCTGCCCCGAATGTTTCCCGGGGACGTAGATGTATTGTAAGGGAAAATCATAAATCAGAAGCGACGCTTCTCTTGACTTTCGAAAATTCAGTTTCCTACGTTTGGCGTCTCGCCGCAGGCCGGCTTGATTCCTCATCTCCTAGACGGAAGAACTCTCCATATTTGTCGTAGAACTCTTTTTTTATCGATCGAAGTTCCAAACTGATCTACCTAACGGACCGATTCGGGTATCCTTTCCGACAACTCGCGGTTACGTTATAAGAAAAAACATCTAAGGGTTCTAAAAGTGAAAAGCTAAGATTGGCTGATGAAGTTTGTTTTGTCTCTTATTTATTTATTTTTAATCTTCTGACACGTACAATGGAATGAATTTTGAAACGTGCTGGAACCTTTTGAAAATTGTTTTTCTCATGAACGTTGTTTTTACTGTGATTATCGTAAAAGTAATTCTATTAATAATATAAAAATTAATCTGTTATGTAAATCTGTTTGTAAATTTATGTTGTTTGATTTCAGAAGTTTTTTAGAAAGTATTTGTTCTAATTAAAGAAAATCTCACAATACATCTCATATCACTCTTACTCAATTTATAACGATTACATTAGTCAATCGAGTCACCTGTACCTTCAGAACTTTGAGTACTGCTCGATATCAAATGAATTATGCTACCGATAACATATGCAGTCACAAGCTCGTATTTTTCGAGGATATTTCATGATTTAACTGGAACTCCTTTTCGTAGGTCATCGAGAGATATTGATGGAATTGCTGTGAGATGGGTATTCGGTGAAGGAAAGCCGAATTCAGAAAGGGATTTTATACATCGAAAAGTAATAATTTTCTCGAATGTTATAACTCTTGGTTTCTCGTAAATTTTATAATATAAATCTGGGACAAAGACTGTTAAATGGCTAATGTGAAATTTCATTTACTATTATTAACAACATTTAGCCATTTAAGCTCCGCCTGGGATTTGAGTAGGCAAAGCTTCCAGTAATGGAACGCGTTGCTTCATATAAGCTTATGTTTTTCCTTAGAAAAGTAAGAATTTTTCATGCTTGCATATCCCGGTATCTAAGAGCCAATATTTTCGATTCACCGGCGAGATTTCTCGAGACTCGGGAATCGGATTACAAAATCATTTCCCGAAAACCGCAGAAAAATCCCGCCCATAAATCCTATTAAAGGTTAAGTTTAAACATCAATGGTAAAAACTGAGTATATCTTTATGCAATAAAAGGTACTACGGCATCGAACTGGAACTGAACTGAAAATCGAAAAAGAAAAACAGTTATTTTTGACGAATTGGAAAGCAGAACAAAAACAGAAAACTGTCATATATATATTTATTTAGATATATATTACGACGCCTGGAGCAAAAACAACGGTTCTAACCGATTTATCGTTGGCAGAAGGAGAAAAACCGGAATCTAAACGGAATTTTTTTGTTAAACTTTGAAACCCGGTACGAAATTCATTACTGTTAAATGACCAGAGAGGATCTACAATGAGAATAGTTATCTTCTTTCCATGCAACGCTTCAATAATCTTTCGATATTCTCCTACAGAATTGAGTATCAGCACAGTATGATCATAACTGATACATTCATATCTCCATACGTTGTCCGCAAAGGTAAAGAGATGAAAATAGTTCTTTTTGGAATCAGGGATGTAGGAGATACGCACTTATATTAAAATTTGAATATCTTTTTTTTATTATCTCGTAGCTTTTTCGCTTTTTAGACACCTCGTATTTCACTGTCTCTCCTCCTTGTTCCGAAAATGTCTTCTGGGACATATGGAATGAAATACCGCCATGGATGCTAAATTTCCAAAAGAGTGTCGGGGTGTTAAACTTCGTATTTTATAATATTCAACAGACTAAAATTATGTGTGACAGTTTATCCCCTCTCCCTTCCCAGTATTCAATGATGAAAATTCATAACCCACCTCATGGTTGGCTCGTAGTATCTCGTTCTTAGCCTTAAAATGTTAGGTTAATTATGAGCCCCGCAACAGAGTGACTTCCTGTTTCTTCGAAAGTTGTCAGAGGATGCGAAAGTAACGTAAGTCTTCAAAATTTCCTCGGATTATGTTCTTACGAAGGAGGTCGTAAGTGCAAACGACGCGAGGGGAAAACTGCTACCGTGAAAGCAGTTTCCTTAAAATAGAATGCGATGCTTGAAAGTGATAAGAAACGAGAATAGCTGCTACCGATACCGAGGAAACGATCCCGCAAAAACGTCATTAAAAGGGATAATGAGAATTCTTTTAAGCAATGAGATTTGCAGTAGTGTTGATACAATGAAGTCTCTCTTTATGGGACTTTTATGATACATTATGATCATTTTTATCATCATTATCGCCTCCTTGCTTCTCCCCTGCTTCACATTTTCTCTAAATTTGGCTGCCTTTGACTCTATTGTTTGTGATCTGTAATTCTGTGAGAAGAAAATGAAGACAGTGACTAAAGATTCACCGTACCCACAGTTGGGGCTGATTTTAGCTCTGACTGTGATATATACTCTTTCCTACAACTTTCACAGGTTACAACCATTACAACCCTTCTCTTTGGGGGTCTCTTCCGCGATAAAAAAATAAGATTTTTCCCCTCCAAAAACCTATCCTTCTTTTATTAATTTTTCCACCGAATTCGTTAAAAATCTTTATATTTTCTACTTTAAAATCTTACATCATGTTATGTATTTGTATTTTAAACCAAATATTGACAAGAGTTACATGGAAGAAAAAAATATCACCCAATGAAGACGTTTGTGTTGAAAATAGTGAGATCTTCCCCATCAGTTCTGTTTCTTCTTACAGCAGAACGTTAGATTAAAAAGTCGCTTTTCGGTGTTTCCTTTAGTCACAGTCTCATGTTGTAAATAAATCGAATTTAACAGAGTGGGAACGCAGAATTCTCTAAACCAAACTTCAGGTTTCCGTTATTGACTCTTCAATTAATACACCTACATAAAAATATTTAGTTTTGAAATTATTTACAGAGTAGTGAGTACTTTTATACAACCCGCAGGAACGATTTTACGCTCAAGGCGGACGCCGGTGTTTTAAGGTTGGTACTGGAAAGAAGGTTTTATCTTCACACTGCCGCGGTAAGATACGCAACGACAAGTGATTCAGCCGAGTTTTTCGGCTGGGTAACATTTTACGACACATCCCAAGGATTCAGCGCTTGCATTTCGTCTCAGTGACCTCATCGTGACCTCCAGCACAAAAGGAATGTTTCTATCTTTCGCGGTCCCTCCCACTCTCCCCTAAGTCCCTGCGCGTCTGACCCTTACACGTCCCTCCAACTAAACAATCCTTTTCACTCTAACTAACTCTACCTTCAGGCTCTCCCATTAAGCAAATTACTCAACTAATCACGTCCTCTCGACATTGCCTCACTTGCATTTCATCTTAATCAAACTCAATGAATGTGTAGTCCATTGTAATTTACAATTATATACATTAATCGGTGATGAATGAGATTGCAGGTTTTATTATGATTTTCAAAACTTTATTGTTGCTAAATAAAGACTACGTACGGAGTTTAAGCTGATAATCTTTACGCATATGACACGTATGCATGGAGAAGCGAGATCTACTAAGTGGGAAACAATTTCGTGGAATGTTTATCAATTTACTATGGTATGCAGCTCGGAAGTTGTTCATTCTTCTACAAGATAATGCTATGTGACTTGAAAAATATTTTATTGATATCTCCGTCCCTCGTTTCTTGACAGCTAATGAATAAAGTGTTTGGTATAAACTTGTTTAACTATGTTTGGGGTCAGAAATACGAAATTAATCTAATTTTCATATTGTTTGCCCTATTTATTTGGAAATAGATGCAAATGTGTCTTAGGTTTGATGAAATACTAATGCCATCAAATCTAATAGGCTATTATATATTAATGATAGATTAAAGATATTTATATATCACTATACTACTAGTATATGCCCCCTTTTAGCATAACGGAACTTAACTTATTTGAAAACCTATCTGTTATAGCATATATCTGTTCCTCCTAATCTAGAAAGTGTCACTTGTACATCTACATCTACATAAGTACCCTGCAAGCCGCCTTCCGGCGTGTGTCATGGGGTGTAAACACCAAGAGTAGAATTACTTCTTTAATTTATTACTATCGCGTATCGTTCGCGGAAAAAAAGAGTCTCTAAAACGACTTGTCCTCGCGTCTATTTCTCTTATTTTACGCTCAGAGTATCATATATATTTGAGACCAGTAGATGGATTTTATTTGTAAACATCTAAGTCGTTATAAACAAAACTTCATTGCTACAGACGCTAAAACGAAATTGAAAGAAGAAATAAATATCCCTCACCCTCTTTCTAGAGTTACTTTAGTAGCAGCTGCACCGAAGACAGCAATGACGGTCACCTCGATAAATAATGTCCATAAAATTTAGATTACTTTATTATTGTATACATTATTTTTCGAGAAGATGGAAAGTGGAACTTTAGACCATAGAGGCTGGGAAACACTAGACTGGAGGATACAGCCATTACTATCTCCTCATCTAAGACACTTCTTCTATTGTATAACTTCATATTTGAGAACAGAAAATTTAAAATAGAGGGATAATTTCATTGCGTTTCGTGTAGAAAGTCGACCTTTTTTATTTAGCAAGGACGAGTTCATCGATGGGATCAGAGAAGAAAAAGGAGGTGAGAAAGGACTTTTTTCCTAGATCTTTTTTCTCCCCCGTCCTCTCAGCAATTTTCCAAATAAACGCTCGGATCATATGGGCCCCTACGAGACTAGCTAATCCTAATTCCCCGTAATTCACAGCATCTTAGCAAGTTTGCTCCTTCCCTTTCTCTACCCATTATCAAGGAAAGAGGACGGGGCTAATGAATGTCACTTCCATTTTGACGTCAATCCCACGGGGGTTCCTCCTTGGCCTCTCCTACCCCGGGCACAAAAGCTGCCCACTTGCGGCTGGGCGTTACTCATTTGTCTCGCAAAACGAAGCTTGAGCCCTCACCCATCAGACGTGGTCGGCTCCGACGCCGCGAATACTCCAAACGGGTGATTAATGGCGGAAGTGGAGGCGCTCGTATCCCGGGATACGTCGAGGACACTCTTCCTCCTCATCAACACTTCATCCTCGCCTGCCCCTCCCCCTTGTCCCGCCCTTAATTGCTCGTGTATAAATATATGCGAGCCTCGGGTGATATCTATGCTATCGTGATTAAATTTCGGAGAGGGATGCTTCCCGTGTTTAGTTGAGCCAGAAGGATGAATTTTTCGTTTATTTTGACAAAGGATAAAAAAGAGAATATGTGAATATTTGAGCTGTCTCACACTAGAGAGAAATTCTGGACAAATTATGCTGGTGTATTTTGTTAAGTAAATTTATAATAAAATGAGTGGTATCAAGCGATTATTGGTGGAATTTCATGAATTATATTAATATTTTAATGACAAGAATTGTACAAATCCACAACATTTATAGCAAACGTTCAGCGGTTTCGGTGTTAATTTACGTCTTTGTAAGAAGTGACGGGAACTCTTCTAGTCTGTTCTGATGATGGCGTAAACTCACGCCGAAACCGGTGAACGTTTGCTATAAGTTTTGTGGGTTTGTAAAAGTGTTGTCATAAAATATATTAATATATATATGAATTGTTACGAGTAATTTCTAAGGTTAACCTGAGGAAATATTTTACACTTCATAAAGAAGAACATTTTTACATTTAAACTGCTTGGTATGTCGGATGGATTCCGCTGTTTCAAAGGATGTTAGGTTCTGATTAAATTCTACATGAGGAATTTAGGTTAAAGACAGATTAGCAGTGTAGCATTGAGTATTTAGAGGTTAATAATCCGGTAACCTGATCGACCAGATGTTGTCAGAAAAATTGGTGAGGTGTTGAAACAAATCCCTTTTAAAGAATATGCGTTAGAAAGATGAATTTTGCAAAAGTTCTAATTTGCCTATTGCTTATATCGTACATCACCCTTTTCGAATAACAACAGACACCTCTTAAGGGATTTATATAGTTTTACTCTTGGGGAAATCACATGATGGATCATTTTAAAGGAAGGTAACACTGCATCGCTACTTTATTGTTGACGGCCTAAAAGCAGTGGGGAGCAGTGATTTCATGACAGTGGGGCGCCACTAATGGCACTCTGAGACACTTGGGATGCATGACTGATAGACCAGGGAGTACAGAAGGTTTCGTAGATTCCGAATCTCCATTACCCTACTCATTCTTTCTTAAAGGATATAAAAATTATGTCCCTCAACAGTTACTGCAGACCTTAGATAAATATTAGCACGTATAAAGTTAGTGACATTTCTTTTATCTAAGTTATTGTAATATACAACTAAACATGACAGTAACCGAGAGGAGTAAGGGGTTCATAAATGTATGATGGGAAAGTGAGTGAGGCGCCACATTTTTAGTTTGAAAAGCACTTTATTCGTGAATAAATCGATTAAAAGTAATATTCCCATGTTCCATCCTTTTCCTCTTGCATCAATAATTGACTTTAATGGGATACCATAGGAAATCAGATCGCACCACTAACTCGGCTCGCAGTAAAGCACCAGACTACTAATAGGTTGCCTTAATGTTTGAATTTTTTTTCTTGATGAAGTCTCTAACGGAAGCATTGACTTGGTAAAACGTGGTCACCATCACCACTAGTGCACCAGAGTCTTGAGAGAGAGAGGACGAAAAAAACGATTTATTCTGAACCGCGACCGAAGGATACATTTTTATCCCGTCCTTTTACTTTATGAGGTACTGCTTCCAATTGGAATCGGGTGTTGTACCAAATACTTTACATGGCTCCTATAAATATGAAGAGAAATTGGAAGAGATCCAAGGGAACCCACAAATCACAGCCTTTTTCTGCCTGTTCAAGCCATATTCCCAAAAGATTTTCCGCTTGTTTAACATCTGACAAACGAATTTCACTATTAATTCCATATTTATTATCTGTAATACTTTCTCTATATATCCTAAAGATGTAATACACCGATAGTTATTGTGCACATAATAATAGTGAATTATTTTTTTGCTACAGTGAGTATTCTTTAGGAATATAATCATTATAATATGCTTGGAGAAAGAAATAATGGTCTTCGACTTAAATCTAACATGTAATATAATCCTTCAAAATTTTTGATCGAATTAAAATGAAATCTGGCTGTCAAACAAAAAGTAGGAAGGAAGGTTGGGTGTCAGACCCCTTCTCTCTTCACCAACAAGAACAAAGAAAGGACGAATTTTTACTATTACTATACTACACTGTTCTTCTTAAATACAGTACTATCAGAAATTGCAGCAAAAGCAGTGAATTCCATCATCCACCAAGAGCTTTTGAGAGTGAATGAGGACACGATGAGGAGTGAGGTATTTGCTCTTACTTTCCTTACTTTTCCAGAATTCTACGACTCCACGTAAGGATAGTATTATTCCCAGAATTCGATCTGGAGAGACCTTAATATTAGCCATTATGTAGCATCACTTATAAATCAGTAGCTTCCATGGTATCATAGCCATTATATAAGTAAGAAAACCAAACGAGATATATTATTTCTTTATCGTGTATTAAAAAAAGGTGAAAAAAACTAATCATCATGATGTGATAGGAGGGAAAAGTAATGATGATAAATGAAAATTATATGTTATTTTGGATTAAATGAAAGAAGTTTTATGGAAATAGTGGAAGTAGTAAATGTAGGAACATTTACTAAATTTTACTGTAGTCATGGTAATTAATCAAATTCGATATGGAATGAAAGCACCTAGCGTACCATAAAACTTATACAATTGTTAGTAAAACAATAATAAAAACGTATTTGTTAAATTGCGCGTTACAATTGTGCACCTGATGTGATTAAAGGGGAGCTGCAGAGGAAGAATTAAGACATTGCTTCGAATAGGTGTGGGTCTTAGGAGTAATTAAGATTACCAGTTGAAAAAGGAGCATTAAATATAAATTACGGCACCTTAAGATCTGCTACGAACAACAAAGAGAGAGAAGCACAAGTTTCTACAACACAGTAGTCAGTATTAATGCATGCTTGTTCTAACGTCCGCGTCAGATGAGCCTCCTCGTTCGCCGACGTCAATTTAGTTCGGTCTCTTCGTTCCCCTCTGATCACCAAGGAGACGCCGAGACTTAAGTCGTTGGTTTACCTTCTCCACCCACTCTCCGTTACAGCCCTTCCACCTTTATCCCTCTTCTCGCCATTCCGTTCCTCCATCAGTCACTCTTAGTCTCCTCTAGTCTTCCTCAGCCTTCCTTATCCCCCAGGCTTGCTCCCATTCTCTCACTTCTCCCTTTTTGTTCTGTACCTCACTTAGATTCCATCTCAACATTCTCTTTACGGTCCTCACTGCCTCTTGCTCTATTCTTTCTTCGTTATTCCTACCTTCTTTACGTTATTACGTTATACCTTCTATATGTTATTGCTTATTCCTTAATAATCCTATTTTTTATGTTCTCTCCTCCCCATTGACTTTTCAATGGCCGCGATGGCAGAGTGGTTAGCGCTCTAACCACAAGGTCCTGGAATCGAGTCCCGACTAATCGAATTTTTGTTGCTAGGGTGTATTTGTGTGTGTTCCTCAATTGTTGCTATTCAAGCCCCGACAGTAATTGTCTCACAAATGAACAAAAAGAACTCCAGGAATATAAAATTAGTATTAATTAAGATCAATTCTTTGTTCCTTAATTCCTGAACTTATACTTATGGATGATTGTAAAAGGGAATTTACTTGTTTTACAATAACTTGTAGGGGATAACTTGTTTTACAATACTATTTGTTTCAGTATTACATTTCCTCTTTATACTTTTATAATCCTTTCTTAACCATTTATTTCTTGTCCACTTCTTTATCCTGAATTCTTTCCTTATCCATTTCTTTCATTCTCCGTTCCTCCCTCCGCTTCTTGTTGATCAGGTCTTATTTCTTTCCTTATTTTCTCCATATTCCTTCCTTTTTGCGTTTTCTCCTAATCTTCCCTCTTTTTCCGCCCCTAATCTCACTTGCTAAAATCAGTTCTCACCTTTCTGCTTACCATTGATCAGCTCTATGCTTACATTCTTTTATTGTCTTTCCATTTCTTAATATATATTTTCTCCTATTTTTATCATACCATTCACTTACTTCTCAGCTACTTGTCTTTTTTCCTTTTCTGAGATTCCCACCCATCTTTTCCTTGCGCTTTTCCCAACAAAATCTCCGCCTCCATCTATTTTCCTGTATATTATTCCTATGTTAATCCATGATCTAAAACTCTCTCCTTTTCCATTTCGTTATTCTTTGATCATATTAATTAACTCTTGTGCCTTTTTTCCTTACGTTGGCTTTCGTAATTTCGTTTTTCATTTTCTTCCTTTTCGCTTTATCGATATTTCTCATCGTTTGTGCCATTCTTCCTCTCTTTCCTACTTCAAATTTATCTTTCTTTTCTCTTCCTTCTTTCTCTTTTTCCCTTTATTCTTTTTGGTTCATCTCAGTATTCCTTAATTTTTCTTCGTGACGGTATCATATTTATCCCCTTTTTATTCCTTTCTTTTCCCCCTCGACTTCCTGCATCATCCTCTTTTTCCTCTCATTATCTCCGCTACCATACCCTGTTCCCTTTTCCTCATTTATGTTTTTGTTATTTCTTTATATCTCACACACACTGCTATTCTTCCTTTATTTCCCCCTTCGACCTTCCGCACCGTCCTTTTTTTCTCATCCTTTTCCTCGTTTCAGACCCATTTCCTCCTCACCCTTCCTCTTCTTGCGGCGTTCTTCTTTATCTCTTTTTTTCGTTCCTTTCCCCTCTCTTCCCCCTCAACTCCTCCACCGATGCGGGCGTGGACCATTTACCGCCGTCTTAATGGGGATTGATAGAGTTTAGTGCTGTGGCAGCACCTTACCTAATCCCCTCTCCTCTCCACGTGTGTATAGATTCCTTTCCCTTTAACCTTCTTCCGGCTTCACTCCGCCGTAATCAGCGCGTGAGTGAGGTGGCCGTAATTGCCATTGATAGGCCACTTTCGTGTTATTCCGCCCGAACGTGCCCCTCTTCCCTCCATCCGCCACTCATTCCTTCGAGGATTACTCTTCCTTTTGAGTGAGTGAAGAATAGAAGGAAGAGGATTTGCCTTTTATTTCCCTCTTCTAAGACTCCCTTCGTGGCTGTTTTGGTTCGGAAGATCGCACACGCCCACGTTTCCTTTGATCCTCGACTGTCTCTCTTTCATTGGTCTCGTTTCCTCGGCGTCGCCGCTTCCTTTCTGACCTTTTCCTTTATCGCGATTAATGAATCAGTTTTCTCCTCAAGGCGTGGGATTGTCGGGGATGCTAAGCTTTCCGTTTTCAACGAAAGGGTGCAGCAGCATCGATCAACTACCGGTACGGCTGGAACACTTGTAGGCAACACCGGAAACCAAATTCATCTGTCGCACATTTTCTAGATTATCAAATGAATCATGGTTGAAGCAATTATTCGTGGTAATTATTACAAAAAAGTTGCAAATTTGTCAAAGATCGGTAACAAAATTTTCAAGCGATGCGGAAACAAGAAAGCACTATACTAATATACAATGTAGTACACTGAGGTGCTTTATACTCTATCACAATTCGAGGATACATACGCAGAGACATCGTTGATGCATTCTTTTGTCGCAATATGTACATTTGTGTATATAAAATCTATAAAGGATGGGTGATATTTCAAGTAAAATACGTAGGATATTAGTCAAGAAGAGAAAATTAGATAAAGAATTATACCTAGATACGCTGGAACGTAAAAGTATATTGCATTATATATCACATTTAAACGATAAAAAATTCCGAAATCGACGCTGAAAAGCTATGGTGAGAATCCTTTAGAAATTTAATCATTATAATATGCTTGAAGAAAGAAATAATGGTCTTCAAATTAAATGTAGCTCGTATATAATCCTTCAAAATTAAAAAAAAATGTTATCTGATGTCAGACCTGACGTCAGACCTGATGATGAACTAACTTTTTTCGAAACCGGTCCTTTCAATAAATGTAATTCAGTGGTATTTTATTTAGTTATTTTTATTTGCCCAGTGATGGAGTTCCACATAGTGAATGCAGCGTCTATATATTATATTTTGTTTTAATTTTCAGCATAAAATATTTCAAAATTCTGATAAAAATAAGTAGAAGGTTTAGATCTCTATGCGCCATGTTAATCACCCTTGAAAAAGGAATGCAGATTTGTAAATAAAACAAGAAACAAATCAAAAATATTTTTTCCGCTATATATGTAATATAATTCATGCAGAATTTCCATCAAGTCACTCCTAAAGCTATTTCCTTCACCTACATTCTGCCCAGAAAACATTTTTGGCATGGTTCAGAATGATTAAAGGGCTTCTTATGGTATGGACCTCTCTTTTGCAAATTAATGCGGAGAGGACAATGATATTTTAGATAGGTTAATGGTATTCCATATTGTAAGATTCTTAGTTAATACTGTATAAGGCCCTATGAGGCCCAATTCGCATATTGATTGGAACTGTTTTACTTATAAATTCCACGGAATTCCAATTTTCAGCAGAAAATAAATAAGCAATGATATGTGCTATTTTAGGCATTTATATTTACCGACCAGAAGCACTGATCATATTGATGCCTTAGGATTGCTGGATGACTGTCCATAAATACTGTTTCTAGGAAGTAAAAACTTCTTTTCTGTAGTAAGAATAAGAAACTTAATAACTGTAGTTAGAGACGTAATATCTATAGAGAATGTGGTGAGGAATAATATCTGAAACGTGATAGATATCGACCTATTCCGAAACCTTTCGACCCGGTGCTTCCATTTACCCAGGTGGTCGCTTTACAATTGAGCTAACGAGCCAGAACAATTTCCCTTCCGTTTATGGAAGCTTTGTGGGAGAAGGAAGGATCCACATAAGATGACTCCTCCTTCGGAACCCTTAAGCAGGTTTCCAACCATGCGAAACTCCTTATACGAAAGAGGATAATGTTCCACGAGTGATGAAATTGGGCTTGGAGTTACATTCTTATGAGATGCTAATGATGTGGAGTTGCTAATAAGCTGGAACAGCCTAGATAGGGTCGGAAAATATTTAGGTTTTGCATCCTTATAGCGACGTTTCTTTGCCTGGTTTTAGGTTTTTTAGATCATCTTGAAAACTTTCCTTTGTATGTCCCAATTTCCTCTGTTGTTTTAAGCGTCAAAAATCTGTAATTAGAATTGAGGGAGTGTGTTTTCAGTCAAAATAGGAAACTATATTTTCTTTGCTGAAGATCGCTGCCCGAAGGGATAATATCTTCTGAGCTTTTTTCTTTTCAAAATGAAGTGTTTTAATGGGGCTTAGAATTAATTTTAGAGAATGATGAGATTACGCCACCTCCTGAAAACCGCTGGTGTAGATCTCTGAGTGTAGATGGTGAATCAGTGGGGGAAAACTAACTAAACCAGAAAATTTATTTAAATAGTTACGTAATACTCATACATGATTTAAGGAACAAGGAAATGATGTCACCTATGACATGTTTAAGCTTTTCAGGTTACGTCTATCCCATTTACTTTACTTTGAGTCTTCATGTAATCAGTATATATTTGGTGACCTTTTCTCACATCGAATACGTTAGAAATAGACAGTATGTATGCGGACGTTAAAGGTAACTTCAAATTTCGTGATACCGTTAAATGATTTTAGATTATTTATTCAATAGAACGTAAAAACTTTGTTTGATTCTCTCAGACATTCTTATATATTTATAACGATCTATTCTCTAATTTATATTTAAAGTAATAACATTAAGCTAATACGGCTGATACATAATAATTGATAGCTCTATAGTCTGCAGTTAACTAATAGCTCTGAGTCTTTAATATGTAAGTCTTTGTCATCACTACAAGTTTATTATTACTGAGGTGTGAACTGGAAATCTCAAATATTGGGTGAATAGATGTTGCAGATTTTTTCCTGTTAAATCCGTTAAATTGTGTAAATGACCTTTATAAAAATTGAATATAATTTAAGTAATATAACTTTAATGGAATTTATAC
>KZ308610.1:118083-133134 GCA_000376725.2 Ladona fulva
TAAGTAGATTTTTAATTGAAAACTTATTTTATGTAATCCATATATTTAGACTTTATTTCTTTGTTCAATCTCTCAAGATTTATAATACTTGTTTCATTCAGATGTTTATATGACTTTATTTGGGAAATTATTCTTATTTTTAACATTTATAAATCACTATATTCCAGAAAATGTTTCTATAAAACGTTTTTGGAAATAAGAAATTTTTTATTAAATATTTATTTAAAGAGTAAGTAGAGCTTTACAAAGTGGTGTTCTGCGAAGTACGGTCAACCCATATTGGTTGCATCAGTCAATAGGAATAACATTTTTTCTGAGTAATAGGGGATAATAAATAGCAATGACATTAATATTATTAGCATAGGAGATCATTTTAGAAAAAACTGCTAAATGTAATAGAACTTTAAAACTTTACGAATCTAAAATATTACGTTCCATAGTTAACCCTCTAGTTAGGTGCTCTCGAAGGTAATCTTAATATCATCTTCGAATTCAATAAAAACAACGAAAGACTTTACGCTGGCATAAAGAAATCCAGCTAGAGCCGATCCCTGCGTCCCTCTCAGAGAAGGGCAAAAGACTCAGCTACTTAAGATTCGTAAAGACTCCGCGAAGGCTTGTAATTTTCCATCGGCAGAACTTATTAAACGGGTCGAAGAGATGCGCGCCCGATAGAGAAAGGCCGTATGCAAAAATACATTACGCTCCCTTCAAACAACGGCAGAAAATAATTCAGGCGCCTCGTGCATGTTTTATGGAAGCAACGCAAAAGGAAAGAATTGTTGGGTATGTTGGCTGATGGATGCGATGCCAAGGATGGTGGGGATAAGAAGGGATAAGGCGCGGAAGGGGTGGCCGGGGGGGGGGGTGAAAGAATCGGATCTGTGCGGGAGATGTACCCGAGGAGGGAGATGACCTCCCTTTCTTACCCTTGCTAGGGGAGTGCGGTGTCAGGCGCTGAAAAATTCAAAGATTCCCTTTTCCCCATTCTCCCTCTAGATCCTGAAGGGCTAAAATCCTTCGAAAAGCTCTCTCCTCCATCCCTTTACCTATTCCCCTTTAAAAAATTCACCTCACCCTCTCTTTCTCTCTCTCTATACCCTGCCCTTGTATCCCTTAGCAGACCGAACGACGTAAAATAAAAGGTGGGCGAATTTGAAGATGGGTGAGGCGAGAATGCTCCTTCGAAAGGGAACGAAGAGATGCTCGCTGGAGACGGATATCCTCATTCCAAAGGGGCCAAGTCAGTTCGCCATCCGTCGGGGATGAACGTGTTTCGAGGAGGCTTTTTCACGGCGTTAAAGCGATTCGTTAGATGGCCATTACGTGCTGTTTTTATCGAGGAAACGACAAACGAACCCATTAGCTACCTGTCGATTTTATTTCCCTGAAAAACCTTTCCTGGAAGGAATTAAAGGAAAATTTGATGATAATATCAGCAGAGGTAATGGTAACCTAATTATGTGTCAACTCTAAATCGTTTAATTCGTAGAAATTTCAATCGCCAAGGATACCTTAAAGGTAAGGGACCCCTGTTATTTTGCTTAGCAAAAATATGGCGATATGGCGCCTCTCATTCATATTGGATCTAACTTAAGTTATTGTCGAAAAATTCTCTTCCAATGATACAAAGATTGTATAATATCAACCCGGATATTTTTTAACAGTGCAGTGAATGAGAGAATATAAAGTAACTCTTAAAAACAACTTAATATTCTAAATTTTCGTGAAAAAGTTACCCAGTGGTTAGTTTTGATCACAAATCAATTCTTAATCATGCTCTTCAGAAAAAAGTGATATTTTATTAAGTTTTAATGAAAATATTCCCGGAAATAATCCTACCTGGGAAACCTTATGATGTTACCTCTTTCAGATTAAGAANAGAAGACTTTGCATATAATTCCATGATTTAGTATTATCGTTTTTCGAAGAAAACTTCCACATATATGTATCAAAAGAAACTATAATGCAGAAAATGTTCCCAAGCACGATTGAATTATTCCAGCTATTTAAAGCAGCTTTATCGTTGTATGTAGCTATTGAGATAAATATATGTTTTCTTTAAAAATTATCTGATATAATACTATTGGAAATCTGTTTGTTTTCACTTGCATGCAGTTTAAGAATCACTCTGTCCTTAGGCTGGATAAGCCACGGTTTTTTAAATATTTGTTTGTAGTTTTTTTCTCAGTAAAGATTAATTAAGTATTTCCAAAGTGATCCCAGTTTTTTCAAATAATACGTACTCTCACGTTTTCTATGAAATCCTAAGAAGGTCATGCGGTGGTATCGCCTCGTATTACTCACAAAAATAGCTTTCTTTTATACTTGCTGTAATATGACCAGCTGAATTTACGTCCCTTGTATAAGCTCAGCTAGTTATTTTCGATAATTATTCTGTGAGGTCCTTGGGGAAATATAAGAGCGATTTGGAACATTTAGCACCGGAAACTGCTGTCTCAGCACCACTATATCGGAAATCCCATCGCTGTTCACATTGCGTATCATTTCCCGCCGCAGTCTTTTTTCTTTCATCTTCTCTTCTTCCTTTCCTCAATCCCTCTTCCTTCGGTTTTCCGATATCAATTTCCGCAGAGGTCTCGTACTTCCCAAGGACGAATTTCTTAATTCCTCTGCAGAATTCTTTCCTGCGCGTGCTTTGCAGAATAGTAAGGCAAGCAGAGAGATGGGGAGAGAAAGAGATGAATTTAGGTACGGAGCAATCAACGTTTCAGCACAAACCGATGTGGTGCAATTCTGCGACGTAATGTAGAACTGTGACATAAATTACCTAATTGCGTAATTATGACTTCGTTGATTAAATCTTATAAATTTAATAGATCCGATGTGCATTTTGGGCTCCCGGATAGCCAAATGGGAAACTAGTCCGACTCCGATGAAAGCGGTCTCTGGTTCGATTCTCGGAGGGTCGACTTGCGAAATGACCTCAGCTGACGAAGAACTTTAACAGTAAGCCTACTGCTTTGTGCATTATGCTCGATTAAAAATTTTAAGCTAATTAAAGGATATCTTAATAGGACACACCATTTAGTTTATTAAATAATATCCCATTTCATTTTATTCGGATTGGATTCATAAATATTGATTTTGTCCACTTACACTGTACTAATTTGTCTTTAGGGTGTCGATCTATCGGCGTGTAACACGCACCATAATTTTAAGAAGGAAATTTTAGATCTAAAATTAAATTTAATATTAAATAATTGGAACTCGTAGATTGATCATTAAATATAAATAAAAAATTATTTTTATGTAATGTATTTCATGAATTATTAATTTAGCTCGAAATGTTTGTACCCAGAGTGTTATAACAGAGCAACAACCATTAGGCATAAATTAAATTAAGTAGAAAATGCTAAGACGTAAACTAAGGAATTGGTATACCGATAGAGATTGATACTTCTACCATGATATATGTATAATCTCACGGATGTAATGATAAAGAGCGATATCGGCGGAACATTTATAATGTAGATAAGAATAAATAAAGATAAACAATATCCTTAGTCGCATAATGAGGTTTATTTATGGGAATTAGAAACAGGAAATGTATCGAGCAACCCATGATAAGTGAGAATTGACGAAATCATGCCACGCATGCTTTTACTAAAATAGAAGAAATATACGACATTTCACACGTGTGATCTCTTTGGTGGCATTCTACCGTATCAAAAACGCATCAGTTCCTTGTAATTTAGATACAGACTCGATTTTCATTGAAATTTTATGTAAAAGGTTTTATAAAGCTTAAAAGAAAGCTTTAAAGAGAGGCCATTTAATCCCTCATGATCGATTTTCATTGTACTAAAAGTCCTGCAAAGATTCTTGCGTCGTGTATGATAGTCTTATAGTATTGACTCGTCCAGTCACTCTGAAATGGCTATGAATTAAACAGAAGAATGTCCTCTGGTTCCTCAATTCCGTTAATGTTTCATTGCTGAGATCTCTTAAATAACAATCAACATTCTTGCGTATTTAAATTACTCCCCCCCGCGAGTCAGCAATTGCTCTTAACGGAGATTGTGGTTATTTTCGTTTTATTAAAATTGTAAACTTATGGCCAGAGTATTTGTTTGGTAATGCAATATCTTCTGTAAATTCATTTCAATATTTGTCGTTTCTTAATACTGCTATACTAATACCATAGATTCCACTGCATCTTGCTAATTAACGCTTTGGCACTCAAAGTAGTCATTTGTTGTCCATTATTGCTTTCATCTTGCTTATTATTATTAGAGAATGGTCTTTAAGATACTTCACCAATTGCTTACTGAAATAATCACCTTTCATCATTATTTAAAGCAATAGAACTACGTTTTCAATATTCCTGTTTAACCCCCTCCTCTGATTTTCTGTTTCCTAATGTCCAAGTTTTACGCCTTGAGGTTCTTTTTGAACTTACGCACTCTCTGAAACAAGTTACGAATATTACGAAGGAAGATGAGACTATAATGTAAATATCCTCATCGAGATGTTCATTCTTGATATTTTTTAAAAGATTGTAAGTAACGAATACTCAGAATAGAGATTTATTCTGTTTTCTCACGAACATGAGCATTTTCTCGAAAGTTCGATTTCTCGGTAAAAGCTTATCAACATCTTAAAGGAGGAAATGCCCCATTAATAAATCTGTCATTTTTATCCTTATTTCTCAGAAAAAAAAAGATTGATAAAACCTCCCTCGCTATGATCCTTCACCTCCCTCGCGATAATATTCATTTCCTTTACTCGGAAATAGTTTCGAGGCGATTCCAGGAATGAGTGATACTCAATAAATTCAAATGAGGTAGGTAAAATTTGTTCCATCGCCAAGGAAAACAGGAATCAGAGACCAATAGAGCTCTTTGCTCCGACAATTCTTAGAAATCAGGCGGCATATCTTTGCATGCTTTCCATTTGAAGCTAAAAAAATCTTATGAAAACGGTTTTTTCGAGAAATCTACAAATAATTGTCTTTGTATAATCTTCTAACTCAGAAGTAGATTTAACTGCGAAGCAGGCTTTATGAAAGTCCCATTTTCTTGCAACGTATTTCAAAATAATTTAAATGGAAATAACTAAGCAGGAGCAGTATAATCTACAGCATCGGTGTATACTATTTACCACTTTAGCTATAACATATGCGATTTATTATTTCTATAACTAGAATTCATAGTTGCATAAATGAAAAAGAAAAGAGAAAAAGTCTGCCGTAACTGGGATTCAAACCCGGGTCTCCCACTTTCCGGTTTTGTGTTCTTACCTCTGAGCTACCACGGCAGATATCATTCAGATATCTTTCATTGCTGCATTAATTAATTGTGTCTAAAGTCTGTTGGTAAAAGATTCTTTAGTGACGGGAAATAAAGAAAAGAGCTTATATATAATGACACTAAGATGGGTGGAAGAATAATTTTATTCGTTGAAGTTTTCTTACATTCATTCTCACAAGTCGAGGCGTTTCAGGCGTTACCTAGCTTCCTTTGCGTGCAACATAATTCCATTTTCCCTCGCCCATTAAAGACGCCGTGTTATAAAACTGTACTCCAAGTTAAGTGGGCGCATTAGTTCATGCCTTTTGCTACTCGTTTATTCATCAGCTTGTCCCGACGCTTGGCTTATAACGTTCAAGCGTTTCATGTATTTTTGACAGCAAATATCCCGAATGCTGACCACAGTTTTGCCGGAGTGCGGCGTGAAAAACGAGAGTGAAAGCGCAAGTCCAATTACTCGCGGTAAAAGGCCTCGGCGAGCTTAGTCGTTCCATGCGAACAATGCTTAAGTATACGGCCAATGGGGAGCACTCCCTCTTTGAAGTTTACGCGGAAACTTCGGTAGCGGACGTTAAGACGGTGGAAAAAAGAAGGCGCAGAGGAAAAGGAGAGGAAAAAATAAGAGCATCGTTGCCCGCACACACCTGTCCCAGCAACCGCAGCTCCTTTAAGTAACCCTAGAGATACGCTGGCGAGAGGTCTGCAAACTCTCCGTTGCCCAAAACCATTCCTTCTTTCTCCTCTTCGCCTTAAAATATACACGGCCAACTTCCCCTTCTCCCTTTTATTCTCTTCAACCGCCGTAAAGTAACACGCGGAATGGGCGAACCCTGTGTCCCTATCTCTCCCACTGGCCTTAGAGAGGCCGTGGAGGGGATGGCGGGGGAGATGGATTAGGATAGGAGTAATAATAGCCATAGAGAAAGAGGCTAGGATGGAAATTAATCTGCTTCGCTCAGCTTATGCCACGCGTTTGATGGTTTGTTTGCCACCCTTAGAGTGAATACCCTAAGGTGTGGATACCCTGATGGAGAATTGACCACTTAAACGGGCTCGATGAGAAATTGTATTTTTGTCGTCGTTAAAATTTGTTTCATTCCGTGGGAATCTAATACAATCATACAATTACCTAAATAAATATATATAACATATTTACGGTATTTCACTTGTCACAAAGGTACATACAAAAAAGAAAAAACAAAAATCAAGTAAGCTTAGTCACCCTTGAAGAACGTCTTCTGTAGGGATTGCCATCGCTTGGAATGAAAACGGGACGTGCTCTTTGGCACGTATTGAAATAATTTTTATAAAATATGCTTATAGAAACTGANGGGGGGGGGGGGGGGGGGGGGGGGGGGGGGGGGGGGGGGGGGGGGGGGGGGGGGGGGGGGGGGGGGGGGGGGGGGGGGGGGGGGGGGGGGGGGGGGGGGGGGGGGGGGGGGGGGGGGGGGGGGGGGGGGGGGGGGGGGGGGGGGGGGGGGGGGGGGGGGGGGGGGGGGGGGGGGGGGGGGGGGGGGGGGGGGGGGGGGGGGGGGGGGGGGGGGGGGGGGGGGGGGGGGGGGGGGGGGGGGGGGGGGGGGGGGGGGGGGGGGGGGGGGGGGGGGGGGGGGGGGGGGGGGGGGGGGGGGGGGGGGGGGGGGGGGGGGGGGGGGGGGGGGGGGGGGGGGGGGGGGGGGGGGGGGGGGGGGGGGGGGGGGGGGGGGGGGGGGGGGGGGGGGGGGGGGGGGGGGGGGGGGGGGGGGGGGGGGGGGGGGGGGGGGGGGGGGGGGGGGGGGGGGGGGGGGGGGGGGGGGGGGGGGGGGGGGGGGGGGGGGGGGGGGGGGGGGGGGGGGGGGGGGGGGGGGGGGGGGGGGGGGGGGGGGGGGGGGGGGGGGGGGGGGGGGGGGGGGGGGGGGGGGGGGGGGGGGGGGGGGGGGGGGGGGGGGGGGGGGGGGGGGGGGGGGGGGGGGGGGGGGGGGGGGGGGGGGGGGGGGGGGGGGGGGGGGGGGGGGGGGGGGGGGGGGGGGGGGGGGGGGGGGGGGGGGGGGGGGGGGGGGGGGGGGGGGGGGGGGGGGGGGGGGGGGGGGGGGGGGGGGGGGGGGGGGGGGGGGGGGGGGGGGGGGGGGGGGGGGGGGGGGGGGGGGGGGGGGGGGGGGGGGGGGGGGGGGGGGGGGGGGGGGGGGGGGGGGGGGGGGGGGGGGGGGGGGGGGGGGGGGGGGGGGGGGGGGGGGGGGGGGGGGGGGGGGGGGGGGGGGGGGGGGGGGGGGGGGGGGGGGGGGGGGGGGGGGGGGGGGGGGGGGGGGGGGGGGGGGGGGGGGGGGGGGGGGGGGGGGGGGGGGGGGGGGGGGGGGGGGGGGGGGGGGGGGGGGGGGGGGGGGGGGGGGGGGGGGGGGGGGGGGGGGGGGGGGGGGGGGGGGGGGGGGGGGGGGGGGGGGGGGGGGGGGGGGGGGGGGGGGGGGGGGGGGGGGGGGGGGGGGGGGGGGGGGGGGGGGGGGGGGGGGGGGGGGGGGGGGGGGGGGGGGGGGGGGGGGGGGGGGGGGGGGGGGGGGGGGGGGGGGGGGGGGGGGGGGGGGGGGGGGGGGGGGGGGGGGGGGGGGGGGGGGGGGGGGGGGGGGGGGGGGGGGGGGGGGGGGGGGGGGGGGGGGGGGGGGGGGGGGGGGGGGGGGGGGGGGGGGGGGGGGGGGGGGGGGGGGGGGGGGGGGGGGGGGGGGGGGGGGGGGGGGGGGGGGGGGGGGGGGGGGGGGGGGGGGGGGGGGGGGGGGGGGGGGGGGGGGGGGGGGGGGGGGGGGGGGGGGGGGGGGGGGGGGGGGGGGGGGGGGGGGGGGGGGGGGGGGGGGGGGGGGGGGGGGGGGGGGGGGGGGGGGGGGGGGGGGGGGGGGGGGGGGGGGGGGGGGGGGGGGGGGGGGGGGGGGGGGGGGGGGGGGGGGGGGGGGGGGGGGGGGGGGGGGGGGGGGGGGGGGGGGGGGGGGGGGGGGGGGGGGGGGGGGGGGGGGGGGGGGGGGGGGGGGGGGGGGGGGGGGGGGGGGGGGGGGGGGGGGGGGGGGGGGGGGGGGGGGGGGGGGGGGGGGGGGGGGGGGGGGGGGGGGGGGGGGGGGGGGGGGGGGGGGGGGGGGGGGGGGGGGGGGGGGGGGGGGGGGGGGGGGGGGGGGGGGGGGGGGGGGGGGGGGGGGGGGGGGGGGGGGGGGGGGGGGGGGGGGGGGGGGGGGGGGGGGGGGGGGGGGGGGGGGGGGGGGGGGGGGGGGGGGGGGGGGGGGGGGGGGGGGGGGGGGGGGGGGGGGGGGGGGGGGGGGGGGGGGGGGGGGGGGGGGGGGGGGGGGGGGGGGGGGGGGGGGGGGGGGGGGGGGGGGGGGGGGGGGGGGGGGGGGGGGGGGGGGGGGGGGGGGGGGGGGGGGGGGGGGGGGGGGGGGGGGGGGGGGGGGGGGGGGGGGGGGGGGGGGGGGGGGGGGGGGGGGGGGGGGGGGGGGGGGGGGGGGGGGGGGGGGGGGGGGGGGGGGGGGGGGGGGGGGGGGGGGGGGGGGGGGGGGGGGGGGGGGGGGGGGGGGGGGGGGGGGGGGGGGGGGGGGGGGGGGGGGGGGGGGGGGGGGGGGGGGGGGGGGGGGGGGGGGGGGGGGGGGGGGGGGGGGGGGGGGGGGGGGGGGGGGGGGGGGGGGGGGGGGGGGGGGGGGGGGGGGGGGGGGGGGGGGGGGGGGGGGGGGGGGGGGGGGGGGGGGGGGGGGGGGGGGGGGGGGGGGGGGGGGGGGGGGGGGGGGGGGGGGGGGGGGGGGGGGGGGGGGGGGGGGGGGGGGGGGGGGGGGGGGGGGGGGGGGGGGGGGGGGGGGGGGGGGGGGGGGGGGGGGGGGGGGGGGGGGGGGGGGGGGGGGGGGGGGGGGGGGGGGGGGGGGGGGGGGGGGGGGGGGGGGGGGGGGGGGGGGGGGGGGGGGGGGGGGGGGGGGGGGGGGGGGGGGGGGGGGGGGGGGGGGGGGGGGGGGGGGGGGGGGGGGGGGGGGGGGGGGGGGGGGGGGGGGGGGGGGGGGGGGGGGGGGGGGGGGGGGGGGGGGGGGGGGGGGGGGGGGGGGGGGGGGGGGGGGGGGGGGGGGGGGGGGGGGGGGGGGGGGGGGGGGGGGGGGGGGGGGGGGGGGGGGGGGGGGGGGGGGGGGGGGGGGGGGGGGGGGGGGGGGGGGGGGGGGGGGGGGGGGGGGGGGGGGGGGGGGGGGGGGGGGGGGGGGGGGGGGGGGGGGGGGGGGGGGGGGGGGGGGGGGGGGGGGGGGGGGGGGGGGGGGGGGGGGGGGGGGGGGGGGGGGGGGGGGGGGGGGGGGGGGGGGGGGGGGGGGGGGGGGGGGGGGGGGGGGGGGGGGGGGGGGGGGGGGGGGGGGGGGGGGGGGGGGGGGGGGGGGGGGGGGGGGGGGGGGGGGGGGGGGGGGGGGGGGGGGGGGGGGGGGGGGGGGGGGGGGGGGGGGGGGGGGGGGGGGGGGGGGGGGGGGGGGGGGGGGGGGGGGGGGGGGGGGGGGGGGGGGGGGGGGGGGGGGGGGGGGGGGGGGGGGGGGGGGGGGGGGGGGGGGGGGGGGGGGGGGGGGGGGGGGGGGGGGGGGGGGGGGGGGGGGGGGGGGGGGGGGGGGGGGGGGGGGGGGGGGGGGGGGGGGGGGGGGGGGGGGGGGGGGGGGGGGGGGGGGGGGGGGGGGGGGGGGGGGGGGGGGGGGGGGGGGGGGGGGGGGGGGGGGGGGGGGGGGGGGGGGGGGGGGGGGGGGGGGGGGGGGGGGGGGGGGGGGGGGGGGGGGGGGGGGGGGGGGGGGGGGGGGGGGGGGGGGGGGGGGGGGGGGGGGGGGGGGGGGGGGGGGGGGGGGGGGGGGGGGGGGGGGGGGGGGGGGGGGGGGGGGGGGGGGGGGGGGGGGGGGGGGGGGGGGGGGGGGGGGGGGGGGGGGGGGGGGGGGGGGGGGGGGGGGGGGGGGGGGGGGGGGGGGGGGGGGGGGGGGGGGGGGGGGGGGGGGGGGGGGGGGGGGGGGGGGGGGGGGGGGGGGGGGGGGGGGGGGGGGGGGGGGGGGGGGGGGGGGGGGGGGGGGGGGGGGGGGGGGGGGGGGGGGGGGGGGGGGGGGGGGGGGGGGGGGGGGGGGGGGGGGGGGGGGGGGGGGGGGGGGGGGGGGGGGGGGGGGGGGGGGGGGGGGGGGGGGGGGGGGGGGGGGGGGGGGGGGGGGGGGGGGGGGGGGGGGGGGGGGGGGGGGGGGGGGGGGGGGGGGGGGGGGGGGGGGGGGGGGGGGGGGGGGGGGGGGGGGGGGGGGGGGGGGGGGGGGGGGGGGGGGGGGGGGGGGGGGGGGGGGGGGGGGGGGGGGGGGGGGGGGGGGGGGGGGGGGGGGGGGGGGGGGGGGGGGGGGGGGGGGGGGGGGGGGGGGGGGGGGGGGGGGGGGGGGGGGGGGGGGGGGGGGGGGGGGGGGGGGGGGGGGGGGGGGGGGGGGGGGGGGGGGGGGGGGGGGGGGGGGGGGGGGGGGGGGGGGGGGGGGGGGGGGGGGGGGGGGGGGGGGGGGGGGGGGGGGGGGGGGGGGGGGGGGGGGGGGGGGGGGGGGGGGGGGGGGGGGGGGGGGGGGGGGGGGGGGGGGGGGGGGGGGGGGGGGGGGGGGGGGGGGGGGGGGGGGGGGGGGGGGGGGGGGGGGGGGGGGGGGGGGGGGGGGGGGGGGGGGGGGGGGGGGGGGGGGGGGGGGGGGGGGGGGGGGGGGGGGGGGGGGGGGGGGGGGGGGGGGGGGGGGGGGGGGGGGGGGGGGGGGGGGGGGGGGGGGGGGGGGGGGGGGGGGGGGGGGGGGGGGGGGGGGGGGGGGGGGGGGGGGGGGGGGGGGGGGGGGGGGGGGGGGGGGGGGGGGGGGGGGGGGGGGGGGGGGGGGGGGGGGGGGGGGGGGGGGGGGGGGGGGGGGGGGGGGGGGGGGGGGGGGGGGGGGGGGGGGGGGGGGGGGGGGGGGGGGGGGGGGGGGGGGGGGGGGGGGGGGGGGGGGGGGGGGGGGGGGGGGGGGGGGGGGGGGGGGGGGGGGGGGGGGGGGGGGGGGGGGGGGGGGGGGGGGGGGGGGGGGGGGGGGGGGGGGGGGGGGGGGGGGGGGGGGGGGGGGGGGGGGGGGGGGGGGGGGGGGGGGGGGGGGGGGGGGGGGGGGGGGGGGGGGGGGGGGGGGGGGGGGGGGGGGGGGGGGGGGGGGGGGGGGGGGGGGGGGGGGGGGGGGGGGGGGGGGGGGGGGGGGGGGGGGGGGGGGGGGGGGGGGGGGGGGGGGGGGGGGGGGGGGGGGGGGGGGGGGGGGGGGGGGGGGGGGGGGGGGGGGGGGGGGGGGGGGGGGGGGGGGGGGGGGGGGGGGGGGGGGGGGGGGGGGGGGGGGGGGGGGGGGGGGGGGGGGGGGGGGGGGGGGGGGGGGGGGGGGGGGGGGGGGGGGGGGGGGGGGGGGGGGGGGGGGGGGGGGGGGGGGGGGGGGGGGGGGGGGGGGGGGGGGGGGGGGGGGGGGGGGGGGGGGGGGGGGGGGGGGGGGGGGGGGGGGGGGGGGGGGGGGGGGGGGGGGGGGGGGGGGGGGGGGGGGGGGGGGGGGGGGGGGGGGGGGGGGGGGGGGGGGGGGGGGGGGGGGGGGGGGGGGGGGGGGGGGGGGGGGGGGGGGGGGGGGGGGGGGGGGGGGGGGGGGGGGGGGGGGGGGGGGGGGGGGGGGGGGGGGGGGGGGGGGGGGGGGGGGGGGGGGGGGGGGGGGGGGGGGGGGGGGGGGGGGGGGGGGGGGGGGGGGGGGGGGGGGGGGGGGGGGGGGGGGGGGGGGGGGGGGGGGGGGGGGGGGGGGGGGGGGGGGGGGGGGGGGGGGGGGGGGGGGGGGGGGGGGGGGGGGGGGGGGGGGGGGGGGGGGGGGGGGGGGGGGGGGGGGGGGGGGGGGGGGGGGGGGGGGGGGGGGGGGGGGGGGGGGGGGGGGGGGGGGGGGGGGGGGGGGGGGGGGGGGGGGGGGGGGGGGGGGGGGGGGGGGGGGGGGGGGGGGGGGGGGGGGGGGGGGGGGGGGGGGGGGGGGGGGGGGGGGGGGGGGGGGGGGGGGGGGGGGGGGGGGGGGGGGGGGGGGGGGGGGGGGGGGGGGGGGTGAAAGAATCGGATCTGTGCGGGAGATGTACCCGAGGAGGGAGATGACCTCCCTTTCTTACCCTTGCTAGGGGAGTGCGGTGTCAGGCGCTGAAAAATTCAAAGATTCCCTTTTCCCCATTCTCCCTCTAGATCCTGAAGGGCTAAAATCCTTCGAAAAGCTCTCTCCTCCATCCCTTTACCTATTCCCCTTTAAAAAATTCACCTCACCCTCTCTTTCTCTATCTCTATACCCTGCCCTTGTATCCCTTAGCAGACCGAACGACGTAAAATAAAAGGTGGGCGAATTTGAAGACGGGTGAGGCGAGAATGCTCCTTCGAAAGGGAACGAAGAGATGCTCGCTGGAGACGGATATCCTCATTCCAAAGGGGCCAAGTCAGTTCGCCATCCGTCGGGGATGAACGTGTTTCGAGGAGGCTTTTTCACGGCGTTAAAGCGATTCGTTAGATGGCCATTACGTGCTGTTTTTATCGAGGAAACGACAAACGAACCCATTAGCTACCTGTCGATTTTATTTCCCTGAAAAACATTTCCTGGAAGGAATTAAAGGAAAATTTGATGATAATATCAGCAGAGGTAATGGTAACCTAATTATGTGTCAACTCTAAATCGTTTAATTTGTAGAAATTTCAATCTCCAAGAACACCTTAAAGGTAAGGGACCCCTGTTATTTTGCTTAGCAAAAATATGGCGATATGGCGCCTCTCATTCATATTGGATCTAACTTAAGTTATTGTCGAAAAATTCTCTTCCAATGATACAAAGATTGTATAATATCAACCCGGATATTTTTTAACAGTGCAGTGAATGAGAGAATATAAAGTAACTCTTAAAAACAACTTAATATTCTAAATTTTCGTGAAAAAGTTACCCAGTGGTTAGTTTTGATCACAAATCAATTCTTAATCATGCTCTTCAGAAAAAAGTGATATTTTATTAAGTTTTAATGAAAATATTCCCGGAAATAATCCTACCTGGGAAACCTTATGATGTTACCTCTTTCCGATTAAGAAAAGCGACTGTTTTTATTAGATTTTAATAAGGCAACTTAAATTAAACCCGCTATTGTTTCAATATGTCGTACCACAAGTGTCCCAGCTTACCGATGATAAAGTTTGATGTTAATTGCACCAATAACCATCCTCTTACATAAAAATTATAAATCGAAATGCGTGAAAGCAAACGCAAAAAAACTCATAAATACATCAACCAAAAGTTACATGATAATCTATATAAATGTCTCAAAAGAATAATTTTCACTCTTGCGTTCATAAAATTACTTATTTTTATTTTTATTTAAACTTACTGGTAAAATAAGACATTTTATAACCACTTCATTTAATATGATGACTATTTCGAATGAATGCAACCTATTGATTGATTATTCAGACACCAGGGTTGGGTGCAATGCTAAACTTAGCTATGCTATATTTAGCTATGCTAAAACTTGTGTATTCCTTTTTTCTCACACCTCCTTTTTATTCTGTATGTTATTAATTTCACTCTTATGACAGTATGTCTGATCGTATTAATTTATATGTAGGGCTAAGTGGAAGGTGGGAATTTCTAGTCTCAATTTCGCCAAATAAAGTCCTTATGATGACGATGATGATGATACTTGGGTCGAGAAACTGAATGTACGGGAACTTTGTGNGATCCTTCACCTCCCTCGCGATAATATTCATTTCCTTTACTCGGAAATAGTTTCGAGGCGATTCCAGGAATGAGTGATACTCAATAAATTCAAATGAGGTAGGTAACATTTGTTCCATCGCCAAGGAAAACAGGAATCAGAGACCAATTGAGCTCTTTGCTCCGACAATTCTTAGAAATCAGGCGGCATATCTTTGCATGCTTTCCATTTGAAGCTAAAAATATCTTATGAAAACGGTTTTTTCGAGAAATCTACAAATAATTGTCTTTGTATAATCTTCTAACTCAGAAGTAGATTTAACTGCGAAGCAGGCTTTATGAAAGTCCCATTTTCTTGCAACGTATTTCAAAATAATTTAAATGGAAATAACTAAGCAGGAGAAGTATAATCTACAGCATCGGTGTATACTATTTACCACTTTAGCTATAACATATGCGATTTATTATTTCTATAACTAGAATTCATAGTTGCATAAATGAAAAAGAAAAGAGAAAAAGTCTGCCGTAACTGGGATTCAAACCCGGGTCTCCCACTTTCCGGTTTTGTGTTCTTACCTCTAAGCTACCACGGCAGATATCATTCAGATATATTTCATTCAATTTCTTGGGCTATGATAGGACACAGTGAGTTACGAAGGATCCATCTAAGATGGCACCACCCATTCGTGGCATTGTGAAGAAATGTCGTTTTAAGGATTCATTCTTTCCGCCAACAATACGCGACAACAATAAGCTAAACAGGCAACTCGAACGTTTGGTTTATCCACCCCCTACCATACGCCAATAGTGGCTTGCAGGATGTTTATTTAGATGCAGATGAATAAAGCTGCTCATTTATTCCGAGAATTTCTCAAAAGATCGTTTGTTAGCTCTTTCAAATGGTGCTCTGTGAAACTACCTTGCATTTGATGTTTATTTCTATTATTTTATGAAAATCAATGAATAAATTAAGCTATTATTAAGGAAAAGATTGACAATTTCAGAAAATCTTTAAACCTTTGTTACAGAGCGTTAACTTTTACTGGATATAACGTAATAGGGCAACAGTGGATTAAGACAAATAGAATATATATAACATAAATTGGTAAAGGACATAA